>JADLZK010002048.1:0-58302 GCA_015847255.1 Hyparrhenia diplandra | reverse complement strand
AGTACGCGTGCTCCTATTAGCTTCACAATGCAGCCATCCAGCCACCCCGATGAGAGCTGGCTGAATGACCGTTTCTGCCGCCGGGCACCACCGGTGACAGCCATGAGCCCATGCAGCATGAGCTACAGCTATCTTCTATCCGGAATTCCAGCTCCATCGGCCGGCGACGCTGGAGTCTTGTGCTTGTGCGTGCCTGCGTGCCATCCGATCGCGATCGCGCCGCGCGTGTCACTTGTCATGTGTGGCTCAGTGGGGAGGTCAGCTCGGTCAGGCAGGTCATCATCACTCATCAGTGCCCATCCTCTGCTTGTTTTGGTGCCTGCAAAATTTCTGGCGCCCATCCTCTGCTTGGCCCCGTTTAGAGCCCCGAATTCGGGGACGAATTTTGGTGTCATGTCGCGTAATCGTAAGACGTTTCGTTTGTTAGTGGTAAATATTATCCTACCATGGCGTAACTAGGCTCAAAAGAATCGTCTCATGATATGCACATCTAAACCTGTGTAATTATTTTAATTTTTTTACCTATATTTAGGTACTTTCATACATATTTTGTTGCGTAGGACCGGATGTGATGGGGAATCTTCTTTTGCATAGTGAAATTTGGGAGGAATTTGGGGTGCTAAACACTCCCCTTGTTTTGGTGCCTGCAAAATTTCTGGCCATGCCGCCGCTGCGCAAAGGTTTCTCTTTTCACTGTTGCGTTGCATTGGGGGGTGTTCAGTTCTTTACTACAAGAACCTAAAAGTCTTCTGATTCACTATCACATCGAATCTTTTATCGTATTTTTGGAGTATTAAATATAGATAAATAAAAACTAATTGCACAGTTTTAGGCGAAAAGTGCGAGAGCAGAATCTTTTAAGCCTAGTTAGTCCATGATTGAACACTAATTACCAAATACAAACGAAAAGTCTTCTGATAAATAACCTAAAATATTTCACCAACTAAACACCCTTCATTTCGGGCTGTGTTTACTTGGTGGGAAAAGGTGGAAAAAACACTGTTCGAATCAAAAAGTCACTGCGGCCGACGTTTCGTTTGTTTGTGGTAAACATTATCCTACCATGGTGTAACTAGGCTCAAAAAGAATCGTCTCGTCGCGGTGTACATCAAAACTATGTAATTAGTTTTTTATTTACCTATATTTAATGCTCCCTACGTGAGGTAAAAGATTTGATGTGATAGGTGAATAGTGAGTTTGTATTTCCAGTTTCAGGAACTAAACACAGCCCAGATCATTCAAGTTCAGTCAGAACGTTGGTGCCTTGTGCCTTGTCTGGCTAAATCGAGATTCAGCAGTTTTTACTCCTACTGCAAACATGGTGCCCACAGTGCCACACTGCAACTGCCAGGGCCCAGGGAGTGGAGCACCTGCTTTCCGGCCGGGCCTGCTGCTGGCTAGTGGAGTTCGGCTGGCCGTTTGACTGGCTGATGTTGTGAGAGAAAGACTGCTGGCCGATCTTTGGCTTTAACTTTGTGAGAAAAAATCTTCGCTGGCGGGTACCGGTGATAAGCCAAGTGAACAGGGCCATACCATGGAGGACCGGTATCGCTAGATATTTGTGCAATAGTCATTGTGTATGATATCCCGGTCCCGCTTCTGGTTTACGGTAAGGATGTTTTGTCTTGTCTCGTATATTCTACTCCCTCCGTCCAACAAATATTTCCACATCTAGGTTTAGGCACAAAAACCAAGGTGAAGGTGAAATGACGAAAATACCCCTACAACAGTATTGTCCGGTTCACACTTATTTATATGAAAATTCTGCTAGTGTTTGGATTGAGAGTTGGTGCGAGTTGGACCTAGGTGAACCCGCATTTGGAAGGATGATACAACTTGTCTGAACACGTTGAGACTTCACAAAGACACGTACTTCCGGTTTTGCAAACTTTATAGAGATAGTGGTTTACCGAAAGATACTATCCACCTTTGTGTTGAGCAAAGTGGGTATGTTACTAAACACCGTGGGACATAACCTTAGGAATATGTTAGTTGGAACTAATTTTGGTAGATCGGGAGAAACAGTGAGCCGCTATTTCAACGAAGTATTGCGTGCAATTGGTGAGCTACTGAGGGGAACTAATTAGGCCTTGAACTTAGGTAATGCCTTGAACTTATATCATGTAAGGTTTGGAACTTGTGTAATGCCTTGAACTTATATCATGCAAGGCTTGAAGTTATGTAATGCCTAAAGTAAGGCTTGAGCCCGATGTGTAAGGCTATATCTAATTATTATTATGACTTTAGTTAACTCAAGTGAATCGGTATATGTAATTTTGTATGTGTCATTTCATATTATTTTCCTATCGTTCGGTCAAAAAAATATTATTTTCTTATCATAGATATGCTTTGAGCTTGATTGAAATTGAAATAATCTCACCAAAAAAGCCGATCATATTCCTTGCCAACCCTCATCCCTCGACTAAGGAAGGAATGGAAACACTCCAACCCGTGGGCCGACCCATTCCATTTGGTTCCTAAACCAAAGACTAGCTAAATACTCCCTCCGTCCCAAAATAAATGACGTTTTTTTGCTTCCCGAGAAACATCTACCCAAGAATTATATATTAAAATAGAATTAATATTTATATTACATAATTAGTATCATTGGAAAGATCTTTTGATCTAGTTTTTTTTAACAAATTTATTTAGAGATTTAAATCTTCTACGTATTTTCTACAAATCGAAGTCAAACTTGTGACGAAAAATCCAAAACGTCGTTTATTTTGGGACGGAGGGAGTATATTTAGACTTGGGGCAAGAATTTCCATAGCTATAGCAGGAGAGCCAAAACAGCTTTTGCTCGTGTAGACGAGGCTGGCCTGGCCCGGCAAGGCAAGGCAACTCTTCTAAGGTTCACTGTAGCAACGCGCCCCCTCCTATTTTCAAAAAAAAAAAAAAAAAAAAAAAAAAAAAAAAAAAAAACCCCCTTCCGTTCCGTCCCCTGCTCGTGCGTTCTCTCTCGGCCCCCTCGCTCTCCGACGACTGGTGGGCGGCCGCCTCCGCCTCCACCCTAAGCCAGTGCTGAGCTCTAGTTGGTCTCTTCGCCGGAGACGAGTACCAACCAGTTACTTCCACCCCTTCTCTTCCCTTCCCTTCAATCTGAGCTCCGAAACCCTAACCTAAATGTATTAATTTTTTTTTTTTGGGTGTACACACCGATGTCGCTATACTGGATCTGCCCCTGGTATGTATACGCTCAAGTTCGCCTCTGATTGTGCACGCCCTTTTCGTTTGCAGGAAAGCTCAGGGGAAGAGCTGGGTAGCAGGAAATGGCGGCACTCCTAAGGTCAAAATGTCCAACAGGTATCAGTTTAAAGGCCTCTGACAATAAGCTTTTGATTTCATAACTTGGACACGTCATGTAACATCTTCCTTCAGATGAATTGATCCAGTTTATATGAGCTTAGATTTAAGAAGTTTTTTTTTTTTTTTATGAAAGCAACCCATCTTCAAATTTCGCCAATGTTTTGTGTTTGCCTAGTGACCAATTAAGTTACATAGGCATGGTCGGTTGGTTAACTACAATCATGTCCTATTGTTTAAATGCTTACGAAATTAGAATCATGTTTCTATGTAGGCGCAGCCAATGCATAGTTATAAGCTCACAAGAGACTGTCTACTCCTTATTAAAGCTTATGCTTTCAAGTTTCAATAGCTACCTGTGAGGATGCTGTTATAATTCAAAGTGCTGAGTGCTTCTTGATTTATTTAGTTGGGCGTACTTTGATGGGAAGCCTTGGAAATAGTTTGTTTGGAGCTGCCAACTCTTCTGTTGAAGCAGTAACAAGACCTTCTCATTGTGATGCTATCAGTCAGGTAAGCTGTTCTTTCTGTTGTTATGTTCACATTAAACGTGTATACTTGCTGTTTTGAATAAGCTGCTGGTAAGAAAATAAATGTTTTCAAAGCCTTACGAGATCGACACTGACATTCTCAACGTGACTATTGAACAATTGCATGTCTTCAATTTTTTCCCATGATATCCATCATCCAGCATGTCTTTGACCTTGCTTATACAACTGAAATAGTTGAAAATCTTTTATTAATACCTGAGCCTTTTTTGTGTAGCCTTAATGTGTTGTTATCAGCCATGGCAGTAAGACTACATCTAGATCCTTTGACACACTGAGTTGCTATCACAAACTGTATTCCGATACATGGCACTCTTCTAGACACTCTTCATGAACATGTTTTGTTGATCATTTGATGAAAACTATAGCTAACATTCAGGAGTTCCTGAAAAATGCTCTGGTCTGAAACTAAGAAGATAGCTTTTGGAATATAATTTTCTCTTGCTTGTATATCTCAGCATGGTTGTTTTTGAAGAAAAATGAAATATATAATACTTGCCTCAGACATATTTTCATAGTTTCACATAACTGTTGGTCAGAAGATCATTTTACTCGTCTTTGAATCCATATATGGTAACTTACATTGGCATTCTAAGTTTGATTATAGAAGATTGTCTATCTTTTCATTTTCCCCAATACCTATGTCAATCATCATCGATTAAGTTATTTGGCTATCATTTAGTTGCTTCATATAGCAGAATGCTTCAATAGCTTTGATAGCATCTGAGCCCTTTTCAGGTTCCTGAGTTTGCAATTTTCAACATTTGCAGTAGGGCTATAAATAGATCCTTAATCAGAGAGAATTATGACAAACTATATTGCATTACAAGATACTCTTCTTGTGCTTGTTCAGTTTGATGAAAACCAACCTAGACTAAGTACTTTTTTTTTTATGAGATGAAAATAAGGTTTTATGTAACTCTATTATATGGACATGGTGGAATATTGATTTTGTCTTGAGATTGCAAATTTTAGTGGATTCCAAGGGAATAAATGGTAACATATGTTTATATCCCATTTTCAGCAAATCAGAACATTCATCCAGATGAGGACCAACCTCAAGGTCGTGGATAACTCGGGGGCCAAGCGGGTTATGTGCATACAGTCCTTGAGGGGGAAGAAAGGAGCAAGGCTTGGGGACATGATCATCGGGTCTGTCAAGGAGGCCCAGCCTCGTGGCAAGGTCAAGAAAGGAGATGTCGTCTATGGAGTGGTCGTCCGCGCTGCCATGAAAAAAGGACGCAGTGACGGCAGTGAGGTCCAGTTCGATGACAATGCGATAGTCATCGTGAACAACAAGGGCGAGCTGATCGGCACCCGTGTCTTCGGTCCCGTGCCCCATGAGCTGAGAAAGAAGAAGCACCTCAAGATTCTGGCGCTGGCTGAGCCCATCGTTTGAGGTGTTGTCCTGGTTCTTAGGTGTCTGCCTGTTCTGCAGAGCGAAATGTTTTTCTGGGAATGTTTTCGTTCTCTGTTTGAATAATGCATTCTGAAATGATAGCATGAACCATTTGAACTGCGTTGAGTCCTGGCAAAAGTCATTGTGGATTTGCATTTGATGTTAACAGTATTTCCCATTTGGATGGCCAACACGTACCATGATCGATTCTGGAGCTTCATTTTTTGCTACAAGCTGCTTTCACATGCATGTGCAAATATTCTGAAGATAGCTCATAATCTATTAGTAATGTATCTAGAAAGCCAAAACGTCTTCCAATTTGGAATAGAGGGATTGATCTTGTATCATTTAGCTGCTAGTGGATCTAAACATGCTTCTGTGATCTTACAAATGAAACAGGTTCTGCACATGAGCTGTGGTGTATTGGTCTTGCTGTTGATCCTGATCTGAGAGCATGCAGAGTCCAAGTTGGGAGAAGAATCTCCACACAAGACAATGGTTGAGAGTTTGAGACTCCAATGGTTCCAACTCCTCCATAGCTCTGAAACTGAGCTACTGATAGATATTATTACTAGGAAAGCACAACCAGCAGGAACCAGCCGGAGACTTGACTGCTGGTCTCCTCTCTGTAATTGTTAGGAAACAACCAGCAGGAGACTCAGCAGTCAATGTCTCCTCTCTGTAAATTGCTAGAAAAGCCACTAATTGTGGCCCTATAAATTTATCCAGCAACCCCCCACTTATGGGTGTGGTGTTTCCCTCTATTATTCTACATGGTATCAGCCTAATTAGATCCTTCCACTTCTGCTAGCCTTTTTCTTTCTCCCACCTGTGCCTGGGCACTTCTTCTTCCCTGTGCACATCCACCACCCACCATGACAGAGGCCTCGATGACCGTTCCACCACGTCCTCCATGACCCGGCTCCCGGGATCCGGCGTCTCCTCCCATGGGGTGCGGCCGGATGCCGCATCCCTACTCCAACGTCAACATCAAGGCCCAAGTCCCCTTCATGTTGGAACTGAAATCCAACTATCGGAAGTGGGCGACCTTCTTCAAGGTCTTTGTGTGGCAAGTTCGGCATCCGCCCGCACATCGGCGGCACGGCGCCTCCCCAACCCGCGGCGATCACGAGTGGGTCATCACCGACTCCCGCATCCCCCGTCACGGCTCTACGGCTCGTCGGCGACTCCGTCCTCGACCTCGCCTTGGTGGACGACCCGGATCGCCCGACAACTCTGGCGAGGCCATTGAAGAGCTCTTCAACGCCAACCCGGGAGCCTCGCGGTTCTCCTCCTCGAGGAGTTCCACACCACGGCGAGGCGACTCCACCATCTCGAATCTTGCGCCGGCGTGTCAAGTCAAGGTCGGCGAACCGTGCCGTCGGCCACGTCATCGAAGGTCCCGCGCTCGTCCTCGCCATGCTCCGCGGCCTCGGCCCCGCTTCGCCCGGACCGTTGACGACATCACCAACGCCACTGTCCGCCCCCGTTCTCCCGCGCCCCACGACATGCTCGTCTTGAAGGAGATGCGGCTTGCTCATGACGCGAAGACCGGCCGTCAACACCGCCCTCCTCACATCCAGCGCCTCCGGCCGCACCAACCCGGGCGGGTGCCGCTCCACCTCCTCTCGTACCTTTGGCGCTTGGCGCAGCCCCCCCTCCGTACCTGGCGGCCGGTACGCCCACAAGAAGAAGGGGTGGTGGCGGCGGCGGCGAAGAATGGTGGGCGCGCTCCCCGGCGGCGACGGGGTGGCGGCAAAGAACCTCCTCCTCCGCCCCATGGGCCCCTCGGATTTGCTATAATCCTTGGCGCCACGGGGCCGCAAGACGAGGCGGCCACGGCGGGGGTAGCCCACCACCGGGCGTCCCGGCGTGCTTGGGCCCATGCCTCCGAGCACATACGGCGTTTGCCCCACCGCACGCCTCTCCCGCCACCACCCGGCGTGGGAACAAAGGCGGCCGACATGGGATCGAGGCGGGGCTCATCGCTGCCCTCAACCGGATGGCCGTCCGAACCAAGCATCCTGGGTCATGGACTCGGTGCTACTTCCCACATGAGCACCAACGATGGTATACTACTCTCCCGCCTCCCATCATCTCTTTCCTCCATTACTTGTTGGCAATGGTCAAAATATTCCTATCACTTGTCGTGGCGAGTCCATCCTACCTACTGGCCGGCGTCCACCTTTCATCTTCGCAATGTCCTAGTCATTCCATCCCTTGTGCGCAACCTACTTTCTATTCGTTAGTTCACTAGGGATAACAATTGTTCCATTGAATTTGGCGCTTTGGGTTTTTACGTGAAGGATATCTGAGACCCGTCGCATGATGCTTATTTGCAATAGTCTTTGGCGACCTCTACACCATGCCTGCAGCCCGTCGGCACCCCGCCCACCTCGCCATCTCCAGCGACCTCGGCATCATCGCCTTGGCCATCCTAGCTCCTCTGCGTGTCGACACTCTTAGGCATAATAAGTTGATCCATTGTAATAAGGCAGCCAACGGCTTATGCCATTCATGTCGGCTTGGGAAACATGTGCGTCTCCGTTTTTCGGTGTCTCGTTCATCCAAAGTACAATGCCATTCGAACTCATTCACTGTGATATTTGGACATCTCCTATCACTAGTGTTGCTTGGAGCTCGCTTTTTACCTCGTCTTACTCGATGATTTTACCCATTTCTGCTAGACATTTCCGCTCAGCCACAAGTCCGAGGTAGCCACCCACATCTCCAACTTCGCAACCTAGTACGGACCCAATTCAGCCTTCCCATTAAATCCCTACAGGCTGATAATGGCAAAGAGTTCGTAAACAATGCCCTCACCACCCTCTTCGCCTCCCACGACATTCACTTACGCCTCTCCTGCCCTTACACCTCCCCACAAAATGGCAAGACCGAACGTATTCTCCGGACACTAAATAATATCATTCGCACTATGCTTCTCCATGCTCACATGCCTCCCTCCTTTTGGGTTGAGGCCCTCGCCACGGCGACCTATCTACTCAATAGGCGCCCAAGCTCCATTGTCGAGAATAACATCCCTTACACATTCTTTGTATGGCTCGCCACGGACTACTCTCACCCGTGTCTTTGGGTGCCTCTGCTATCCCAATATGACCGCCACGGCTCGCCACAAGTTGGCACCCGTTCCACGGCCAGCGTCTTCCTCGGGTACCCCTCCTCCCATAAGGGGTATCATTTGTTTGACCTCTCCACGCGTCGCATCATCATCTCCCGCCATGTGGTTTTCGATGAGACATGCTTCACGTTTGGTCTTACCTCACCGGATCATCTTCCAAATGATTTGGAGTTTTTACTTGCGAGGCTCGGCCGCGCCGGGTTACCTTTACTTCTGCCTGCGGCCTCTCCCACAATTTGTGTTCCCGGCCTTCGGCCCCGCTCACACAGGAGGAGCTCCACGGCGACCCGCCATTCTCATGCGCGGGCCCGTCCTGTTCGGCCTCCCGGCGGCACCACCCTCGACTCCTAAAGCGCTGCCTAGTGGCGCGGCGCCCCCTTTGGCGGCCCAGTCGCGCCACCGCCATTCGGAAACGGCGGCCGGCCGCGTTCGGGGCGTGTCTACGATCGGCGGGCACCCGTCGACCCGACCTCTCCCTCGTGGCGACTCGGCCGCCCTATCACGGGCTTCGGACCGGCTCCCTAAAGCCGGTGGTTCGTCTTGACTTCGGCGCCGCCGCCGGCTCAGGTGGCTATCGCCCCCTGCATCGTGTCCCAGCTGCGGGAACTACGAGCGCTCTCGCCGATCCGGCGGTGGCGTGCGGCCATGGCGGATGAGTACCAACCCTCATCGACAGCGACACCTAGCGGCTTGTTCCTCGACCACCCGGCGCGAATGTTGTGACCGGCAAGTGGATTTATAAGCATAAATTCCGCCGATGGCTCTCTAGCCCGTCCTGGCGTTGGGTGGTCCGCGGCTTCACCAGCCCGCACGGCATCGACTACAATGAGACTTTCAGCCCCGTCGTCAAGCCGTCAACGATTCGCGTCGTCCTCAGCATCGCTACCTCCCGCGCCTGGCCTATACACCAAGCGGGCGTGAAGAATGCCTTTCTTCATGGCCACCCGGGGACCGACCGTCTCACGCCAACAACCACCGGGATTCGTCGACCCGCTCATCCCTCATCATGTGTCTTCTGCGGCGCTCCCTCTACGGCCTCAAGCAGGCCCCCCGTGCCTGGCACCAGCGTTTCGCCACTTTCCTTCGGCAGTTGGGCTTCATCACCTCGGCTACTGACACCTCCCTCTTCGTCCTCCAAGTGGGGGGTGACACGGCGTACCTGCTCCTCTCGCGTCGGCGACATCATCACCAGGCCTCGACACCGGCCCTTCTTCAGCGCATTCTTGGCGTCTACACTCGAGTTCGCCATGACGGATCTTGGCGACCTCCACCACTTCCTTGGGATCTCCGTCACGCGCTCCTCCGACGGGCTCTTCCCGTCCCGGCGCCGCATCGCGCCGGATCTTCAATCGCGGGCGGGCATGGCCGAGTGTCACCGACATCGACACCTGTTGACACTCGTGCCAAGCTCTCGCTCTGGATGGTGCTGAGATCGCCGACCGCCCGAGAGTACGGGGAGTATCGCCAGCGCCCTCCGGTACCTCGCCGACTCGCCCTGATCTAGCTTATGCGGTCGCGCCAGGTGTGCTGTTCATGCACGATCCCCGGAACCTCACCTTGCGCTAATCAAGCGCATTCTTCGCGCACGCCAAAGGGGTCGCGCGTCGGCCGGCCTCCACATCGGCTTTGGGCCGGTCGACAAACTAGTGGCTTACTCGACGCCGACCGGGCCGGGCCGCCTCGATTCCCCGCCGCTCTACATCGCTTCGTGTCTTCCTCGGAGACAACCTGGTGTCCCGGTCGCCTAAACGACAAACCACGGTGTCCCTCGCCCAAAGGCGGAGGCCGAGTACCGAGCCGTTGCTCATGTGCGCCGCCGAAAGTTCTTGCCGGCTTCGCCGCCTTCTCAGAACTACATGTTCCACTGAAGGTTGCCACCGTGGTCTCTTTGTGACAACGTCGGCCGCCGTCTTCATGATCGCCAACCCATCCCATCACCGCCGTACCAAGCACATTGAGATCGACATCCACTTTGTCCGAGAATGTGGCTCGGGCGGCACGCTGCGTTCTCCATGTGCCATCACAATATCAGTTCGGCGATATCATGACGAAGGGACTTCTGTCAGTACCGCTTGAGGATTTTCGGTCCAGTCTCATGCATCCGGAATCTCGACGCTCGACCATGCGGACGGGTGATAGATATTACTAGGAAAGCACAACCAAAGAAACCAGCGGGGAGACTTCATCGCTGGTCTCCTCTCTGTAATTGTTAGGAAACAACCAGCGGGAGACTCAACAAATCAATGTCTCCTCTCAGAATTTTGTGGAAAGCCACTAATTGTGGCCCTATAAATTTATCCAGCAACCCCACTTATAGGTGTGGTGTTTCACTCTATTATTCTACAGCTACGAAACCGCGGGCAGCGCAGGTCCACACTGCTCGAGAGATTCAGAACTAGGGGACCAAAAATGAAAGTACAACGTGCGAGTGCAAACAAAAAACCGCAAAACAGGTGCCGGCTGCAAGTGTCCATTCAGCCTTCTAGCATCTGATCCTTTGTACAGTACGCAACTACTACACGCAAGAATGTATGTATACAGCAAAACAGTATGTTTTGTACTGTGCAAATTTACCAAGTATACTATAATATACAACCCCCCACTGTCAGACGAGTGCAAACAGGAAAAGAAACAACCAAAACATAGAGGAAGCTCTTCATCCACAACCATCAAAGTTCGTTGCAGTGAACTCTTCATCATCAGCAGATGACAGCATTCAGAGTCTCATTGTCCACGAAGCTGATCCCGTCCGAGCACTCGTTTCCAGCAGCACACACGGCGTCGCCATCGCCGCCGTCCTGTCCTAGCAGGCTCGGCGGAGATGATTCGCGCACCCTGCGGATGTAGCTCCGTATCAGGTCGTTGTGCTCCTGATCGCCGACTGAAGAAACCGTGTCGCACTCGGAGACGACGCTCAGCCTTGACACGCTCCTGTCACTGAACTGCCTCTGGAAACTGCTTGAGCTCGCTTCGTCAAGGCTGAATTCCTCTAGGACAAAGCATGGCTTGAACCTGGAGGGTCCGTGTCTCTGAGGTGGCCTGCCGAAGCTGAAGCTCTCGTGCCTTCTGAAGACCGCATCTTGATGCAGCGGTTCTTGGGGTTCCAGATTATTGGGTGCAGGGAGGCCACTGTCGTCTGATTGTTCATCAGTAAGGAGGAAATCGAAGGGATCGTCTCGCGGATGCAGAATAGGAGGAGCTGAGCCTGGAATATCTGCATCATGAGTAAATGGGTTCATCCTTCGTTGAGAAACTGAAACAGGCTGAACTTGGGGACGGAATCGTGATACATCATCTCCTACACTGTCCATGCCGTCAGGATCAAATTGTATGTTTTTCCTTGATTGTCTCCTCACCATCAGTGTCTCCAATCGACGGTGCCGTTCCATTTCGGAGTACCCAAGATCCATGACATCCTTCTCGTGGTCAGCTGTCCACAGAAGTGCAGGCTCAGCTCCAGCATCCTCCTTCTCCTCACCACCATCATCTTTGGCCTTGCTATTGTCAGCCACTTCATTGTTAACACTCTGAGGTTGAGAATCCAGGGAAGATATGTTGAAATGATTGTCTGAATCATCAGTAGTAATGGGATCAGGGAAAGAGGAATCAACACCCAAAGGAGGGCCTGTCTCGGTCTCATCAAGTACTGGAGAATTTTCTGCCATAGAAACATCAGGAGAGTGTCTCTCTGTATTATCAGGGTCAAATCCTGATGAACTGATATCATGGCTAACAACTGTATCGAATGGCGAGAATAGAGAATGGTCTAATTGGTTGTCCACAACAGGAGTAATAGGCTCGACCTTTATATCAGACAGCTTCTTCCTCCGACGTACGGAAAAAGCACGACCCCATTTGCATTTACTTGGAGTTCCATCAACAGACTTACTTGGAGTTCCGTGGTCTAAAATATCTGCCACCTCACCACTCTGTGCATCTGTAGATACTGTTCCTTGATCATCTGGCTTTGCCACCGCTTTAACATCCTCACTACCATTCTCACCCTTGCTAGAAAATGCACCTTTAGACTCTTTTTCTGCATTACACTTCATGTACTCTTCCATAACAGCTTCTTGCTTCAGCAAAGGATCAGACGTGTGAAAACTTTCAAGTCTCCCAACCCCTTGATGAACTTGCTTCAGAAGAGGAACATTTTCACCCAGATCAGCATGCTTGTCACAGTCCATTCTGCCAAAACTTGCCTCCCTGGCTGTGTTCTTCTTTAACGTAGGCACTGAAAATCTCTGCTGTTCTTCAGTACGAACATCTCTGGACGAGTTCCCAGCTGAACTTTGTCCAGGAGCCTTCCTGTCATCACGGATCTCCGGACAGTGTGTGCTCCCATGGCATAGCAGCACAGCAAGGAGAAGGCTGGTGCATATAATCACCGGAGAAGTGGAGAGCAGGAAGGCGAAGAGACCCGGCGTGTACTTGTACAGCAGGTAGAGCAGCAGCACAAGGCTGAATAGAGCCCAATATTCAGAGGCACATCTCAAGCTTGTCCTGATACAGCACCGTAGAGTCTTCTTGATGCTGCACCAAGCATCTTGCTTTGCCTCAACCTCAATGCCACCCATGGTCTGCCCTGCCTCTCCCAGTTGCCTGCACGAATCCTGCTCATGGAAACACATAGGCAACATTAACTCGGTAACTGGATTAATTTGACATGCTGAACAAAAAAAATGAAGTAAACAGAACACCCTATTAAGTATTGCTTAGCTCAGATAGAAATAAATACTTAATATTATGTAGTATGTTGTATCTGAGCTATGCATTTCCTGTTTGGTATATTGCAGCTTTCATGATGCCTAGCTAGATAACAGCATATACCAATGCTTAATTGCTTAGCTCAGACAGAACACATACATAATAAATGCCAAAAGGCACAAATAAGAGTACAAATCCACATGATCCTTGTGTTTCAGATGCACTCAGATAGCATAGCGGATCGATCGTACCTTTAGGTAGCCGGTGATCTGATCGGAGCCCGGGCCCCGGGATCTGGAAACGCGAGAAGCGCCACGCGCGGGGGCACAGCAATTAAGGCGAGCGTCACCGTGGACGGCGCGCACCGCACGTCAGGAGCGAAGACACGAGGAGGATCGGCGCCTCGGCTGAATCGCCGCCAAGGCCGTCGTCGTCGTCGTCGTCGTCGTCGGTGGCAGAGCGAGGGAACCACCGGGAATAATAAGGCCAAGGCCGCCGCACACACACCGCTGGCGCGCCTCCAGTGCGGCGGGGCGGCAATGGCGAGCGATGGCGGGGTGGCCGAGCAGAGAGAGAGAGAGACGGGGACAGGAGGAGGTCAGGGATACCGATCGAACCGAACAGGAAAGGAAAGCTCAAGAGAGAGCGGCGCGCCGGCAAAAGCGATGGCAACAGACAGGGCGCATGGGCACGGCCGCGGCGAGAAGGTGGCAAGCGCGGGCCCCGCGCGCCAGGGACACAACTAGCGGTGGCAACGTGGCACGTGCGTCCACGCCCGCGGCGGGACGAGAGGACAGTGCGGCGTGGGTGGGGTTGTTTTCCCGCGTGTTTGGTCTGTTCTAATAAGTGGTGGGTGGATCCTGGACGGTGCCGAAAAGCCTCTTTCCGGGCTCTCATCTCTCATCTTTGGACGCCGCCGGCCGGCTCACCGCCGTCGTGTCGTGTGGTGCGGCGGCCGATGATGATGGCCACACACAACTCTGATCAGAGGCCGATGGACCCACCGGCTTTTGGAAGGCACATCAAGCTCGCTCAACCCCAACCATAGAAAAGGAAAAAGTCGGCTTTGTGGTTTGCCGCTCTGATCCAGCTGAAACTAGTGGTACGTAGTACACAACGCCAGGCTGGAAAGCCATGCCACTCGAGATCGAGAATGGATTTGTTTTGCGTTGCATCATGAAAGGCAGCCCCGGTTTTCCGTTTTTCGATACTGGCCTTTATCAGAACCGTGCCAGAATCTCAGGTGTCGTGTCGATCACAAGATTGTTGGCCTCCACGACAATCATCCATGGGTATTTGCACAGTATCTGGTTTAGTTTGCCGTGGATAAACACGTACTAGGAGTAGGAGAAACCTGAAACACACATGTGTGTAGACGATTAGTTAGGCGCATGTAATGCCGTATATGTATACCATTTTATGCCGTATATGTATACCATTTTATTCCATCGAGAAAAATTCAACATGCCTACTTCCCGCGCATACGAAAACCTGGTAAAACACCTACCTACATCTGCATCACACCTCGACAGCATAAGCACTCCAAAACCCATGGATCTAATATGCCAACATACTCATCAGACTGTATTATGAAGTTTTATGTTCACCCTTACCTTCCCAAGTTCTTAGTAGCCATGTTCTTGCCTTCGAGCTGCATTCAGCTTTTCGGAAGCAAGAAGGCCAACAATATAATTATGTTTCCACAGAGCAACAAACTTCCATAATGACATCATATTACCAAAGATAAACTGAATCACGGTGACATCTCATTACCATATATACATTGAATCAACGCTAGTGAAGAATCCGTCCATCACCGATCATGAGCTCATGTGTTTTACAAGTCACCAAATCCATCCAGTAGCGTTCCACATGTATACATTCAGTTAGTGAACTGGGACATATAAGATCGTTTTAACTTTAGCAGGACAACATTTGTACAGAGTTCGTTCAAACAAAAGGAGACCCCAGATCATGGCCAGTAAATTAGATAGGGCAAGAGCCAGAAATAATCACTGCAACAAATCTGCCAGTCACTTTTGAGCGCCTGACTGGAAAGCGCCTCATTCACAATAATAGGTTGTAGGTGTTTGAAGGCCAATAGGACGACCAATACAGAGCAATTCGCTGAGTAGATAGAGCGCGTGGCCAAGGCTCAAGCTGCTCGACGAATTAGTCCCACACCGTATAGGCCAGCAACGCTAGGAGCATCAGCCGGTGGCGTAACAAATGCAGATGGGTGAAGGTAGCCAGGTACCTGTGGCACGCCTTGGGCCTGTTTAAGGTGATGTTGCGCCTCTGTAGGGCACAGCTGCACGGCATGTTGCATGCCCTTTTTTGCTGCATCATCACTCCACTGGTCTCATACATCGGCTGACTGAGCCGAGAGGCAGCAGGGTGGGTTCCCTGCACATACAGCAAAGCAAGATTACACAATTTAGAAACTTTATTGGTTTGAAATTGGTTAGGAACCATATGAATAAAAGGGCATTGTGCTTTGGCCACCCCCAAATCCATTGTCCATGTCTAGAGTTGGAGCAAACTTCCCATAGCCACTTTTATTCTCAGCATTTCCATAAATAGGAGATGTCTCTACTCTCTATAACTGTTACCTGTCTGATCCTGTAAGCCTGATCCTCAACACTCTGGATCAACCAAGGAGACCTCAAACACTATGCTTTAGATCCTCAAAGGCAATCTAAAAACAGAAGGAAGATGTTGAGATACAGGCAATTCTAATGAGAGCGCAGTGCAGCTATATCTAAGATGATCTAGTCACAGCCAAAAATATATGTATACCGCTGAGGGGTAAGGATACTGATGCAAGTGTCTCGAAAAAAATCAAAAGAATATAATGGCAAGTGCAAATTGGAAGTCACATGAATATAATGGTGGTTAGTTGCCATAGTCATAGCAGTGTGCATTCCATGGAACACAAAAGGAAGGGATGCACGCATGCCACGTTTGATGTCTCGGTACTGCTACTCCAACAGTGCAGTGCACAATCTGAACTGAATGCAAGATCCAAAAAATACTTTATTCCATCAGCATCTATGATTCATTCTCTTGTTTACTTCAAATCCATGATTACTTGAAAAGAAACAAATTGTGAATATGGGACTGTGCTAGTGTACTATCAAACTGATGAATTGGATAGCCATGATGGATTGATGGTTAGAAGTATTGACAATTTGACACCACAAATGAAGACATGATGGGATTTCCATTGCTCTACTTTCTTTATTTTTTTTGGACCTGCAAGGACTTCACCCGTAAAGTGCATTAAGAGAGAGGATGGCCAAAAAGAAGGGGAATCGGTAATGGGCTCCCTACAAAAGGATATGGAAGTAACCCTCGGGTTACTCAAGAAATCCCCGACACAAACAAACAAACTACAAAAGAAACGAAAGGGGAGGGGGGGGCGGACCCTCCAACTAACAACCCCAATCGCTGAACCTATTACAACAAAGATCACAACCCCAATTGCTCTACTTTCTTTATAGACATGGACCTGCAAGGAATATCAGGAAAGTGCAAGCTAAAACAGGATGGTCTAACACAAAAAAGTTAAAAGTAAATCTGAGGTAGTGCATGGGCTCCCAAGTAATAAAAAAACCAGTGAAGGTATAGGAACAGAAGATCGCAGTGAACAAAGAAAACAGGTCAAGGGAAATAGACCACAAAACTACAAAGGCAAACGCTAGTATACGAGAATATAAGGTGAATATCTATGAGAACACCTAAGCAATAAGCAATGTAGAAGAAATCAAGCCAAATTTGGTACATCATACTATCAATTTATACCAAACAAACAGTAATGGAATTGTTAGATCTTCTTGTTAATCTCTTGATCCATGGAAGATTATATATATTGGATTTACCTGATCCATGTAGCTACAATCAGCACACGCTGCTAGCACTAGATATTGAGGAAAACAAAACTCCTACAGTAGTTATTAGTTGGGGGGGAAAGAAGGCACTGCTAACAATAAATATTCAGGGGTGGCGGGGGATACTACAAACTGTGGGGAGAAACACAAAGCTTAGTGTATAAAAAATCACCTTAATGATTAAGAAGTCCAGATGATAGACATTATCCCTGGCTGTGAAGAATTTCATACAAACTAAGCAACAAAAGGCAGAAACACAGGTGTTCCCAACAGTTTGAAACTGATTCCCACTGTAAAGACAATATAGCTTTATTAGGTGATAAACAGGATGCGGACATGCACTAGCAGTACAACACTTCCATATGGAATTTCATCAAAAAATAGATCATGTAGACATACCACTCAGTTGAGAACTTATTCTATTTGGCATAATGCTCATTTGTTGAGCTCCTCAAGAAAATGGTACTTTTCAGGTAGGGATTTTGCTTGGTTCTTATATTCCTCCCTCGAGAAAAGTGATATTAGCAAGGAAGTTGTGGAAGCCTCAAGTGAGAAGTTCATCTCATCAATTTTGGAGAGGTAAGCCCCAGTCCTCATTATCTCGCCTTGAACCAACAGCCTCCTGACTATACCATTTAGCATGCGTGAGTGTGGAAGGCATCCACTCTTTTCCATTGCCAAAAACAGATTATCAAACTCATCTAGCAACCCTTCTTTTATGAGATTTTCCATCATTAAGCCATAGATCACCACATCTGGAACTAAACCATGGGCTGGGATGGCAGCGAACAGATCCATGGCATCTTTCTTTCTGCCGCATTTGAACAAAGCATCAATCATAATGTTGAAAGTAATAATGTCAGGTTGAAGATGATTAGAACACAAACTCTGAAACATTTTGAATGCTTCATCAACAAAATTATTTTTGCAAAGCCCATTTAGAATTATGCTATATGTGCAAATGTCCCACTGTTTTTCACTTTTAATCATATTGAGGTAAAGCTCCTTTGCTTCAGAAAATCTCCCAGTCTGAAATAAACCTTGCAGTATAGTACCGTAAGTCACAGCTCCAGGCGTAAGCCCCTTCCTCGACATTTCTCGAAAAAGACAGTATGCATTGTCTATCCTGCCAGCTTTGCAGTAGCAATGAAGCAATGTACCATAGGAGACCAAGTCAGGTTTCAAGCCAACTGAGACCATACCATCAAATAACTTCGCAGCTTCATCAGTTCTTCCAGCTAAGCAGTGGCCACCTATTAATGTAGTATATGAGATAACATCAGGCCTCACGCCTAAACGTTCCATCAAGTCAAAGACACTTCGGGCTTCCATTATCAGTCCTTCATTGCATAAGTTAGACATTATGGTGTTGAAATACACGACGTTAGGGACGGACTCCTTGGTCCAACATTTCAAAAAATAATTCCTCTGCCTTCTCCCATCTGTCAACAGTGCAGAGTCCATAAACCAGTGCGCTAAATACAAAAATGTCAGGAGTCACCCCTTCGTTGATCATCTGATTGAATTGAATGACGGCATCATCCACTCTTCCCAACTTACAAAGTGCATCTATTAATGTTCCATAAGTGACTACATCAGGACTCAGTCCTTGGTGCCTCATCTTGCTAAGTATATGCATGGTCTCATCTATCATTGCCTTTTTAGCAAATGCATGAAGAAAAATGTTGTAGATAGTTACATTAGGTTTTATGCCCTTCCTAATCATAGAATCAAAAATCTTCCTGGCTTCTGTGCATTTTCCATTCTTGCAGAGAAAGTCCAGCAGCAAAGCATAAGTAACAACATCTAGGTGAAGACCACGCGCAAACATTTCTTCGATCCTTTGAACGACCTCTTTCCACTGTCCTGCAGAGAGGTACCCATGGATGAGACAGGTATATGTCTGGATGTTTGGCGTAACACCTTTATCAATCATCTGCAGAAGGACACCCTCGGCCTTGGCAACTGCTTGAGCTTTGCACAGGCCATCAATCATCGTGTTGTATGTCACAACATTTGGTGTGCATCTTCCATCTCCATCAGCAGCCATCATGTCCAGCAGCTTAAGTGCCTCCTCAACTCTCTTTTCATTGCATAAACCCTTAAGAAGCGTGCTGTAGGAAACTACATTCGGCCTGCAGCCAAACTCAGGCATTCGCCAGAGCAATATGTCCATGGCCTCGTCAACCCTCTTAGCGTCACAGAGGCCCTTGATCAGTTGACTGATTACTACTTCATTCACCCTCCAGCCCGTCTTAAGAATGAGGCCAAAGGCGGCGAAGCCAAGCTCCAGGCGACCCAAGCGACAGAAACAACCAGTGATGATGCTGTATGTGTTCAGGTCTGGACGCACCTTGTTGGAGCAGGCACGGGCCATCCTCTTGAAGCGGGAGACAGCGAGCTCGGAGGCTGAAGGGCATTTGGCGCGAGAGAAGACGTTAAGCAGGTTGTTGAAAGCACGAACAGAGGCAGGCCTTGCGTGGAGGAGCAATTCATCGAACAGCTTGAGCGCGTCGTCGACACCAAGGCTCCTTGACCTGGCACGGTCCGCGATGATGCGCTCCAGCTCCAGGCACCGGTCGGTCACGGTGGCGGCGCTTGCACGGCGGGACATGCTGTCGGAGGACCCCCGCGCGCGGCGAGAGGCCCGGTGACGAGAGGCACGAACGGCGCTGGGTCCGCCTCCGGGATGGGTGAAGCGGAGTGCGAGGTGGGCGGAGCCGCGACTGCTGCGATGTTGAGGATATGGCTGTATGAGCGTAGAGCTGGAACGCGGCGTCGGCGGCGGCGGCGGCGTGGGGGCGGGCGCAGGTGACGGGCGACGAGGCTTCAGTTTTCAGTTTGCTCTGACCTGACTGCCTGCCTCTCTCTGTCTTGTACTGTTTCTTTTTTTCTTTTTTCCATCAGATTCACATGACACATAGGAAGAAAAAAATAATTTTCTGAGAAGCATGTCTGAAAAGTTAGGTTTTCAGAAAAATGATTTTCTTAACTAAAAATGAACTTATTTATATCTTTTGTTTGAATTTATTTCCAGAAGAAATGTTTTTTATTTGGCATTTTTTTTCTAAAAATCATGTGCCTAAAATATGTCTTTGTTCAAGCGAGGACGAGGTCCTTAGATTTTTGCTTCATGGACAATTCAAATCTTAGTATTGTAATTTTCTTATTATAAAATTTGTTTATTGTTTTTGAAATGAAAATTGTAACCATTACTCAAAGTGTCACGCTTGGCAAGAGAGTTTATAATACAATCGAGAGATAAACCAAAATAAGATTATCGTCCTCTGAACACACACCCAGAGAAGCTAAGTTATGTGTGTGCGCAACATAGGCAGCCTCTCCCCTCCCTAGTGTCGCTGGGCGACAAAGGCGACTCCCTCCCTTCGACACCCTAGGCGGCTTGCGTGCTCCACTGGCCACCCCACCCTTGGCTGGCGGTGGCGGCGGGCAGGCTGTGGTGCCCCAAAAGCGGCAGCACACAACACCTTTCTCTCCCTCTTCTCCTCTCTCTCCCTTCCCTCTCCCTTCTTCCCCAACCTTGGTGCAAGGTGGTCGGTGGCGACTAGGGCTTCAGATTTGGGTCCCGCCCGGGATCTCACTGGCTGCGGGCGGCCCCCGCGGCGATCCTTCGATGTGGATCCGGTGCCCAACGGCGTGGATCCCCACGATCAGCGAGGGCGACTCTTCCGTCCCGGCGCGCGCGGTGCGGATTCGGCGTTCACCGCCGTGGGTTTCCTACCCCCCCGCCCAGGCGGATGGAGGTTGGCGGTCACGTCCCCAGAGCTTGCGCCCGTGGATCCCCACCCGGTGCAATGTGCAACTATCGTGGTCGGCTTCCCTAGGTATGCCGCGAGGTCGCCTTCTTTCAAGCCATTCCACCCTACCCTAGATCCGGTTCCACTATCCATATCGTCAAACACCGTTAGCCACGCCAGAAGATGGGCGTGGTGGCCACGCCCGCGCCACGGCACTGCGAGGAGTCATCCTTGGTGCAAGTGCTACGTTTGTGGTGGCCCTATAGTCATGGTGCCCATGTGATGGCTTCGACTTCGCCGTCAACGTCACCGTTACGGGTACTACAAGTGGTGGGCTCCGGTGGGCCTAACAACTAGGTGAAAACCTAGCCCGACTTCGCTGGGGGCGACCGATGGCGCTTTTACGCATCATGTTTTCTCCTTCGAGGTGTCGTCAAAGCTATTGTTCGCTCCGAGTAGGCTGAGGTCGTGAGACCTACTCGTTTGCTTCCACACTAGCATTATTGGCATCCAGGGGATGTCAAGGTCCTTCCTAAAGGCTTCGTTGGAGCACTATCGAGCCCATCGCCTACCACCACTTTCGTCGAGCCATGCCTTATTGATCGTGCATGTGGGTGCCTCGTGCTCATCTTGACAATGTTTTTTTCTAACATTATTAGAGTCGTCGTCATTGTTCCTCCACGTAGCGGCTACCTGGCCATTTGAGGATTTGGTCGCTACTCTACAATATGTGTTTTTGTGTGTGTATTTTGCATTCAGTTGTGCTCCGGCCTTTCTTATGGCCCTTACTTTTAATGAAAAACGGATATAAGATCGAATCGCGAAAAAGCTAAGCTTTGCAGCACTTTATTAAAGAACAAGGAACAACCTTAATCATAAACTCCACACAATTCAGAGAAGCAATTCTTTGAATTTCCTAATCAACTCACCGGTCATTGACAAGTAATTGAATTTGTCCCAATTTAGACCAAAATTTTGTGTTTCTTACTATAGATTTTTTTTTTCTTTGTGTGAACTTAGATTCGTTACATCTTCATCCAATGGTTCACAACCGTTTGCCAGACACTGGAAAATAGCATATTCTTTTCATTTGGTTTAGCATGATGGTCCAAGTGCATTCCAAATTTTGGTATATGCACACGCCACGCACTTGGTATATGCATCGCAGGGACAAATCATGAGGGTGCATGTCGGCCGCCTTCAGTTGCTCTTGGCCGTGGACGCCTGCTGCCCCAGGAACGGCGCGTCGGCGTTGGCGTCCCTGCAGTAGAGGCAGGGGGTGCCGCTGGAACCCCTGCTCGCCGAGCACCTCCCTGGCGGAGCGCACCACCTCCCGGTTGCTCAACGGCACCGAGTGCGCCGCCAGCACAGCCTGCAGCGCGGAGCTGAACGCCCCGCACGCCATGCCGCCGGCCGCCACGACGTCGTCCCCGCCACGTCCTCCGACGTCTCGTCTGTCTGGCACCTGCTCAGCAGGATCCCCGCATCGGCGCCGCTGGTAGTGCTGCCGTCGTGGTCGCGGCGGTGGAGGTGGAACTTGGCGCTGGCGTCGTCGCCGAAGAGCGCCACGAGGTGGTCGGCGACGTGGTGGGACGCGTCAACGCCCGACGAGCTGGACAGGTGGCCGTGAACCGCGGCGTACGGGAGGAACCGGCCAGCGTGGGCGTGGACGGCGTGGTGGGCGGTGGCGTTGGGGGCCAATCTGCTCCTTCTCCTGGTCGATGAGGCCGCCGCTGTGGCACGAGTCGGACACCATGGTGAAGGTGGCGCCGGCCGGCACGCGGTCCACCAGCTGCCGGAAGTCCACGTCCGTGATGAGTTTGAAGTCACAGGGCACGATGGCCTCATCGTCGCGGACACCATGGCCGCGGCGGCCTGTGAAAAAAATCTCGGTCTGGAAAATCCGAAATTTTCGAAATTTCCGTTTATCGGTCGGGTCCGAAATTTTCCATTTATCTTCCAAAATTTTCAAAATTTTAGAATTTGTCCATACAAATAGACCCCAAAAGCCCACCCAATTAATCCATGCTTCATTTTCTCTCCTCTTCTCTTCTAGGTTCAAGATGCCACCACCGTAACACACTCTCGCACGTTCCAGCCGTGTTGTTGTCTTGCTCATTGAATAGGCAATTGATAATATGTTTTGTTTAGTTTTTCATGTTAAATGGTTTAGAAATGATATATGTGTTTTTCTAAATAAAATGAGATATTTTTATCTAAATTTTGTCCAAAATTTTATTTCTATCGCCGATAAATTTCCGATATATCCGATATTCCTGTTTATCACTGACCCCCGAGATTTTTAAAATATCGGTAGAGAAAACACAGGCGGCGGCGAGACCTACCGCTGACGGGCGGGACGAGTGTGCCATGGCCACTGAAGTGGAAGAAGAGCACGTCTCCGGGCGCCGCGCGCGTCACCATGTCGGCCAGCGCGCGCTTGACGTTGGCGCCGGTCGGGAGCACGTCGGTGCCGCGGCCGCGGTCGTCGTCGGTGAGCACGGTGACGTACGCCGCCCGGAGCGAAGCCGAAGCGGTCGAGGAGGACGGCGCGCATGGCGTGGACGTCGTTGATGCAGCCCTGCAGCTCGTACTCCGTGCCGGCGTAGTTGCAGAACGGCCAGCATCTTCTTCTTCCCCGAGCGTGCCTCCATTAATTTTCGTCGTTCTTCTTGCTCTAGCTCGATATATACCTCGATCTGGAACAGTGTGCTTTGGATCTCTGCGTGCGGCTTCCATTATAAACGGAGTTGGTGTTCAGCAGTTGTAATTGAGTACGCCATTATCTTGGATTGGATCAATTGTTGCTTGCCTTGTGGATGCAAGCAAATAAGTTGTAATTGATAATTTGCCGCTGGACTTGACTGAGGCTGGCTTGCTTGCATACACGAACTTGCAGAGTTTGCAATGATTAAAGAAAAAAAGCTTAAGCACGAATGAACATCTGTCATATATTGCTGAGGCGTCCACAGTGCAATTAGGTCGGTGGATCGTCAAGAACAATCCTTTTAAGACGGGGACCCTGCGTGCAAGAAATGAATTTGCAGTCCCAGTCGATTGGCCCCCTTCAAGTGTACTTTAATAATTTGAGTGTATAAAACCACTTATTATTACTTGTAGCTCAATAAATTAATAAATATGATTCAACAGGAGCCAGTTTACATTGTTGATAACCGAAATCTATCTAGATCACTACGACATTGCCTTTTATTTTTCTCAAAAATGTATGACCTCCATGTTATCATATACTAATAACTAGTGTAAGATTGAACGCTAGTTCTTTTTTTTTTTTTTTTTTTTTTTTGACGAGAAACAGAGATTTATATTAATTAGCAGCAACTGGCTGCTAGGAGGACAACATTGTCTATAGTTACATCTTGCATTGCCTCCAGAAGTGGGCATGCATGAGTGTGTGCTGGGTTAGCACAAAAACCTGAAAAAACACAGTTTCCAGCTACCAGAGAGCCTAAAGCCTGCTTTGCCAATGAATCAGCCATCATATTTTGTGTTCTTCTAATTCTTCTAATAGAAGAGCGAAGACTGCAACATAGTAGTGACCATCTGAGTGTTTGGTTTTGCTCTCCAGTCTGGAGGGTTGTCTTGATTCCCCGAGTTGATGAAGTGCACCAGCTGCATGTTGTCGGTGAAGAAGTTGGTGCCGTGTAGACCCATTCTGGCAACCAGAGTGGTTGCCAGTTGCATTGCTACCGTTTCTGCTAAGAAGATGGAACTGTTCACCTGGATACCTGCTTTTACAAAGAAACTAATCGGAGGCTGGGAAGATGTGTCGACGAAGAATATCCCTAAACCTGCAATGTTGCCATGTTGTGGTGTTTGCACAGCAAATTTGGCTTCCGTGTAGCACCGAGGACCCTGTTCCGCTGAAGGGCAAGAAACAAGGTACCTGTCGACATTCTGCACATGAGAAGGATTTGTACCTGTGACTTGCACGATCTCATTGATTTCCAGAGCATCACCTCCTGTCATGTTAGCTTCCTGCACATAAGAAGGATTTATACCTGTGTCTTGCTGGATCTCATTGATTTCCAGAGCATCTCCTCCTGTCATGTTAGCTTCCTGTTCTGTAATCGCCAATCTTTCCCTGCCTGCAAAACTAGGATTATTACCTTGAATAGGAGCATTCTGTGTTCTATGTTCCTCATCATCCTCCTGCAAATAGGTCCTCTTGTGAGCTTGCGCTGCTTGATGCACCTGAAAAGGGGGGTTCAGTTTTTCCTCTGATACCTGTTATCATTCCTAGCTTTCCATATATACCACATTGTGAATAAGAAATTGAGAAGAACATTATCAGAGGGGTTAGTTGTTAGTAGGAGAGGTAAACTGATCTGGACACCATCTTCAAGGTGGTTAATAATGTTAGTGTGAATGGGAGGCTGAGCAGTAGCCCAGACTGGGTGGGAAGCGCACATTTGAAGAAGAGGTGGTTGTCATCTTCAATGGCTCCACAATAAGTACAGTGTTGATCGATGTGCACAGAATACCTCCTAGCTCTTTCCCCGTGGCCAGAGCTCTTCTAATCGACGCCAAGCAAAAAGTCTTTAACACAGTGGAATGGATTTAGATCTCCACACTTTTTGCAGGATCGTATTAGCATCAGGATTAATACTTCTAGAGCCAGCAGTAGGAAGGTCATTATTGTTTTGTGTAGACAGGTGGTTGAAAACCGCTTTAGTAGTGCAAATGCCATTGGCAGCCGGTTTCCATCTCAGGATATCATTATCCTCAGATGGAACAGTAGGGGTGGTTTCTATGGCTTGGACAGCATCAGGAGAAAAGGTTTGTGCAAGCAGAAAGTGGTTCCATCTCTGAGTACTAGGCAACCAGAGATTAGCCACCTTGGAAGGAAGGGGGTTGGTTGTAACAGGAAGGTTAAGGTGGTCATGCATATGTTCCCAAATAGAAGACCAAGGGGTAGACCAGATGGAAGAGTTGCCTGCATGAATTTGCATAGTGGTGTTGTTGTGCAAATGATGTTTAACTTGTAAAACAGAAGACCAATAAATAGATCTAGCAATATTATTTGGTGCAGTCCAAAAGGAGTTGTGAGGATAGTACTTAGCTTTGAGAATGGCCGAGAGGAAGGGGTTCTTCAAGGTTACCACATTCCATGCAGATTGAATGATAAGACTTTGATTAATGGTTTCCATGTCCCTCAGTCCTAGTCCTCCTTGTTGTTTGGGCTTGCACATATCCTTAAGGGACCTGTATTGAATTGGTGATGTGTCATGTTCCTCCTGTATACCTGCCCACCAAAAATCTTCTAATAATAGTATTGATTTTCCTGATAAAATTCTTGGAAAAGAGCACTGTGGACATATAATATATTGGAATAGAGGCTAAAACCGACTTAATGTATTGAAGTCGACCTGCATGGTTTAGTTTGTTAGCTTTAATGGTACCAAATTTAGCCATGAACTTACCATAAATGAAATCATAAGCTTTGTTCTTGTCGTGGTGAGAAAAGATCATAGGATGGCCTAAATGCATAGTGTTTGGTTGAAGGTCTTGAACAGGGAAAATGTCATTAATCTGATTTCGATATTTGCGGGAACATTTTTACTGAAAAAGTAAATAGAAGATTTTTGAAGATTCGGGGTCTGACCTAAACTGTTACGAAGTTGTAGAGAGTGCTTCTAGAATCTCTCGCTTCTTGTACAAAGAGCTTTTCCACAGAGAATAAGGTCATCTGCAAAACAAAAGTGAATGTATGGGAGGCGCGCGGGACCCGTGATGACTCCGTTGAGATTATTTTGGGATAGGTGTTCCTGCAATCTTATAGACAGCTCATTAATAGCAATGACAAATAAATACGGTGATAGAGGACAACCTTGCCGAAGGCCTCTAGTGGATTGGAAGAACTCAGTGGGTTCATCATTAACAAAAACAGCAAATTGAGGAGAAGAGATACATAGGTGTATGAGAGATATAAAGTTTTCCTGAAGACCCAACCTTCGGAGAGCGTGCTCTATGAAACCCCATTCCAGTCTGTCAAACGCCTTAGCCAAATCTATTTTTAAAAGAAAAGCATGCTGTTTCCGTGGATCTGAGATTGAAAGAGTGAATAATCTCCCCTGCGCACAATAATATTAGAAGAAATATGTCTATGAGCCACAAAAGCAGATTGAGCTTGATCTATATAGCCTGGCAGATGCTGCTTGAGACGGTTAGCTAAAGATTTAGCTAAAACTTTATAAATAACATTGCATAAACTAATAGGTCGAAAATCTTTGGGAGTGATAGGTTGTGCAATTTTAGGAATCAGCGTGATATAAGTTTTGTTAACAGAGTTTGGAAGGTAAGCATTATTATAAAAATCAGTTACCACATTATAGATGTCCTCCTTGATCCAGGGCCATGATGCTTTATAAAAACCTGCATTGAAACCGTCTAGTCCTGGAGCTGCGTTACTCCTCATCTCTTTGATAATACTGTGTATTTCCTGCATAGAAGGTGTGGAGTATGTGTACCTGAAGGCGTCGTTCCTATCAGCTGTATCTTGCTCTTGTAGATGATGAGGAAAATTAGATGCCTCCTCCGGTTGTAAAAAAGGTGAGGTAGGTGGTTGGGTTGGGGGTGCTGGCTGTTATTTGGTATCATAGGGGTTCGGTTCTGGGATGAGGAGCTAAGAAATTGAGAGGTGAAAATATCTGTAAAATAGGTAAGAAGAGTGTGAGCCAGCTGATTTTGGGTTGTGGAAGAGGAACCATCTGGGTTGGTGAGGTAGGCTATTCTATTTTTCCTATTACGTTTCACTATAGCTTTGTAGAAAAAGGAGGTGTTCCTGTCACCCTCACGTGCCCAGTTCTTTTTAGCTCTTTGAAGATGGTATTTCTCCTCCTTGGTGAGAAGATCTTGATGCTGGGTGTGGAGAGAAGCTTGTAAATCATGGTTCTGCTGATTAGGATCTAGGTTCTGCTGTTCTAACATTTGGGCTTCTATGTTTTCGAGCAGTTGTTTGTTATTGGGTTTCTTCCTTCTCCACTTCTTAAGATCTGCAGCTAAATATCTTGTTTTGTTAGGGAAATCACGGTTAGCCGAACGTGACCAACTATTATTAGCTACCTCATGATACTCGTCATCCAGTAACCACCAATTCTCAAAGCGGAAAGGTTTACTAACCCTACGTTGTTGAGAATTAAGCATCACAATAATCGGCGCATGGTCACTATACATCATCGGCAAGTGATAAACAGCAGAATTCGAAACATCATGCACCATTCAGGATTAGCAAGAAATCTATCTAAACGCTCATAAGTAGGGATAGACGAGAAGCTTGTTGGTCCAAGTGTAAGTTGGACCATTGAAACCGAGATCAAACAACCCACATTGACGAACATACGCACGGAACTCAGCAATACGAAAGCAGGATCAGCATTAGTAGGTCCTAGTTTTTCTGACTCATGCATAATATCATTCATGTCCCCATACACAACATAGGCATACTAGGATGGAGCTCGATAAAGTTCAGAACAGTTTCCCAAATAAAGCTAGACAAACGATGGTGTGGATCTCCATACACACACAAAAGACCATACTGGTGGGAGGTGGCTCTATTTGTACAAAGTGCCAAAATGTAGTGATGATGATGGTCGACGACAGCTATGTCAACTTCGTCAGTCCATAATAACCACTGGCCACCTGATTGGCCACACGAAGGAACAACAAAAGCATTATTAAGGTTGAAGTGATTTTTAATAGCATTAGCAGAAATAGTAGAATTGCGAGTTTCTGATATGTAACATACCTGAGCTTTAGTAGATACTACTAGGCGGGAGAGATGTGACATCGTCAAACTGCGGAGGCTCCCTCCCGAGCCTCTACAGTTCCATGCGAGGTGTGTCATGGCGCCCTGGGCGCCCTGTGAGCCGGCGCCTGAGCTTCAGAAGGAGATCGTCGATGGTGCTGCTCCAACGGTTGATGAGATAGAGCCCAGCTTCACTAGTAGATTCCACGCCAGCCTAAGCCGTCTTTGTTCCATGTAACAGCGACTAAGGTCTTGTTTGGGAGCGGGAGGCCGGCCTGCAAAGTCCCACCACTCTAACGGCTCCTGTATCATTTTCTTGGGAAAAAAATAAATTAGTTTGACTTAAGTAAAGTTTGATCTATTGTAGGATGCAACAGCCATGTACTATGGAGTACAACAAGACAACTAATTTACCCAACGAGTCAATCCGTTTTTTTCCTGGTCGGCTACAGTCAACAAACGGCATGAAAACATTGGACTTCCTACTGAGTTCCGTTGCACACCTGACTCTGTTTTTCAGTCTTGTGTATGTATGCACTGACAGCATGCACGCTACAGCATACTTCTACCTCATGTTCATCAGCATCATCTTGCCCACACAGCCTACATGCAGCATGCTTTCATTGTTTGCTCTTGGGAGACCGCAAGGAAAGGCTTGAAGGTGAGCACCAGCCCGATGACCTCTGTCAGATTCAGGAGCAGAAACACCATCTGGTCTCCTGCATGTACATATATGAAATAAAAATGTGGGGATTAATCACAATCCCCTTTTTTCACCTTTCATTCAGATCTGAATCCTCTATGTGGTTTTAGTGCAGTAACTGCTTGAAAGATCATAGTGCAAAACTGCATACATAAAAATTTACCTGGAAAGAACGCCGAACGCTGGCGCTTTTGTGCCCATGAGAGCCTACAACCAGAGGCGTTTCAGCAGTGAGCTTCTTGTTCAAAAAAACATGTACAAACACATAAACTAGCTTGTCCTACCTCGCTAGCCTATGCTTTCATGCTAATCACACAACAAACAACCACTAATAATAATATAATAAGCTACAAATGATCAGGCTGAACTAAACTTGCAACATTTTCAAGGACACTTCTAATAACAAAAAATATTTTCAAGGCTGTGATGAACATCATATGAATTGCAGGAGGGTCAGGCAGCACTGCTAGCTTGTACATACAAGATGCCTGCTTCAGCTGGAGCAAAAGCCTTGGACAGAGACAAGGCAATAAATATGGGAGCCTGCATGATGTTGGAACAAGAAGATCAAATGAAAAAAAATCTTAGTTTTAAAAGGAATGAATTTCGGTCAAAAGGAATACTACCTTCCAAACACTGTTTTCTTATGAAACAGATGTGGCTACTGTTTGACAGGCTGGTAATAAGGAAGGTAAATGGAGAAGGTTAAAAGTAAGTAATCCAAATGGTTGACAAACAGTAATCTTTGTCGGATACCTGCGCTAGATAGTCCCCAATGGAGAAGGTTAAAAGTAAGTAATCCAAATGGTACAATTAAATCATTAAGCATGCAAACATAACACTGAATGTCAGAGTGGACACAGAAAACGTAGTTCAGCACCAACCTAGTGGAAAGGAAAATTCCAGTTCACATTCTAAGCACTGGTTTCAGTCTCAGTACAAACACAAGAGTTCTAAATTGCAAAGAAATCTAATGATGTGATCAACTGATCACAGAAAATGAAAAAAGTTGAAAAACTGTTGAGTTTGCAAAGTTATAGGGTTTCATAGCCAACAAGTTTTGACCTAGTAGAAAAATGGGCAAAATATGCCCATAGTAGACAAGTGTCTAGTCCTCCAGCTCAATGACCTAGTGGAATCCACTCAATGATATTCTAGTAAATAGCGACAAACAGTCATGGGACTTGATCACACCAGAGGCATTTCCGAGATCAAGAGCAACCATCAGAATCCACTCATTTGTAGCGCTGGTTGATTCTGCCAGTGCCAGAAAGGCACAAATATGATTGACTAATACCAAGTGACCAGACAATCACTTGTTAGTTCAGCCAGGAGTAATCAATCAATTTGCATCACACAATCGAAATGCATGAAAACATGGCAAACTAACTTAATATCAGCTCAGTAGACTAAGACATGATCAGAGCCTAGCTGCAAACCTGCAAGAACAAGCCAGGTAGGCTCAACACGTCAAGCGTGGAGCCATAGTTCATACTTCATACAGGGTACTTTCAAATAAGTTTCAGGAAGCCTTATGAGAGAAAGCAGAGTACTTTCAAAGATGGCTTGGTGGCTTGGTAAGCTTGTATTTGAAGGTCACACAGAAAAAATAGTGCCAAACACTCGGTCTTTGCTAAACCCCATGCTCCAGCCTCCAGATGACATCATGAAACAAAACTGCTCCAGTTCAGATAACCAGGATGATTAGATGTATTGGCACCATACATGAAGGCCATGATGGGACTTCCAGTGCTCGACCTGTCTTTATAGACATGGAGCTGCAAGGAATTAATGACATGGATGTCAGGAAAGCGCAAGCCAAAGGAGGATGGTCTAACACAAAAGTTAAGCAGAATCTGAGGTAGTTCAGCATGGGCTCCCTCTAATAAAAAAGCGAAGGCATAGGAAAAGGAGATCATAGTGAACAAAGGAAACAAGTCATGGGAAATTGACCACAAAAGCATAGAAAACACTAGTATACATTGGATTTACCTGATCCATGGAACTACAAACAGGAGCAGGGCACACTGCTAACAGCAGGTACTAGTGTGAAAAAAAAAAGGCACCGCTAACAATAGATACTCAGGGGTGATAGTTCTAACAGTAGGAGAAAAACACGAAGCATACTGTATAGAAATCCATCAAGAAGTCAAGATGATTGACCTTATTCCAGGCCATGAAGAATATCTTACAAACTAAGCAAACAAAAGGAATAACTTATGTGCTCTGCTCCCGACAGTTTGAAAATTGATCCCCACGGTAAAGATCACTAGGACTGAAGACAAGATAACTTTACAAGAGATAAACAGGATGTTGACACACACTAACAGTACAACACTTCCCTAAAGAATTTCATCAAACAAATAGAGCACGAGATAGACATACCACTCAGCTGAAAAATTATTCTGTTTGACATAATCCTCATTTGTTGAGCTCCTCAAGAAAACGATACTTTTCAGGTAGGGATTTTGCATGGTTCTTATATTCCTCCCTTGAGAAAAGTGATATTAGCAAGGAAGTAGTGGAAGCCTCAAGTGAGAAGTTCATTTCATCAATTTTGGATAGGTAAGCCCCAGCTCTCACTATGTCGCCTCGAACCAACTGCCTCCTAACTATACCATTTAGCATGCGTGAGTCTGGAAGGCATCCACTCTTTTCCATTGCCAAAAACAGATTCTCAAACTCATCTGTCAGCCCTTCTTTTACGAGATTTTCCATCACTAAGCCATAGGTCACCACATCTGGAACTAAACCATGGGCTGGGATAGCAGCGAAAAGATCCATGGCATCTTTCTTTCTGCCGCATTTGAACAAAGCATCAATCATAATGGTGAAAGTAATAATGTCAGGTCGAAGATCCTTAGAACATAGACTGTGGAACATTTTGAATGCTTCGTCAACAAAATTATTTTTGCAAAGCCCATCTAGAATTGTGCTATATGTGCAAATATCCCACTGTTTTTCACTTTTAATCATATTGACGTAGAGCTCCTTTGCTTCAGAAAATCTCCCAGTCTGAAATAAACCTTGCAATATAGTATTGTAAGTCACAACTCCAGGCGTAATTCCCTTCCTCAACATTTCTTGGAAAAGGCAATATGCATTTCCTATCCTGCCAGCCTTACAGTAGCCATGAAGCAATGTATTATAGGAGACAACGTCAGGTTTCAAGCCAACTGAGACCATACCATCAAGTAACTTTGCCGCTTCATCAATTCCACCAGCTAAGCAGTGGCCATCTATTAATGTATTGTATGAGATAACATCAGCCCTCACGCCCACATGTTCCATCAAGCCAAAGACACTCTGGGCTTCCATGACCCGTCCTTCTCTGCATAAGTTACACATTATGGTGCTGAAGAACACGACGTTAGGACGGACTCCTTGATCCATCATTTCAAAAATTAATTCCTCGGCCTTCTCCCATCTGTCAGCGGTACACAGTCCATAAACCAGGGAGCTAAAAACAAAAATGTTAGGATTCACCCCTTCATTGATCATCTCATTGAATTTAAGCTCAGCATGATCCACTCTTCCCAACTTGCAAAGTGCATCAATTAATGTTCCATAAGTGACTACATCAGGACTCAGCCCTTGGTGCCTCATCTTGCTAAGTATATGCATGGCCTCATCTATCATTGCCTTTTTAGCAAATGCGCTCAACACTATGTTAAAGATGTAATGATCAGGTGAAATACCATTTTCTACCATCAAATCTAGGAGAGGAGGCAAATCAGCAAGGGATCCTTTAGCAGCATACCCCTGAACAAGAATACCGTAGATAGTTACATCAGGTTTTATGCCCTTCCTAATCATAGAATCAAAAATCTTCCTGGCTTCTGTGCATTTTCCATTCTTGCAGAGATAGTCCAGCAGCAAACTATAAGTAACAACATTTGGGCGAAGACCGCGGGCGTACATTTCTTCGATCCTTCCAACGACCTCTTTCCACTGTCCTACAGAGAGATACCCATGGATCAGACAGGTATATGTCCGGATGTCCGGCTTAACACCTTTATCAATCATCTGCAGAAGGACACCCTCGGCCTTGGCAACTGCTTGAGCTTTGCACAGGCCATCAATCATCGTGTTGTATGTCACAACATTTGGTGTGCATCTTCCATCTCCATCATCAGCCATCATGTCCAGCAGCTTAAGTGCCTCCTCAACTCTCTTTTCATTGCATAAACCCTTAAGAAGCGTGCTGTAGGAAACTACATTTGGCCTGCAGCCAAACTCGGGCATTCGCCAGAGCAATATGTCCATGGCCTCGTCAACCCTCTTAGCGTCACAGAGGCCCTTGAGCAATTGACTGATGACTACTACATTCACCCTCCAGCCCGTCTTAAGGATGAGGCCAAACGCGGCAAAGGCAAGCTCCAGGTGACCCAAGCGACAGAAACAACCAGTGAGGATGCTGTATGTGTACAGGTCTGGCCGCACCTTGTTGGAGCAGGCACGGGTCATCATGTTGTAGAGGGAAACACCGAGCTCAGAGGCTGAATCACATCGGGAGCGAGAGACGACGCTAAGCAGGTTGTTTAAAGCACGAACCGAGGTGGTCCTGGTGTGGAGCAGCCATTCATCGAACGCTTGAGCGCGTCGTCGACGCCAAGGCTTCCTGACCTGGCACGGTCCGCGATGGCGCGCTCCAGCTCCAAGCACCGGTCACGGGCGACGCTCGCGTGGCGCGACATGCCGACGGGCCGCGAGCGCACGCGCGGCTTCTTGCCCGGCGTCGAGAGGCACGGGCGGCTCTGCGTCCGCCTCCGGATCCGTGAAGCAGAGCAGATTACGTGAGGTGGGCGGGGAGCCTCGAGTGCTGAGGACGTGAGTGTGTGAGGATGTGAGCGTTGATCTGGAACACGGTGTCGGCGGCGGCGGCGTGGGGACGCGCGCGGCGGGCTGGTCGCCGGGCGCAGGTGGCGGCTGGGCGCGTGGGGCGACGGGCAGGCTTCGAGTGCTCGCTCTGTCTCTATCTTCTACGATTACTTTTTCTTTTTTTTTTTTTTTCATCACATTCACATGCCACGTATGTTTAAAGCAATAAAAATCAATTAAAAAGGAATTTTTTTTTTTCCTGAGAAGCAAGTTTGAAAAGATATAGTAGGTCATTGTTCTAAAAGCAAACATTTTAAAAAAATTTGGTTTCATACAAATGAACTTATTTTATTAATATCTTTTGACACATTTTTTTCAGCTTCTCACTAAAACCCAAACACACACAACAAATAATAAGGATAAATGTTATTTCTTTCGTTCAGCATGGAGATAGATATACAACTCTCTTCCAAATTGTAAGATCTAGTTCCTTGTAGTGCACTCAATAAATAATAAACATGATTTAGTAGTAGCCATTTTACATTTACTTGAATTAGGTCAATACTCTCTTGCTCAGAAAATAAGTGTACATCTCACTTCGTAAGAGTCAAAGTTCGTAAAATTTGACCAAATATATACTTAGCAATACTAATATTTATGATGTATACTAAGTAACATTAGATGAAGGATACAATGTATTTGCATAAGGGTGCACTTTCTATACACCCGGGTGTAGTTACACCCATATTCAAAAATCACATTGCGTATGTGTTCATACTTGTTTATTGGTTTGAGTATGTTTAGATACTCATATTAAGATACTCTAGATCTTACTACGCGAAAAATTTCGATGGAACCCATATTTTTACATATTACATAAAATGCCACTGTTGCTCTATATAAAAAAAAAGTATATCCATATACTCAAAGTATTAATGCATACTTAACGTATATACCACCATAGATGGTCTAGTATGATTATATACTTCATCCACATGCACTTCGTTCGGTCATATATACCATAAATCTTGAGATATACACATGGGTGTAACTACACCTAGGGCGTAGAAAAAAATTTACCCATTTGCATAATATATGTATTCAAAGATATAAATATTGATATTAATATTGTTTTATATATTTATATAATTAAATTGTTTTATATATTTATATAATTAAAGTGAAAAGTGTTTGTCTCGATATGTGCATTTATTTTGGTGCGAAAAGATAATGAGTTCTTTTTGAACTATCAAAGGTTTGGTTTTGTGAACTTCAGAGGGTGGAAAGTCCTAAGCATGTTGATTCGATTCCTTGTATGTCTATCATATAAAAACAATTCTATATTCCCGGTTTAGATTCTCTAGCCTAAACCTAACATGTCTTTGTTCCCTATTACAATGTCTAAGAGTATAACTGGTGGTTCCCATTGTCATCCCCAATGAGAAAAACCACCATACGAAGCGGATCCCTATTTTAGTCCGTAATGAGAAAATAAAATCTCGATCCCTTAAATCCTCCCTCTGAACTCTCAAAGTTGCAAAGGAAATTCTGGACCCCATACATGCAATTTTCTGGCAGGAGGTCCAACTGTCGTTGTTGAGGAAGTCGACCGCCAATCAATCATGGTAGTAGGCACCGATGACAAAGTCCATGTAACATGGACCAAATCCAGCCCGAGCCAAAATTATGGTTAGTACCACGCGGCCCGATCTCACTAGCAAACTCCACCATGGTCGCGTGGCACTATGCACACCTAAATCTCAAGCTAGCATTGGCGGCACGCTGCCATGGAGGGAAAACGACATGTGCCTAGCGAAGGAGAAGAGGAGAGAGCACTGTGTGGGTGATGGAGAAGGAGAAGAGAGAGCACTAGTAGGGAACGAGAGCGAGGTCCGATGACGCGTGCGAGGATCCGGAGGTGGTGGCAACGTGGGTGGGAATCAATGGTGGTGCTTAGGCCAGTCTCAATTAGGGTTTCATAGGCGTTTCATGTATATTAAATAGGGCGCCACATCAGCAAAAGTCCACTTTTTGCATGAAACTCTGAGGAGAGAGAAGGTAAAAGTTTCATCTTGGTGAAACTCTCTTGACACGAATACCAACTATCTCTAAGTCATGAAATTAAATGCCTATGAAACCACAAGATGAAACTCTCCATTGAGAGTAGGGGTTTCATCAAGTTTCATTCAATTTTATATGACATGACAGTCTTGGAAACGAAATGAAACTCTATTGAGATGTAGTTGATGTGCATTTTGAATGTTTAGAGACCTAGAATGACACATTCTACATAGTTTAGGAGCTAGTCGACAAATATGGATATCAAACATGTGAGCCTAGCTAGTTCATGTATGTGGATGTTCGTTTTAAAAGTTGAGACCTAGATGTCACTCTGCCAAGTTTAGATGTAGCCTGGCATCACTAGTGCCAGTGTGGACCGCTACATAAGCAAACGGGTTTAGTTTGGAGGACGTGGATGTGTATTTTAATTATAAATTTGGAGACCTAGACGACATACTCTACAAGTTTAGGGACATGGTGCATTTTACTCTTGGCAATGTGGGACCTGTCGGGTCCCACCCTCTATAGCAGAAAAAGTGGCATGCATGAGCACAGCTCAAGTCTTTAGAGCAGCTTCTATACCATTTCGGTAAAAAAAAAAGGAAAATAGTTTGACTTAAACAACTCTACAAGTTCGATCTATGTTAGACTATCTGCACTGCCATACGCGATGCCATCCGCTACGCCATTTACCGTAAAAAGAAGCTCTCTGCACTGGCCTCCTGGATGCCATCCGATACCACGCGCGGTCGGCAAATCGGCATTGTTCCGGACGTCCGATACGCTGTGGCGTGCCGGCCCCACCTCGGCTGCTCCGCCCGAATCACCTTGCGCTTCGGCGCCGAGGGAAAAGGGAAGGGATTGAGCGGAGGAGGGAGGGAGGAGGAGGACGACGAGGGACGAGCACCATGGTGGAGCCCGGGCATCGGCCGAGCCGGAGGAGTTGGCCGCGTGCGCTGCTTTCGGCGCCGAGGCAGCACAGGAGGATTCGAGCTGGGGGAAGCTCCTCGGGCCGTGGAGAGGTGTCGTCGCCGTGGGGAGCTCCTCGGGTTGTGGAGGGGGGCCGGCACCGCCGGCTTTTCGGTGAGGGCCCGTCCTCTCCCTCTCACCGCAGCACCCGCGCGAGCTCGCCGCTACCGCACTACTCGCTGTTTGGCCAAGCCCAGCTAGGTCCGTACCCGCTCCTCACGCCTCGGCGTGCGACTCCCTCCTCCCCCACCCCACTCACACCCGGCGGCGCTCCGTGGATCCCGCGCCTACCCACGACCACCGCCCGTCGGTGCGAGCCGATCCGCCGCCAGCGTACATGCACGCCACGCCTTGGACCCGCCACAAATGGCGATGCCACCCTCACTCCTCCCCACTCGCCCCCATCCACTCCCACTCACTCCAGGTGCCGCCTCGAGCTCGCCCGTTGCCGCCGTCGATCCGGTCGACCGTTGCCCCTGCCTTCCCCGAGCCTTTGCCGAGCTCCGCACCACCGTGAGCAACGCCCCGCATCCCTCTTTTCTCCCGTTCCCTCTCGACACACTGCAGCGACTCGCGCTAGCTGCTCCGGCAAAGCCGAACCGCGAAGCCGCCGCTATAGCCCGAGGAGAAAAGGAGGAGGGGAAAGGAAAGAAACAAAATAAAAAGAAAAAAATAGAATGAAGAAAAAGAAAAGGAAAAAAAAAAGAAAAAGAAAAGAATAGGAGGAGATAGATAAAGGAAAGGAAAAGAAAAAGTGAGAAGAGAGGAGATGATAATTGGGAATCGGGATGTTTTTTTTTAAGGAAAACAGGAGGGGTTCACCCCTACTGTGCTTTTATTAACAAAACAAAAAAGAGCAAAGTCTTACAAACTCGACTCAAGAAACAAAAAAAGAGACAAAGAAAATTGAAGAAATTACACAAAGAGCTCTATAGAGATGGTTGAATAAAATATTAGGTAGTTGGTATAGAGTAGAGATATAGAGTATGGATGAGTGCAGAAGAAAATGATATAGAGAATAGAATCTTGATGACTACGGTGAGAAAGGATTACGGTGAGAAAGGATGCATTTAAAGGATGACGACGAGTGTAGGTAGTCTTAGGACGGGCAGAGAGTACCATCGAGTACAATTAGAGACTCACAGCCAAAAACAGAGAAAAGTCGCTTCAAAGAAACATCAGGGTGAAATCGAGGCACTAAACCAGTACCCCATTTACCGAACTAGTCCAAAGCTCTCCCTTTTTTTTTTTTTCCGTCAACTACACGAGTCGTCAACCGCGGCATCAAACGATAGACTCCAAACTCAATTCCGTTGTACACCTAGCTCTGTTTTCAGTCTTGTGTATGTATGCACTGACAGCATGCATGACTGGCACGCTACGGCATACCTCTACACATCATGTTCATCACCCTTGTGTATGTATGCACTCACAGCATACTTCTACCTCTATATGCACGCAGCATGCTCTCACAGTTTCATTGCTTGTACTGCTCGGGATCCGCAAGGAAAGGCTTGAAGGTGAGCACCAGCCCAATGATCTCTGTCAGATTCAGGAGTAGAAACACCATATGGTCTCCTGCATGTACATATATGAAAGAAAAATGTGGGGATTAATCACAATCCCTTCTTTGTACCTTTCATTCAGATCTGAATCCTTTATGTGGTTTTATTGCAGTAACTACTTGAAAGATCATAGTGCAAAACTGCATTTATATAAATTTACCTGGAAAGAACGCGGTATGCTGGCGCTTTTGTGCCCATGAGAACCTACAAACAGGGGCGTTTCAGCAGTGAGCATGCTTTCATGTTTATCACACAACAAGCAATCCCTGATAAGTTAGGAATGGTAGACTAACTAGCTACATTTTCAAGACCGTGATGGACATCAAACGAAGAATAAGAGGGTTAGGCAGCACTGCTAGCTTTGCACATACAGGATGCCTGCTGCGGCTGGAGCGAACGCCTTGGACAGAGACATTGCCGTTGTAGCTATTCCGTTTGCAGCGCCCCTTTGTTCTTGTGGCTGCAGATAGCATCCGGTTCAGATGTTAGGTTTATCTGACATATTGGAATCAACACTGATAACGATTACTGATCTACGTTAAAAACAACAATTATATATTGATCAGTTCTTGGAAGGGCATCGGATGATAATCGATATAACTAGCATAAGTTGGGCATGTACCACAGCCTTGTTTTGCAGGAGCGAAGTGCCGGTGGTTCTAGTGATCTGATCAACATACTTAAGACATTAGTATCCCAAAGCTGAACATTTGAATGAAGGAAAATGGCAGCAGCATAGTAAAGCAAAATACATGGCCAGTATCTTTTGTCCTGAATTTCTAATTCCACACAGCAGTGTATGTATTTAATTTAACCATTTAGTGGCTGGTGATATGTTTTATGTGTTGAATCTCTGAGCTTAATCATAGTCAAGTACTTACTGCAAAAACGCTTTTGAGCATTGCTGCGATGTATAGAGGCACATCAAGTCTTATTCCTGACAAGTGTGTCATGAAGGGATAAGCAGCAATTATTGGTATAGATAGTGCCTGCGATGCTTATTGGTCAATTATTATAAACAATTTTGTAAAAAGAAATAATAGGGAAACATCAGTATGGAACTATAGAACACTGCAAGCTAGATGTCAAACAATAATGGTGACTGATAACTCACCGATGAAACTCGGGTTGAATAGATTGGACCAAGGATTTTATCGATCCAACGGTAAGCAAAGATTTGATATACTAGAAGACTAACACCTACAGTTGAGCAGAGCATAAGTATTGACGATACATAGAACCATAGAACACACAACTGATCAAGTGGAGGTCTTAAAATTTTTAAATTTTTAGGAAAGTTATCGGTTGGAGTGGAATTACCTGCGACCGTAAGAACTTGGCCCACATCTTTAGATGCAAAGCTAAGCCCGCCATATTTTCTGTCACTCACGGTCCATAGAGAAAATATCTGATGTTGAATTACAAATTATAACTTTTATAACAATTCATTTCAGTGTAGAAGCTGCTGTGGTCAGTAAGTGGTACCTCAGCATATGCGGTGTCGTGAAGGGAGAAGACACAGTATGTTATAATGGAGGACATCAGTGGCCAGTTTCTGAGTAAGCTCTTCTTAGGTGGCTCTGTACTTTCTTGAGTTGCTTCTACCATTTCAACTTCTCTCTCAATGCCTTTGTGCTTATGTAGGGTCTCCTGTTTAGTTTACTTACTCGATGAATGACAACAGAGATAAGCCGACAACAACAAAGTGCAAAATTATCAAACATAAATTTGTGTAATTTAATTAGGTAGCATAGCATATTCACATGGACTTGGCTATTTCAGTGTGCCAATAGCAAGACATATTTATGTGTAAAAAATCATCAAAAAACCCCTTCATGACAAGAATAAATCTGAAAGCATACATTTCATATAGAGAGCAGGTTGTGCTTACCGGGAGCCATACACAGCTTATGAGAACCAAGGTAGCGAAAAATGATATAAACAGACATGGCAATAAATATGGGAACCTGCATGATGTTGGAGGAAGAAGATAAAGTGAAAAAAAATATGAAAAGCATTCTAGCTTAGTGTTAGAAGAACTCAATTTAGATGAAAAGGAAAATACTACCTCCCAAACACTGATTTCTCATGAAACAGATGTGGGTACTGTTTGGCAGGCTGATAATAAGGAAGGAAGGGAGACAGAGAAGGTGAACAGTAAGTAATCCAAATGGTTGGCAAACAATGAAAAAAAATAAAATCTTTGTCAGATACCTGTGCTAGATAGCCCCCAAGCGCCGGGCCAATTATAACACCCATTCCCCATGCTGTGTTGACCTAAATCAAACCAAATAGATCAAACAGAGTGTATTGTAGTAGTCAGTAATTATAGATGTTAATATATGCAATACAAGCAAAAGCAAGTGTTGTGTGCTTATATATGTGTAGAGCTGGGGCTTACAACTGATATACCCAAAGCCTGTTGTTCAGGTCGGCAAACTTCAATGGAGTAGGCCTGAAGCAGAGAAGCAGCAACAATCAAGTTCACATGACATTATTGACTAGACTTTTTCTGCAATCAGGGGACAACAACTGAAAGCGACATGGGTAGGAATTGGCACCTTTCAAGTTTCTCTCGCAACAGAGTAGGAGGAGTACATACCTTAACCGGCGCAAGGAAGCCGTTGAGTGCACCGAGAAGGAACCTTGTGACAATAGCCATCCAGTACTTGACACTCAGTCCAAACAGAGTGTTGAACACAATGCTGAAACAGATATAGGTTTATATATATAATAACTAAGATTTAACTTTGATTAAGTATGGATGATGGAGCACTTACACTGAAAAGACAGAGAAGGCGAGGACAGGTTTTCTGCCAAAACGATCCGCCGCCACACCCCAGAAGACCGACGCGACGCCTCTGCCGATCATATATGCGGCACCTGATCGAATGGAAGAAAAAAGATGGTAAAAGCAAAGGTGAAAGAGATTTCACTTGGACCAGGAAAAAAAACATCTTTTATAAAGGGTTGGGTTGAGTGTGACTGTGTGAGTGACAGTAAAAGCATTTATTTTACGTACCAAGAAAACCAGCGTAGAATCCAATGTCTTCCTCCCTCCGAGCGACATGCAGGTCTCTTATCTGTTTCATTCATCACCATGTATTATTCAGCATTAGGCACGTTGGGGTTAAAAAAAGCAGCAACTTTTATATACAAAGAAAATGCATACAAGGAGTGCGAATAATTTCATCATACAAGATGCCAAAGAAAATGCATAGATAATTTCTATGCATACAAGGTGCCAAAGAAAATGCATAGATAATTTCATCAGAGGACAAACAAGTATGTCAGCAGCCAATTAGAAGAATGCCAGGCAGGCTAAATTTACCATGAAGTAGAGGAAGGGGAACAGGGACGTGATTGGGAGAGCTGAAAACAGACAAGAGAAGTGGCGTTGAGAAATCAGTCACTTGATCCAGCAGCAGAGTAGAGTAGAGTATATAAACAAGAGCACCAGAGTATATTATATATAATAAATAAATAAACAAGAGATAGTACATATAAACAAAGAAGATAGATGTATAGATCGAACAAGAGAAGAGAGTAGCATAGCCGGCAGTAAAATAAGACCATCTGATGTCGTCCTTTCTCTTCCTAGGACGACATGGTGCGGACTCTGGTCTCTCTCTCTCTGTCACATGCTTGTTGGTAGAGAGTGGCAGTTGGAATTGATGGGATTGATAAAGAAATGGAAGGAGCCAGAGATCAGAGGTAGCAGGAGGAGGATCAGCATCAGTGCATCACCGATCTTTTCAGGTGTGGGGGAGACCGACGCGCGCGACGCCGGAGCGGAGAGTAGTCGTACGTGGCTACGTACCGGAGGCGAAGGTTGTGGTGGCGACGAAGAGCAGCTCCTTGTAAGGGACGCCGGTGCGAGTCTCCTTCTTCCTGTCCATGGCGCAGCCGGGACACCCGTCGTAGTACACCTTCGTCGTCGTCGTTGCCGGCACCGGTGGTGGTGGTGGTGGCAACGGCGATGCCGACGCCGACGCCGACTCCTCCCCATTTTTCTGACTACTACTACTACTCGATTGATCGGTCGGTGTTGAGTGCCCGGCCGGAATGGTTGGTCTGTTTGGAAAGGGAAGAAGAAGGGGCCTGCAGCTGCAGGATTTTGGAGAGCCGTGGAAGGAAGGAAATGGAAGGCAAGGGCGGTGATGGTGGCCCCGGCCGGCCCCTTGGTTGGCGCACGGAGGCGGCGCGCGGCGGAGAGATGAGAACAAAAGGCTAGGAGTAGCTAGTTAAGTTAAGAGATGAGTGGGCCCCGACCGGACAGATGGCCGGCGGCGAGCTGGGCCTGGCGCGGCCGCTGACACCAAGGGAAGCTAGGCAAGGAGAATGTGGTGGCGTGCGCCGCGCTAGTCAGTGCAGTACAACGCGCCGACGACGTACGAACGCAAGCCTGGCACGGAGCTAGCTAGGTACGGCTACCGCGGCGGGCATATATATATTATTATATATAATACTATTCCTCAATCGTAAAATAAACGATGTTTTAATGTTTTGGGTCTTCGTGACACAACTTTGACTTAATTTGTATAAAATACAAATAATATGTATATTTTTATATAAATTTATTAAAAAAACTAGACTTAAATATCTCATACTAATTACTTAGCATAAATATTTATATATTTTAATATATAATTACCGGTAAATGTTTCTGAAAGCGAAAACGTCACTTATTTTGAGACAGAGGGAGGAAGCTTTACAGACAGGCTGGTTACGTTATACAAGACGTGGCGGGAGTACACGCTTGTGTCATCTAGCTAGGGCCGACGTCGAGAGCAGCATCGGTGGAGCCGGACGTCGAGGCCGCTATATTGGTGGGTTGCTACGCGATGCACTCCACGTCTACACCACACAACGACCAGGTTCATTCCGTCCGTCCCCAAGGACAAGCGAGCATATGCGGCTGGTATACTATGTTCTACTAGGAACCATGTATTATTTTCCCTCAAAAAGGAACCATGTATTATTTTACTCGTTTTATTTCCTCGTTTTCGTTTTATTTCCTCCAAATAATAATCGTCTAACGTGCTGGAAAATCCCTGGCGGTCAATCCACTGCTGTTGCCGCCGGAAATGAACTTGAGGACCACATCGACAACGACACGCCTGCTGGCCACAGCCAAGCGGCGCCACTGACAGTTGCAGCTGCCCATCATATGTACACCCTCTCATTGGGGCCTTGCATTGCATTGCATAGAGTTTTTTTTTTTTTGACAACTCATTGCATAGACACTATGCATAGAGCAAGTATAATGAAGCCACATCAGCGTAGCTTAAAATGCATGTACACGCCATGATTTTTCTAGCTGGTGGACAGAGAAACGATGAGAGAGAAGAAAACGGGCAATTTGTGGGGACGCCGGAGAGAGCGGGGCGAAAGCATTAATTGCGACGATCTCTCTACTTCCATTTGTGCACGCCATGTGTTGAGCATTAAAGAATGTGGAGCTTTCGGTCAACGTGATCAAGAACGGAACACTCTCGGTCGTAAGCTCAAAGTAGTACTCTCTCCACCATCACCTTCCTCCCGTCGCCCGGCCACACCTCCTCCGAGTCCCCTTCCACCGCCGCCCCCCACCCCCCCCCCCCCACCACACCCCACCCCCGGCGTTCTCGGCGGTGGCGAGCATGGGGCGGTTGTTCCTCATTTCCTCTACTTTAGTAGCCATCGAATAAAGGCCTTCATGGCCACCTTCTCTACCTCATCCTTTCAAGATGAAGCCATCGGGACCAAGATGGGTTCCGCCGAGGGCCGGTCCTCCTCGACGGGTTCATATCGGGCGGTGGGCGGTGGCTCCTCGGCCAATTGAATGCTCCTTCGTCTTGGGGATTTTTCGTGGAGCACCACATGGTGGGTCCCATAAACTACGATGTGGGGCCTGCAGGTGATGTGTGTCTTGCATGCAGTGCTCTGTGTTTCCTTACTCCCCACGATGAAGATGTGTGGCCTCCATGATGAATCCAGCCGATGTGGGCCTCCATGATGAATCCAAATTTCACCCATGGAGACACGTGCCTTTCAATGATAGAAGACTCCCGTTCCTGCTTTATATTTTTCTCTCTTTTTTTGCTTTTTTTTTTAGCTTTCTTTTCTTTTATGTTTTCTCTCCACGACCGTCTACGGTGCTAGTGCTCCCTTACGGAGCATGGTGGCACTTCTCCTAGCGCTCCTTCGATAGTGCCGCCTCGCTGCGGGACCTCGGTCCGAGCCACATCTTCAACCTCGGCGACAACTCCAACCATATCAATCGGTCGTCGGTGTGCACTTTCTTTGTCGACTTCGACCAGCCCAACTTCAACGGATGCTTTGCACGGTCCTTCCGCCCGGGTGCATCGCCCTCGATGCCCCCGACCCCCGACTACGGCTTCTTCATCGTCATTGTCGCCATGGACAGTGCTACCGCCGTTCTCTGCAGATCCGAGGACTTCAATGTAACATGGTCTTTTTTTTGAGGACCCTACTGTAATCCGGACTGTTGTGATAATATAATATAAATGTGTTTATTGTAAAAAAAAAGAATGTGGAGCTCGCCAGCACCAACTCAGCAGCTCGTGTGTGCTGGACCATGAGACGCCGACGAGCTAGCTAAAACCATTAAACCTGCTCTTAGGCCAGTCCACTGTTGTAGTAGCAATTAATCATTTATTTGTACAGTATTAATTACCAATTTAGCTTACAATACGTAGTTGCCCAGCCCTACACCACCAAGTTATAGTAGGTGTGTTTTATTTGGATTTCATTTTCATTTAATATGTACCATGACTAATCAATAGATTCTGATAACTTTGCAGATTATTATAAAGCGGTAGAGAGAGTTTTGTCTCCATAAAACCTAATGCTAGTTTCAATGGAGGTTTCATTCGAGTTTTATTTGCATTAAATAGGTTGCTACATTGTATTTTTTTTGATGACATGACAGTGCATTTAAGAAAGAGATAAGAAATGAGTGTCATCAAGATGAAACTCTCTTGGCACGATTATCAACTATCTTTAAGTCATGGAATTAAATGTTTTTGAAACTCTAGAATGAAACTTTACATATTGAGAGGGTGTTTCATCCAAGTTTCATTTGTCATGGTAGTCTTAGAAACAATAAGGTAAAACTCTCCACTAAAATTGGCCTAATAGATAACGCATTGTGACCGTATTACTAGACAAAACCTAATAGATAGCGCATTGTGACCGTATTACTAGACACACGCATGCAGCGCCCCAAGAAAGAGGCAAGGACAAAAACGACATTTCACAACTGTTTTCTCACCTCTTCTAAGCAAAGAAGTGAATATTCGGTGTCTTTCAACAAATATATGTGTCGCAGGATAGCTACAACGTCCACCTGCAAAGCGAATTTTTTCCATATTCGCGGGCAACACGACTTCACATTTTGTGTCTTGTATTTGTATATAACCAATTTTGCAACAGTTTCTCATTTGTGGTTTGGCATTTGTCACGATTTGCCAACTCTCAAATCAAATGCCAAATTCAAAAAAGTTCATCTCCAACAGTTTGGCATAATTCATTTGGCAAACTTAGATCTAACTTACATCGAAACCACGAAAGAGAAACAAAATTATGTTTATGTACTTCCACCTCTTGAAAACTTTCCTCAAAAACCACGATGCGAGAAACAAAATTATGTTTATACTCTTCCACCTCTTCTAATACGTCGTTGTGCCGTGAATGCCAAAGCGTCGTGGCGCTGTATAAATCTTGTATAAGAACAAAGTGATTTTTTGCCAACGCTCACTAAATTGCTAACTCAAATGCCAAATTGTTGGAGGGAGTTTTTGGAGTGTTTTGGCAAAATTTGAGAATGCCAAACACAAATGGCAAACTGTTGGAGTTGCTCTTAGTGCTTTTACCTATTCACTTCATCCCAAAATAGATATTGTTATGTGATGCGTGCATGTCAAATTTTCTCAACTTTGACTACGTTGATAGAAAATGTGTGCAATATTTATATCTCTAAATATAAGTTTATTAATAGAGTATATCCAAAAGACAGTATATATCTAATGATAATCTATCAAAGTTTAAAAAATGACTTCTATTTTGGGATGGAGGTAGTATGCATGTATGTATATATTTAATTATTGATCTTAGACACATTATTAATCAAGATTGCACATATAATTGTATTCTTTTGTCGATATATAGAAGTAGTAGTGCAGAGGGAAATGAACAAATGTTATTAAGAAACTGTTGACATGAAACTTCGGCTTCACACCAACACACCGAGAGGGCCTTGGGCCTTTGTGAGGTTGCGATCAACCTGGAACAAGAAGTAAAACTCACAACTTGATCACCAAAATCGATCTAGGGAACGGTAGAGGCGATGTAGAGCTTGATCTCGAGCTGCGAGAGCTTGGAAACGACCTCTAGAAGGATCTATCGGGAGGAGTGCACGTGAAGGTTGCTCTAGGGTCGGCAAGGCCACCTAGAGCGCCGGCGAAATTCGTCAAAAAATGTCATCGAACAACAAGTTTAGGGTTTGGAAGAGATAAAGTAGAGTTTAGGGTTTGTGTATGGCGATTGGATGTAGATGGGATAAAATCGGCCATGAACCTCTCATTATATAGAGGGGGGGGTGGTCTTATCCTCTTAGGAACCGCCTTAGATGCATTTCCAAGCACCCGGGGACTTTCCAAAACCCGATCAAAAATCAAATCGGTTCGAATCGTGTGCCTCCGCCGCGTGTGCCGGGCGCTGATCGTGGCGCGGACAGCGTCCGGCTCGTGCGGCTGTGATCCGTCCAGACTCTGCGGAGGGCCCCACCCGCCCAGGCCTTGAGCTGCGGCGTCAGGCGCCCTCTCGGGCCGATCTAGTAAGCCCTGAATCCAGGCTGGGGGCCTGCTGCCTCAAAAGCGGCCGGGCGCGCTGCGTCGGTGTCGGCGCGTTAAATCCTCAGCGCCCGGGATGCGAGCCGTCCGTCACGGCGGAGGCTGCTTGGCCGGGCGGCGCCCGCTGGTGAGTCTGGCGTCCGGCGCGTGATGACTTCCGCCGCCGCCCCCTCGAGCCTTCATGGCCCACGATGTCGAGGAGCGGCGTGAGGTCGCGTCCCAGCCGGCGAGGGACGAGTTAGGCGCGCCGCCGGGGCGGGAAGGGAGGAGAGGGGGGGGCGGTAGTGGGTGGAGGCCCGGGCTGCGCTCGGCGGAATGGGATCTTGGCGGCTGCTTGCTCAGCGATTGGAGCGAGGAGAGGGAGGAAGGGAGAGATACTGGTGGGAGAATGAGAGGAGAGAAAAAATAAATTAACCCTGATGAGTGGACCCCACATATGTTTGGTTTGGATAGAGGAAGATATGAAGTATGGATGGGTGCGGGAAAACTGGATATAAAGGAGAGAATATTGATGACTAAGATGAAATATTCTTTTAAAGATTACATTTAAAGTATCACGATTGCAGATAGTCTCTGCTCTCTGTGCAAGAAGCCTCCTAAAGCATATATCGACCTGTTTATCGCTGCAGTGCACAGACCACTAATCTCCCATTATTGCTACTGTACTCATGTATACTAGTACTATTTATCACTGCAGTGCACAGTCCACTAATCTCTCATTATTGCCACTGTACTCTTGTATACTAGTACTATTTCTATCTGTCTCACGTGCATGTATATAAACTTTAAAGGGTTCGCCTGAGTAGGGTGATATTGGGAGCTGTCACCGTCTCCTGAATCATCTTTATTCCCTTCCCAATAAGATTAGAGACGTCAACAAAGATATGGCACTAGCTGGATATATATACGCGTAGTCTATTTAAGATAAAAAGGAAGTACACCAAAGTGAAAAAGAAGAGGCATGCATGACAATAAAGTACTGCCTTCATCATCCTATTATGATGATGAATCTCTACAATTGTTAAGTCATTTTTTTGTGTTTAACCAAATTTATAGAAAAGTGCATAAATATTTGTGACGCTAAATATAATCCTATAATCCTATTATGAAAATATATTTTATGGAGTAATGATACTAGTTTGTTCATAAACCTTGATGCTCTTTTCTATAAAATTTATAGAGATGAGGGCATGAGGCAAGGATGTAGGGCCGATGGTGGAGCACCTAGATGGTGATGCCCTTAGCAAATTGGATCTCATCAAGCTCATGTCGAGGAGGGCAAGTGGTGCATGCTCCACCACCTTCAAGTGGCGGTGAGGTAGGGGACAACCAGGCGGTATGGTGTCGTTCATTGGTGTTTTGGGGCAGGCCAATGGTGGAAGAACCAGATCCACCACACTATGAGTTTGACAAGGACAATATCATGTCTCCTTCTCTTCCTCTCCTCTACTTCTCCTAAACTCTATCCCTCTCTACCTCTCCTGAAGGTGAAGCGAGTCAGTGAAGGCAAGCTCGATAGTAGATAAATCTAATTAGTTTAGAGACGCGCACTGAGTGGACGTGTGTTTGAGGGCAAAGGTGACCTTTGTAACCTCCATGCACATGTTAAGAGGACCAATGGCCGTCTGTGGCGGGCTATGTGTAGCATTACTAACGTGTAGATGATATGTATACATGTGCATCGGGCGCGTGCCGGCCCGGCCCGCTGGCCCGCGTGCGTGCCGTGCCGTGCTGCCGGGCGGGCTGCATCGGGCCGTCGTGCCCGGCCGTGCCGTGCCCTAAGCGTGCCCGTCGTGCTGAGGCAACGGCCCACGGCACGGCCCGCGGGCCGAAATTTCGCGCCCGTGCCGCCCGTGAGCACGGGACTATTCACCGGGCCGGGCCGGCCCATGGCCCGAAAATTCAAAAACATCACAACAAACCAGATTTTCAAACGGAAGATTCTGAGAATCAAAATTCACAACATGATGTACATGAACTTCACAAGAGAATTTGACTTAACAGAAACAAAGAATGGTAAAAAGAATGAAAGTGAGACAAGTGTTTCAAAAATAAATTTTGAGCTGGAGTGCAATGCTGCCTCATTAAAAACCTTTCTAGGTAAACCCACCCTTGTGGGAGAAACCCTAGAAAGGAAAAGAGTACGACCCCAGCTCAAAATCTATTCAATTCATTCAAGTTTCAAACATGTCAAGTGTCAACTTTCAAGTGATCTAGCCCTATTACATTAGCCATCACGGTGGCAACATCCAGCAAAAGTGAATCACAGATTCACATCATGGTTCAACTTACTAAGTTTGTACCCACCCACGGGCCACATCTACCAGGCCACAATCACCAGTCACCAACCACTCCGCAGATTCACAGCATGTAACCAAAATCACCAGGCCAGGTGCACCAAAATTACCAGAAGTGCCTGCAAAAAGCAAACATGAGTATGTTTTCTAAGAACTAAAGTCTAAAAAAGCAAAACAATGTGCAAAAGAATGTGACTTTACCTCCTTGGCTCCTATGCTTTGTCTTCTTGATCTTCTTCTAGGCTGCTAGCCACCAACGGATTGAATTGATCCGTTGCCACCAAGCAGAACTGATGATTGGTGCGGTGCCGCCCGGCCGCTTCTTTGGCCAACATCATCAATCCACATATTATCAAACTTAGCCACCAGTCGAAGTCCTCAGCAGGTGTCTTTGTTCTCTCCTTGCTCCCAATCCTTGATGCATGTGAGCATCTCAACATGCTCAGGCAACAAAGCGCCGCCGCCCCGGTCTTCGAGTATCCTACACACCCAAGTGAAACAAGACTCAGGAAACTTGATAGATGCAGGAACAGGACATAATATCTTTGGCCAAAAGAGACAAGATAAAGGATAGGTTTGCTTGTGGTCACGCCACCATAGCAAGATATCAAAGTTTTCAAAGGGAAAAACGGTCGATGCAATCGCCTCTAAAAGTCCGAGATCACTAATAACAGCCGCTTGAAGATGAGTCGGTGCACCAGAATTACCAAAGAGCCTTCCCCATGATTTTTCTCTTACGGGAGGATATGAAGGTCAGACAGGCCTAGTAGACCTTGTTGTACCACTAAATTTGTCAACATACTTTACCAAACAGTCCTAGTCAATTCATCTTTCACATCACCATAGTAGACATTGTAATTAACTCCTAAGGCCTTACCAAGAAGATCAAGTAATGAATACAAGGCAGGCAACTTACCTCTAGGATCAAGAACTAAAGCAAAAGAAAACAAAGATTGGTGGTTTTCCCGATACTTAAGTAGTTTAAGCTTCATAGGTGATGCAATGCTTCTAAAAAGTTATTATCGACTCAGCTTGTTTCAAAAAGCTCGCGGCAATGTCATGAATACTATGCGAGAACCAATGGAGAAGTAGGGTAGTAAACACCGGATAGAAGAAACGAAGTGCACTCATAAAAAGTTCGAGGAAACTCATTATCTGTTCAGCAATATGCCAATGCAAAGGAGTCAAAAGCACCTTTTCATAGTTTGAATTAATGAACCACAAAAAAAACTTCCTTATACACATATTTGCCCTCATATTTTCATCTTTAGTCAGCAAAAGATTTAAGCATCAAATAAGTAGAGTTCCATCTAACATCCATGTCCATTAAACTTTCTAGGTCTAACACCCTTAGCAATACAATAGTTTTTGAACAATGCAATTCTCGATTAGAAGCATTTAAAAAGCTTATTGCGGTTCTAAAATCCTCAAGATAAGACTTAATCCTTTTCAAACCGACTTAACAATCAAATTAATAACATGGCAAACACACCTCGATGCACAAGCAAGTACCTAACCTTGTTAGGCTCATCACGAGTAGGTGCGGGATAGGAACCTAGATAGCCAAAGAATGTAGGAGCAAGAGTTTCAAAAGCCTTAGAATTAGAAGATGCATTATCTAAAGTCACAAAGAAACACTTTATTGGTCAAATTGAACTCCTCAACCACATTACAAATGCTATCAAAGAATATTGGCACCAGTATGTGTTTGCCTCAATAAGCCTCAAACCAATAATCTTTTTGCGTTTCCCAATCAAGATTGACATAATGAGCAACAAATGTAAATGTAATCCTCCCCTTACAATTACTGCACCAAATATCGATGTCAAAGAGACGTAACATGTATGTCGGGCAACAAAGACTTAACAATCACACTACGTTGTTTGCCAAAAAAGCTTAGCCATGTCTCTAGTGGTGGTGGTCCTAGAAACACCCTCAAACAAAGGATTATGTGCACGCTTAATGTAATCTTCCTGGGCTTGGGTGGCACCAACCCCTAATGGCGCGGTCAAGTCTAGCAATCAAAATGCACAATTCCATCGCGGCGGTCACAGGATCATAAACCCGAGTTTTTCAAAACCATTAGCATTCAAAGCAAGTTTAGCCTGGTCTTAGTAGCATGATCACGTTTAGCGAACAGGATTTCATATGCCCTAATCGATACCCAGTGCCCGATCTAGCGATATACGCGCCTACGGTGCATCTGAGATGGCGGCTACCTTGACGCCTTGTTCGCATCCTTAATCTCATGAAACCATGTCGACGCGGAACTTCTTACACGCCACACTCGGCTGAGTGTCACCGGAGGGATGGTAGGTAAGATCGTCGACATCGATGGGCTCCTCGCGTGCTCCAACGAGGAGCGTCATCGGCGTCGATGCCGAACAAGCGGCGTCCTCGGCCAGATTGTCGTCGTTCTCGACGCTGACTTCAAGCTCGTCGTCGATTGTTGGTAGCCCGAGGTCCTCTCGCCGTCGGCGGTAGCCTGCGTTAGCGGCGGCGGCACCGCGGCAGCACGGACGACGGCGAGCCCTAAGTCGGACGGGCGAGCTAGACCGAGGCCAGGTCCCTCCCGGCACCGCCCTCCAGCGATCACAAGGCGGTGGTATCGGCCATGTCAACTCCCGAGAGGAGGATGACTCGTCGGAACCAAGCTCAACCTGCGCAATCAAACGAGCGGCGAAAAAAGATTGTGACAAACGACGGCGGCCGAGAGGCGGATCAAGCACGCATAGAGAGAGGAGGAGGGAGGACCGAGAGAGGCAGGAGTTACCCGCATTAACCGAGCACGGGAGGCCGCCAGAGATGGTAAGATCGAGAGGGGAGAGGCGAGAGAGGAGAGGAGCGCAGAGAGAGGCAAAGATTAGACAAACAAGCGGCGGATCGAAAGCAAGACAACATCGAACTCACACATGATGTCCTAGGGAGGACAAGGAGAGGAGGGAGGGTAAGGAAAAAGAAAGAAAGTGATTTCGAACTGGATCCGTGAAGGTGGGGCGTCGAAGTCGACGTCGGCGTCGGAGTCCGGAGAACTTGGAGGCGTCGAGGCTAGGCTGCTGTGGCGGCGTCGTCGCCCTGTCGAGCTTCGGAGAGTCGGAGGCGGAGGCGGAGGCGAGATCAGAGAGGGAAGGCGGCTGGCCGCGAGGCTGGCGCAGGCGAGATCGAGAAAGCGAGGCAGAGAGGCGGGCGCGGTGCTTGGGGTGGGGAGTGAGGGGTGGGGTTCAGTGGGGGTGAGCAGCGGCCCGCGGCGGCTGGCTATATGGGGGAGGCGGAGTGGGCGCCGCCGGGCCGCGTTTTGCACTAGCCCGGCACGCACTACGGGCCGTGCCCGTGCCGTGCCTTGGCGGGCTGGGGGGCGGCCGAGCCCATACATGCCGGGCCGGGCGGCTGCGGCAGTGCACCGGGCGTGCGTGCCAGCGGGCTTCGAACGGGCCAAAAACGACGCGAGCCACAAAGGCGGGCCCGGCGGGCCGCATGTGCAAGTATAATGATATGAGAGACAAAGAAGAAAAGAGATTGAGCTGAAAAAAAATTTTTAGAGAAACCATCCACTACCACAAAACCCGAATACCCCTTGAGGGTCGAAAACACTCAACAAATCACGCATTTTCTTGAAGTAACACTCAAGAAATATATGGATTTCTTTGGGGTTTTCAAAAACCACCAAGTGTCCTACCCCTCAAGAAAAGTGGTAGCCCTCAAGGGTATTCGATTTTGTGGTAGTAGTCCATTAGGATGGATAATTGTGTAGTTTCAGCATTGCATGCTTGACAAGTTACACTTATTTATATAGAGAAGAAAATTTTTTTGAAGAGTTATAAAGATCTTAAATTTTTACCAAATTATGTATAGAAATTACAAAAGATTGGTGACATTAAATAGGTATATTATAAAAAATGTAATTAACGAAGAATCTAATACCACTTACCGACATGCATCCTAAATCGCTATTGTCTTGGTATACAAACTTACCAAATTTTAGATGCTTTGACTCTCCAAAATTTTTAAAATTGACTTACAATTTAGGGCCGGGGAAGTAGTTCTGAATTCCACTCATGAGTCATGACCCGGCGTTCTACGCGCACTACCTATTTCTCTCGATCTCTCTGGTACTTTTTCATAGTAGGAAGCACGGACTAAAGCAAACAACTTGTCGTTATCATATCCCAGTCTGATAATAAAACAAGACTAGTGTTCATAATTGGTCATCATCCTTCATTAGTAGTACCCTGGCCCTTCTAATTAAAGTTCCTTTTTGAAGGCAGCAGACGTCGCTCTCCTCTCTCGTGATGGATGGCAGGTACTGGAGCTGGACTGCTGGTGTCCTGTAGTGTCGGTACGATAACGACATCGGTCTCGCTCCTGTCCACTGATTAATTCTTGATTTGTTGGTCAAAGTTGTACATCGGTCTCGATATAATGAAAGGGATTTATTTGCCATTACATACAGGAAAAAGTGTACTGATCTGATCTGAGTCGCATTATAATTTATAAAATAACCGAAGTAATCACACAAGGTGCGCATCTTTCTAATATATTTAACAACTTACATGCTACTCTCTACTACAATGATGCCAAACAATGATAAGAAAAGTATTTTTATATTAGTAAACAGCAAGAGACAAACTCCATCTCAGATACGCAGTACTCCTTTGTCCTATGTAAGCTTGTAGATTTTTTTTACTTTTGGAACTTCATGTTTGACCATCCGCCTTATTCAAAATATTTATGCAAAATAATAAAATAAATTAATCAATATTTAAGTATCTTTATTGATAAAATAAGTCATAAAAAAATTATATTTGTGTAAAAATTTGAATAAGGCGAATGATGAAAAAATGATGGCCTTGTAATCTTGGGTGACAAACTCATAGGGCTGGAGCAGCGACGCTAAAAAAAGGCAGTGGGGGACAGATTTGGGAATAAATAATGCAAACCAACTACAACTTGCTCCACAAATTTATATCAGCGATACCAAGTGTTTAGTGTGCAATATTGATCTTCTTTATTTGTGTATATATATGAAAAACAGGCAAAATAAAGCTCCAGGAAGCTTATTCCTCATGTGTGGATCATATATATCTTCCAGTTGTTTTAAGCTAGTGGCACGCTTCACTAATAGTCTGGAATATTAATATTAATATTAATATACGTTCCATCGCCAAAAGTAGAGTAGCAAACAAACGCTTCTGAATTCTGATATGATTGAAAAATAGACAAGTTGACGACATTTGTCCCATTCCTCAAAAGGTACCACTTTTTTTTTTTTTTACCTTTTTTTTGGGGTCACTGCCTCCACTGGTCAGTAGAATAATACTCCAGCCTTCCTGAAGCACGGAAAAGTATTTTTGAAAAATGTTATAACTTCACGAGCAAAATACTTTAACCTATTAAGGAAAACAGTAATTTTACCTTAACAAGAAATATTCAGCATTAGCATTATTAGAGAACAAAATATAAGAAAAAAAACAGAACGCAAATAATAAATATATACAAAATATAGGAATATTTAAAATATGAAAATAAAAAAAAAATAAAAAGTATGAGTGATAATTTTATACAAATTAATAAAGGAAAGAGAAATAAGTAAAATAATATTAACTTAATACATTTTTGAGCAAAATTAAATACAAAAACCCAGAAGCCTAGGCCATACCTCTCTAGTGGAAGCCCAAAATCAGCCCACGCAGGAAGAAGACTGTACGTTGGCCCAGCATGATGGTTGGGTGGAAGAGGGGCTTGACTTCCACCGATTTTTGGTTTGGGACCCTTAATCTACTAATGCTGTTAATATATATTTAGTGTATTTTAACAAATTACTTCTTCCTGTCTAATTCACTGAGTGTTTTGACGACGCCTTATTCAAAAACGCAAACATACCAACTGCTTCATTCCTTAACCTCATAATAAATCACGCCACAACAAAGCGTCATATTTCACAAATTTTGGACAAGACGAAGGCCAAACTTAAGTATTGAAAAATCTTTTCACTGAAGGGGAAAATATACATTGCTTTTTCAGGAATCAGAATGGCCTCCCCATAGTCCATTGTGTTTCTGACATGATGCAAAAAGATCACTCTGAAGAATTAAGAGAATCCAACAACCAGATAAACAAGAAGGGTACAAATGCCTAGAAATTTCATTTCCAACAAATTGTGTGAGTCACTGAACCTACATTATTACTACTTACAGCCCAGCAACTCTCGATCCATGGCCACATTTACCATTCACATGTGCATTTCCTATGCAGAAATGCTGATACTACATACATCACTTACACTTAAAAGTACACAGCTCTTGCTTCTTCCTAGGTCTCTGTAGACCTTTGTGGCATAAGGGTGTGCTTTTCGCCCTTCTCAGCCACACACGATGAATTTTGAATATCCCAAAACTTTTATAGTTCATTTAAAGAATAACTATTTGCTATCAAATTGCTCTGGTACTGCCAGAAAGGGTTTGAATGTGAGGAGAAGCCCAACCAGCTCGACTATGTTCAGGAGGAAGAATACCATCTGATCACCTGTATGTGAGTGGAGCAAGGAAAGTTATGCGAGAGAAATATATGTCCTGTCAAAAACGAACACAAAATGGATCTGGAATTTTTCTTCTGATAAGAGGTTAACAAATTTTTACCTGGAAAAGAAAGAGGCATGCTGGCGTTTCTGTGCCCATGAGAACCTGAATTCATACACAAACAATCAGGTACAATCCATGTCTCACATGCAGCAGGTCATTCTCCAACAAACTAAGCACAGCACAAGTTCGGAGCTGCTAGATCCAATGCACAGTACATCTCAGCCTTCCTACTTTTCACACTTAAATTCACAGCTGTGGAGTTAGATTTTCAAACTGGCAATGTTGCTGTGGCATGGCCATAACTGACCCTAAATTAGAAGTACAAATGCAGCTCAGCCTTCCTACTTCTGAAGCTTAACTTTAGCAACAGTGGAACACTAGTTAAATTCAAAAATACACAGCACCTCAGGACTAAAACATTTGAATCTTCAAGTACATTCCATTTAAGCATAATTGTCAAAGCAGTAATGTGGATAGCAAGTTTATTTTTTTACTAAAAACTATAAGGGTTCATATAGAAAATTAAGGGTGGGTGTAAGGAACAGATTATACTCACACAATGCCAGCTCCCTGCTGGAGCAAGTGCCTTGAAAAAGGACATCCCTGTCATGGACAATCCATTTGCAGCTCCTCTTTGGTCCTGAGGCTGTTATTAATTGCATGGCCATCAGTCAATCACAGATTAGCAGGACAGATGTTTTGAAATCGAGCTGAATAAATTGATACATACCACAGCATTATTTTGAAGGATGAAAGTGCCTGTAATGATGGTAACCTAATATTGCACAACAATGATCAAAATAGTTAAAATCAATTAAAAATACAATAAATCAAGAAAAATAAATCACAAAAACAATTCTTCGAAAGTAAAAAGGTTGTGAACTCCTAAGTTATGGGCAAGTACACATGAATTTTTTAGGATTTGTCGTGGTCTAATATCGGGGTAGCACAGACCTTAATGTCGTATGGCTCGTGGTGGACTCGATGGCCTAGCTCAAGGACACAAGCGAGATTTATACTGGTTCGAAATCGGTGCCCTAGTCCGGTCCGCTTGGAGTCACTATGTGGTCGTAGCCCAAACGCCTGCATAGGCGGGCAAAGTACAAGCATGTAGCCGAGTAGGGAGCGGCTCAGTCTCGTGCGTGAGGTGTGGAGTGGATGATGGCAGTGCTTCGTGTGCGAGAGTTTGAGAGCGAGCCTGCTCTCGTATCCTGGGCCAAAAGCTTTTATAGCTGCACAAGGAGGGTACACAGGCATACATGAAGAGGACTAAAAGGAGAAGAACACAAAATAGAAGGGGTAAAGTGCAAAATGACGAGGGCCGGTCGTACGTTTCACGCGTGGTCGCCATGGGCTTGTTCGTGCGTGTCCGTCGCTCGGTCTGTCGTGCACGCCGGGATTCCGGGATGGGCGAAGTCACCTCTCCGTCGCAATGGGATGGCCCGTGACGTCTTTATTCGGTGTAGCGGTTGATGCGTGGCGTGGTGGGATGTATGCATGCCTCCTCCTCCTCGTACGCATTGCTTAAGAGTTTTTGCGCCGGACGCGTACATACACAGGTGCAACGCCGCTCGTGGCCTGGCCGAACAGGGGCGGCCCCGACCTGCGGACGTGCACGATCTGGCCGCGTGGGCGAGGGCCGGAGCCTACGCGCACGTGGCGCGGTAGCGTGAGAGGTCGGGGCGACCCGGCCTGAAACACGCGCGCGCGTGGCGAAGGGGTGAGGCGCGGGCGCGCACGGGCGCATGACGACCTCCGACTTGAAGTCGTGCGGGACGGACTTGAGGTCGCGACCTCCGAAAACCGAAGTCGCAGCGGACGGAGCTCGCGAAACTCGGCAAGCGTCGGAGCTCGCGAGGCTCGCGGCGAGGCTCGTGGAGTCTCAGTGGACCTCGCAGATCCGTACGAAAAGGAGCTCGCCCGAGAGGCGGAAGAGGTCGA
>JADLZK010002047.1:0-288742 GCA_015847255.1 Hyparrhenia diplandra | reverse complement strand
TCACAATATTTACTTTTTCGACCTTTGTAATAATTGGCTGTGTACATCTCTGGATGTAGAGGCCTGATTGTATTATCCATTATCTAAAAAAAGAGAAGACGATTGTTCTTGCCCACCTCCCGGTGATTGTAAGGGGTTCGTGATCTTTCCCGGCGGACCGTCAAATTGATACTCTAGTGGATTGCTCGAGTCGTTGAGTTACCACTCAATCGCGCATATCAAGAGGACTTAGTGAGGGTGTGCGCCACCTTGATCCATCTTTTGAGACGGTCGACACAACCGAAGACATAGCTTGAGGGTGCTAGAGTGAACTCCGGGTGAACAAATCATTGTCTCCATCTTGTGTGATTGATTGTCTCCCGGTGATTGGTTCATAGTCTCAATGGTTTGGTATAACACCTCCTCTCTACCATGCATTACTTGTTTTCATATCTTGTGCTAGTGTAGAGTTGCTAATTGAATAGGTTGCTTAGTATTGTTTAGTGTAATCAAGCTTGCTCACCTAGTTAGTGAAGTAGTGACATAGCTCTTGAGTGCTCTTGAGACTTAATTGACTAGAATTGTCAATAGGTGGCTTGCCGACCAAGTAGAGCTAGTGCAACCGCGATTATAAACATGGGTTTATCTAACAAGTTGTTCTAATGATTTGTAGAAATTTTATTAGGCTATTCACCCCCTCTTGCCATTTAGGACCTTTCACCGGGGGTGGCCACCCCGCCTCCACTGCGCCGCGACCTCGCCACCCTGGTTGGCTATCCCTCCGCCCTCTCCATCTGTTCTCCCTCTCCTTCTGCCGTCCGCAAACGACGGTTTGCCGAGGTAATATTTCTTCCCTCCCCCCAAATTTCTCCGGATATAGTTAGGTTAGTGGTAATGGTTTGATTATTTTGCTTTGTTGGATGATATATAGGTTAGTGGCAATTTCCCGAGGTAGTTTGTTGGATGATATAGTTAGGTTAGTTGGATGATTATTTTCTTTGTTTAGGGTTTGACATGCCTATTTTATTTTTAGTTTGGGGACATATTGGTGTATGCTATAATGCTCTAATAAGTGATTGGTTTAGTGTTTTGGGTATAATCCATAATATAAACCAAAATATATAAAGTATATAATGATTTCTTATTAGTTATTAGGAATGTATATAATATATATCAATATATTTATATACATGACAAGTTCTGACATGCATATCAAACTTCTCAAAGGTCCTTGAACAAGAGGTACCTTGGATCAAACTTATCAAGACCGTTGATCTACTGGAAAAAAAGCACCCATCATGCTCCTAAAAAACATAAGTACATAAAAAAATGGGTGAGGCCAAAACAATATTACAAAGCCTACAATATCCAAACAATTACTTACATTAAATGAGACACATTCGTATAAGCAACATGTAGCTGTCTCCGGATGTCTAGACTCGGAAACAACGGCCGACCTTCCACAGTCATAGTTAGGGACAGGGAGGTCTGGAGGGACGTTGGCATCCTTGCTAGAAACATCAGGGTACAATTCGGGAGGACGACCTTTTTTTTTCCCACTTCAGTTTCCAATACTCATACATAGCCATTGGGCTAGTAAGAAAAAAATGATGTCAGAATTACAAGAACTAGTGCACTATATGTAAACTTGTAACCCTAAATAAACAAAATTAGTAGTATACAACATACATTCGTCCAACAAAACTACCAACAAGATGAACAAAACAAACAAATCAACTTACATACATCCAACCAAACTACCAATAAGAAGGGAAGAGGGGAAGGAGCTTTATAAATCAAAATCATATAGCCATGTCACCATATCACTTAGGGTTATACAAGATAACACCCCATGCAATAAAATCTACATGGCTAGAAGGAAAGAGGGGAAGGAGATTTACCTTGTGAGCGTCCAGATGGGAGAGATTAGGCCACGTAATGAGTTTAAGAGCTAGGGTTCATGGGGGAGTCGGTGGCATGGAGAGAAGAGAGTGAGAGCGGGTAGGAAAGAATGGTAGGGGAAGAGGAGGGCTGGCATGCGTGCCAGCCTAAGTGCCCAAACCTCGGTGCAATCATCGACGCCACGTGCACGTGACTCGGCGTCAAATAGAAGTGCGTCGAGTCCCTGGCCTACACCCAGCCCAGTACATCAAACCTCGGCGCTAATTGATTGCGCGCCGAGATATACAATTAGGTGCACTGGGCCAGTACGCCGCAGTGCCGGACCCCACAAGCCACCGTTGATGTCGAGTCCCTAGGTCGTCGCTGACGTGGCTTACCTCGGCGCGCGGTCAAAAGACCCATAGCCACATACCTCGGCGTGTTGTCCTAACGCCCAAAGTTTAGCCTATTTTTAGCGAAAGTTTTGTCGGGGGCCTATTCATAAAAAATATTTTCAAAAGGGGCAAAATGCAAAATTTTCACCCCTCCTGCCACATACCAATCATCGCAGCTCGCAGGCCTCAACTTTTCCTATACAGTTCTCTGCGTGTTCTTCGTGAAGCAAATCACTGATGCCAACATGACTTTCTTCAACTTTTCATGAAAAGTATATGAAAATTATGCGCCAGCGCCTAGCTAGCTTGTAGCTTACTCCGGTGCTTCCCTAACTGAGCAGCTCCAACAGTTTGCCATTTAGGTTTGTCATTCTCATATTTTGCCAAAAGGCTCAAAATTGATCCTCCAACAGTTTGGCATTGATGTTTGGCATTTGGGGAGAGTTGGCAAATCTGGCCTTCATGCACGCAAAAATACGCATGCTACGACGTTTGAGATTCGTGGCACATCGTACTTATTAGAAGAGGTGGAAGGACGTAAACATAATTTTGTTTCCGTCTCAGGGTTCCTAATGTCAGTTTTCAAGAGGTGGAAGGACAAAAATAAAATTTTGTTTCTCTCATAGGGTTCCTGATGTAAGTTATATCTGAGTTTGGCAAGTGAATTATGCCAAACTGTTGGAGATAATTTTTTTTTATGACTTGGCATTTAGATTTGAGAGTTGGCAAATAAGGGCAAGTGTCAAACCACAAATGGAGAACTATTGGAGTTGCTCGATGAACACAAGCATGCATCTGGTTGATGCGCATAATAATATATATAAGGCTATAAGAATTTGTTAAAAATAAATTTTCCCTCGTCTAGATAAGCCTTTATGCTTGTGTATTTTATTGTAGCACATTCCGACACTGATCGCAGGGTGCCAACGCCAACAAGCACGTATAATTGACCTGATTAAATACACGGAAGCCGGAAGGAAATTGTGTGCCGTGGTACTTCATGTGCAAGCTTCGTAAACACAATCATATGTGCTTGTTGCAGCTACATATTTAACTTTGTGGAATGATACCGTGTATTATACTATGTATGATCAGAAGTCTAATTAACATGCTTCTTTTTTTAAAAAATGTTTTTAGGATTAGCCTTATATGCGCTTTTGGTTAGGTTACCGAAAAGCAGAGAGTGTAGTAGACACGCTGACTAAGTAGTGGTGATAATCTACAAAGGCCTGTATATATTATGCCGTTGTATTCTTAAGATAATCTACGACGACTGATCATATCCAACAACTACTACAAATTTAACAATCACAGTCACCGTACTATCATTGCCGGTTGCTATTTCAGTTCAGCAGTGATAATTAATATATAATTGTCGGTTCACGGCTACAAAGTTATTTAGCTCACATGGTATGGATGCTCGAAAGTACATTGATGTTCGAAGTTCAAAAATCCTAGTGAGACAATTGTTTTTATCGTTGCTGATTCGTGTGGTTAGACCTGGTAGTGATACCATACTATTAATGCATAGATAGCAAGCACCATCACAGCCGAGATCTAATTCCTGCAATGATGGGGATTTTAGACTTATTAGGGAAAGACATCTACTATTATTACGAGCAATCTAACTATATCTCCATATTTGTTAAGTGATGTGTTGGAAAAAAGATCACAAAAACTTTAAATTAGGCCATGGGCATGAAATAATATTCATTAATGCTATTATATATATAAGGATATAAAGCAACCAACTAAATCTACATATAAATTCCAACAGTACACTATAAAAAGAACTCAACTCACCAAGGGTATGACCTTCCCCATTGCTTTGCTATAATAAGGTATGGTAGAAGACATTGATAGTGTATTTGCTTAGAAAGATTTCGTGGTACTAGTTCATCATTGGGCTATAGATTTTTTGTTAATTTTGGTGACCGCCACTACCTGGACGGCTTGGAGCATCAAGGGTCACGGAACACCATATAGGGTGATTGTGCAGGGGCACCAATAGAGTTGATTGTGAGAGGTATTGTGTTCATTAGGTGGGAGCTCGTGGAAAGCAACTCTAGCAGAATGCTCGAGACTACTTGGAAAATGCTCGTGGTTAATTGGATTCTTGTAGCACCCAAGTTGAGGGGTCAAGCTTGATAGGTTTGTGTGAACTTGTGGATCGGTCACCAAAAGATTAACTTCAACGAGAGGATGTATGTTGCCGGTGAGCAACCGAAAATAAAGGATAAATCTTGTGTCATATGTTGCCTTGTGGATTTTGCTACTCACATTTGCTTTAAATTCTTTGTAAGGTAATCGCTTTTGTTAGACTAGCTCTCTAATTGTAATTGTAGATTTAGTTAGTAGAGTAGCTAGTTTAGTTACTTTATTAGTTTAGCTCAAGCACAGGAGTTGCTAGCCTCTTAATCGGTTGAGTGCTTAGTAGCACAGTAATAGTCATTTAGGAACCTTGCGGTTGGTGTGAATTAGCTAGTTAAAGTAGTGGCTGTTACATTCTCAATTTCTTGTAACCACTTTGTCTTAGTGTGTGTTTGTAGAGATTTTTAATAATCCAGTTCTAGTGCCCTACTATGTATATATACTGTTTTTTTTTCGATCATCTATGCATTATTATTAGCAACCTGTTTTCTCGGAAGGAATCTCTGCATGCAGTAAATATTGATACATTATTATGTATATAAATTTGATCGAACATACAACAATTTGACAATTTATCTTGGAATAAACTTTTAGGTCTTCTTGGGTTAGCTCCTATCCCCACCAGTTGTCACCAATCTTCTAGGACTAGAAATGAACCGATAAAGCCCAGCCCCGGTGATTAGTCTCTCGGAGGCAGATAAGCGCGCGGTGGGAGAGATGTGGCAGCAGGTTGCTTTTGCCTTGGATTTTTGTTTTTATCTCTGGTCACGCTCTTCACATGCATGTCCTTATGCCCTAGTACACTATAGTGTTGCGCGCTGTTTCTCGGAAAGAATCACTGCATGAAGGCGCCAAACAAATAAACTGTCAGATTTGTAGACTGTAGGTAAAGCTTGTCGATGTGTCAGTAGTCGGAGGACACTCCAATACTCCATTTGTTTAGGCTAAAGTGTGCCTTGTCGCGACCAGCAAACAAGCTAAGTTATGCTGGCCGGTGGGCACTGGGCAGAGAGAGCCGCGTGCACGCAGCACGCGCGTGGTAGGTGGGAGATCGATCCATGATCTCTCATCGGAACGCGTTCTCCCCCATGGCCATTGCATTGGCCGGGAACGCGCCGCTACCTCTAGAGAGTGCGTCCATATATCCTCCTCCTCTTCCTCCCTGCGCTCGCATCGCATCTCACCACTACTGTAGCACAATGGCAGTTCACTAGGTGCGCATCTTGCTGCCGTAGGGTGACACACACACATACACTCGTAGCACATACTCCATAATGGCGCTGTCCTCAGGTAGGACGGTGGCACTGATGATGGCGATGGCGTTGCAGCTCTCGGCGGCAGTAGCTGCGGCTCCACCACCGGCACCGGCAGCGGCACCGATCGGGAAGCCCGGCTGCAACACCACCTGTGGCAATGTGAGCGTGCCCTACCCGTTCGGGTTTGGGCCCTCCGACTGCTACTGGCAGGGGCTTAACCTCACCTGCGACACCAGCGACAGCGACCACCCGCGGCTGCTGCTCGGCGACGGCCGCCTCCTGGTCACCGAGATCTCTCTGGCCAATCGAACCGTGCGCGTCGTGGGCACCGGCTCCATCATAAACACAACTGGCGACCAAGCCTCTGCTGGCTGGAACGCCTCGGTCGACTTCGGCCGCGGCTTCTGGGAGCAGGGCTACCGGCTGTCGGCCCGAAACGAGCTCGTCGTCACCAGATGCAACGTGATGGCGACGATTTGGGCGGACATATTCGAGCAACAAAAAGACCAAGATCGTCGGCGGCTGTGCCTCCTTCTGCACCTCGAGCGACGACAGCGGCAGCGGCATCGTCATCGGTTACTCCATGGAAGGAGACAAGCGCTGCAGCGGCAGGAAGCCTGCTGCGTAGCGCCCCTCACATCCAGCGGCGTGCCTGTGCGCAATGGAGTACAGGCCACGTGGCTCCACATTGGCAACCACACCGGGGACCAGACTTTTTATCCTGGAATCGTGTTCGTTGTGGAGCGTGGGTGGGTCGATAAGGAACAGACGGACGGATACGAGGACGCTCCCCTTCTGCTGGATTTCGCGGTCACGCAGGGCCAGCTGCCAAAAACGCCAAGGCGACTGCAGCAAAGATGTAGAGCACATGATCTGCAAGAGCGAGCACAGCCACTGCGTTGGCACGGGCCCGGGCTACGCGTGCCTGTGCAAGGATGGCTACCACGGCAACCCTTACCTCGCTGGCGGGTGCCAAGGTTAGTTCAATCTGTTCTCTCCATCATAAAAATAACTGACTGATTTTTACGTAAAAATAAGTCAAATTTGGTCAAGTATATATAAAAAGACTATTTTTAGGATGTACAAAAATATTCTATGCGTGCGTGTATTTCTAGGAAAGCCTAGCCTTGTTTTAGAATGAAATTTATTTTCATCAGTTCTAATATCTTTAAGAATAATGAATTTTATTATTATTGTGAGATGGTTTGTTCAACTGAATCTTTCTCCACATCAATAAACTATTAAATTTAGTTTATACTAATGCATATGGTGATAATAGTATTTATGTTTACATTGAAATTAATACTAGTGGACCTGAGTAATTTATAAACATATGTATAGTTTATTTTATATTTATTTATTGGTTTTCTATAACAAACTATATTACATAGAGTTAGATTTTAGGGATATTTTCTTTTTATGGTTTATTTATAAATATGTGAGTAACTTACATGGAAATCAAATGGGCAACTCTACATTGGATCTTTCATAATTGCGAGATTGTCAATTTAAAACTAAATTGAAGCATAACTTCAAACTGTGTTTCTTAATGAGATAGGTTGTCACAAACCAGATCGATCTAGCGTGACACGTGGCTTTGGCCTTCGGGCGGGGAGGGGGGGCGGGGGCGGGGGCGGGGGGGGGCGCGCGCAGTGGTTGGTTGGCGGTTGGCGGGCGTGAGAGAGAGGAGAGGAGGAGATAAATTTCTTTATTGCTTGTTACCCCGAAAGATTACAGAGACCCCTTACTTAATTATATAGCCTGGCTAGTGGGACTTGTAAACCAAACAATCTCTCTAAAAAGGTTTCCTTATATATCGAAATACCTTTTTACAAGCATATCCTATTTATTTCCCTAATAAGGGTCTTCCTTATAGATGGAATATCCCCTTGCACACCAAAAAGCCTAAGATAATCCTAATCAAATTTCTTCTTTATTCTCTAATTAATTGTTGAAGAATATGCGTTTGGGAGGTGGAGGCGGGGCGGCGGTGGCGCGCCGCCACAGCGGACGCCGTGCCCCCCCTCGGGCCTCGTGGGCTGTCATTTTGGGCCCTGTTTCTGGCAAATGACATCTCCACCCCCCCTTCTCCGACCGGGCGTCCTTGCGCTGGATGAACGCCCATTCGGTGACACACGGGAAAGATCGGTAGTACACGGCATGAGCTCAACTCGAGAATTAGCTTCCCCATGCACCGGGTTCCCCGAGGATAATGTTCTCCCGGTTCGCAATGGTGTGAATTCCAAGAGATAGTGGAGGTTCCCGGATGTAGCCGTGGTAGATGTATCGGTGGGGACGGTGCGCCTCGTTGTGACGCCGATCGCCTATGAGCCTCCAAAGAAGAGCTCCCGTGGAACTCCCTCCTTAAGGTGTTGATGCACCATGTCGCGAGGCGGGCTCTCCAAGAACAAGAAGCGCTCGTTGGGCGGAGTAGTAACAAAGAGGCGAGAAAGACGCCAAATATTGATGTCGCGGCCGAGTAGGAGGTGTTGCACCCGTTCAACACCGTGCATCGCATGAAGGAGCCGGCGTCAAACATGGATGGGGGCAAATTGATGTGTTCCCCCCGCTCCGCATCATAGGCCGATATGGGCGTTGTCGATCGTGAGGAAGAGGCGGTCCATGCCGTCGAGGAAGACGACCCAAGCTGGGCCGACATGGTGACGCCTGGGCCAGATGCTGCCTAGTAGGATGGCGGTTGGAGCTGCTGTACTCGGTGGTGTCGTGTAGGCGCCCTGGGCGATGAAGTTCGTCCTACGAACCCCTCCCCGGCAGCCTCCCGGTAGGTCCAGTAGTAGCGGTGAGGAAGCCGAGGTAGAAGCGGCCGTTGAAGAGGAGGAGGTCGTCCTCCACCGCTCTAGGCGGGCGCGGCGCCCATGACGCGTCGAGGGCGACCGTCGCAGTGCGCAGTCCTCCAAGTGTCGCTGTCATAACGTACAAAGACTCCTATCGACGTGTGGTAGAGGTCCAAGGCGGTTGTATGTCGTGGACATTTCCCTCGCACCGGGGGCGCGAAGCTCCGAGTGCCCGCGAAGATGCCCTCCCCGATGCAGCGGGGCCCCGGCGCCCGCGACGGCAGTGTGGAGGGGGGAGCGACGCGGAACGCGCGGGCGCGGCCATCGCGGTAGTACCGCAGCTCGTTGGTGGCAAAGTCCCATGTCACCCTTCGGGCTTAGCGGCCGGTAGCCAAGGCATGCCATGATGACGCCGACGCTGCGTTGCACGTGCATGACATAGGCGCCGGCGTCGAGGACGCCGTTTTGATGAGAAGCCGGTATGTCGAAGGTGGCTGCTCTAAGATGTCGGCGAACGCCGGTACCAGCGTCACTAGCACACGCCCGCTGAAGGCCCCGCAGTTCGCCGGTGTCACCACGCGAGGGTCGATGTAGTTGTGCATTGCTCCCGAGTGCACGATGACGGCGTTGGCGCTAATCCCTAAGAGATGATGCCGATGAGATATAGAGAATGCGCACCACATAGGGAGTTGGGGTCGCCGAATAGACTCCCGAGGTCGGCGCCGCCGCTGTTGACGTCGTCCGTGGTGGCGCCCTCCTGGTCGCCGTTGTAGTCGCTGAAGATCGTGATGTCGAAGAGGTGCTTGCACTTTGTTACCGCGTGTGAACGGCTCGTCACCGATTGAAGCGGGTCGGCCCTTGCGTCACTCGTCATCTCCTCGGTGTCGGCCGCAGGAACGGCAGTCGATGTTGCCGCAATTACCGATGATGGCGCCGTCGGTGTGGTTGCCCGCGAGCCGGTGGTCTGCCTTGCCTTGCCGCTTTATGACGGCAAGCCGGAGTTGTAGAGGATGGTCGGTATTTTTCGTATGCCCTGCTAGGGACATGGATGTCTCCATGTCCTTAGGATCACTTTCGACATCTGTCTTCAGCGGTTCCCCAGTCCTGTTGTGTAGATGTTCACTGGCGCTTGTCGCCGAGGTGTCTGCGGCGTGCCACGTCGCGCCAGGGGAATTACGTGTACTCATCCACGGTACACTGTCTTCCTCGGCGATGCTAGTTCACCTAGCGGGTTCGCTGGAAGCTAGGCGGAAGCGTTAGATTGACATCTTGAGGCGAAGCTTCGTCCAATGTCGGCGCCTTCTCTGGGACAGCCTCATGTACCACTACTATGCTCCTCTGTGAGATGATATGAGGCGTGCAGGACTTGTTTTTGTAGGTCTGGCGTACCTTGTCCCCCGAAGAATTGTTCAAAGCGGTTCAGCCATGGTAGGGGATAGCCCTTGCCATCATACGTTGGGAAGGACAGCTTGTGTAGACGAGGTGCGAGGCACGAAAGTGCTCCATTTGGAGAGGGAGGGCGGCGCATGTGCCGCCGGTGTCGGGCGCCCCCCCGGCGACGGCCGCAACTCGAGGAAGTTGGCCAACATCTTCTCTAGATCAGCCGGGCGGATAGATCGATTCGCAGACGTCTTGCCTCCGTCCATCCTTGCCTTGATGAAGGCGCGCGGGTGTCCTCCATGCATGTCTTCATTGCATCTCAGCCTCCTTCAAATTGGTTCGTCTCGCCTTTGCCGGATCGGTACCGGAGAAGACAACAACCTCGGCCCCGGCGTGTCGTGCGAGGCGGTGAAGGTGGAGAACCGATTCCCCAGCTTCGGTCGGCATCTTCTTTGTCTCGGTGTCCATGGTGATGGGTGGATCGTAGTGGCCTCCTCTACCGGTATGTCACAAACCCGGATCAATCTGGCGTGACACATGGCTTGGCGCGCACTTTCGGCGGGGAGGGGGGGCCGGCGGTGGCGGCGCGGAGGTAGGGCGGCGGCGGGCGGGGCGGCAGCGGGAGGAGAGAGAGGAGAAAGAGGATACCCCGAAAGATTACATACCCATTATTTATATAGCCCGACTAGTGGGACTTGTAAACCAAGCAATCTCTCTAAAAAGTTTACTTATAGATCGAATACCTTTTACAAGCATATCCTATTTATTTTTTCCTAATAAGGGTCTTCCTTATAGATGGAATATCCCCTTGTACAACAAAAAAGTCTAAGATAATCCTAATCAAATTCATTTTTTATTCTCTAATTAATTTTTTTCAAGAATCCGCAGGGAGGCGGAGGGCGGCGGCGGCGCTTGCAAGGCCGTCCCCCGGGACTCGTGGGCTGTCATTACAGGCCTGTTTCCCCGCACATGACATAGGTTGGTTGTTTATATGTGGCATTTTTGGTTAGTTGTATTTATAATCATAGTATTGACTAATATTTATGAAAATATAATCGATCTAATGTCTACTATTATCTACAGTTGTTAGAGTCGGGTTACATAGTATCTAAATGTTTGTGTGCATTTATGATAATTTTCTATTATTTATCTTTACTTATGCATCTTGTGAGAATTTTTGTGGAGGCTACGTTAAGGGCATCTAAAAATATTAAGACATGTATTGCTACCATTTGTGTTACACTAATGGGGGCTATCTTCAGTATGTTTCTATTTAAAACCTAAGCTTAATCTATATAAAACAATTGTTGCTTAACTAAAATGTTACATATCAATATTATTGATAGCATACTACCAAGGACTATTACTATGATAAATATATATTAATATGGCTATAATTCTATGATAAGAAAATTCAAATTTCTTAAGAAGAGGATTAATGAAGTTTAGATATGACTATAACTAAATAATCATTGACATAATTTTATTAATGCTACCGTCCTATGGTTGGCACTACTACCATTCTTTGAGCTTGACCACTATAATCGACACGGTGTGAGTTTTAAATAATTGTTATGCTATTGCAGTATTAAGAGTGCATTCTATGACCTAAAAACTTTATATATTAAATAAAAAACACGAGTTTTTAGGTAAACTCTATAAGGTAAAAATTTAGTAGCATTAATAAGATAAAAATTTGAAAAATTATATTCTCTAAATTCATAGTGTCATATATTATACAATAGTAGCAAAGACGTTTTAAGCTAAAGTTTTAACAAAATGCATAATTAATATAAACAGAGGTCCTTTATATAGAAGGAAAGAGATGTGCATATAGATAGTACAACAAATAGTTCAGTAGTCAACAAGATCACAACATGGTCGTGACACTGCATATGGCAACAAGGAGAGAAAAAAATGTACAAATTAATATTACTATGTTTTATTAGTTACATGTATTACTCTCTCTATAATAGTAATTCAAATTGTTATGGACAAGGCTTGAGTCAAACATTGGAAATATAAAACATGAATAACTCCTAAGTTGTTAAGTTTGGAAATCTGAAAAACATATGACCAAAATTTTCTTGAAAAGTACTTTCATAAAAATATACATGTATCATTTTTAATAAATACTTTTGTAAAAAATAAGAGGTCAATGTTATGCTTTAGAGACCATGTTACTATCCAAAACAACTTGAATTACACTACTCATGAATTGAACTTCCGTGGCGGTTTTGCAACCGCCACGCGCTTAGGGTCACGCGGTTAATCGATGGATTAACCGTGGCGGTCTTTGAACCAGCAAAAACTGCCATGGTAAATATTAACCGTGGTAGAAAAAGAAAAAAACCAAATCTAACCCTAACGGGCTGCCCCCGCCCAAAGCTAACCCAAATGGGCCACCTCCGCGCAGCCAGCCGGACCGCACCGGGCCAAACACTTGACGGTCGCGACCGACGCCACGCGACACGCTACGCCGCTTTGACGAAGGCCGCTGGCTACCAAGCGCGACGCTGCCATGGCAGACGCGTTCGGCCGCGGACGCTTGACACCGGCCGCGGACGCCGACCGGGCCGCTGCCGAGATCCGCCACTGAAGTCGCCGCCGAGATCATTGCCGGGCGCCGGGCCGGATCCGCCATCGGCGAAGGCGCCCGCCGATCCGCCATTGAAGGAAGCCGCCGCCGAGATCCGCCGTTGCCGGCATTTACGGACTGCCGCCACGCCGCCGACACCGCCATACGCTTCGCCACGCCGAGATCCGCCAATTTCTACCATCGCCACCAGCCACGCAGAGAGAGAGAGAGAGAGAGAGAGAGAGAGAGAGGATGGGTCGGGTCCAAAGTGGAGGAGAGAGAGTGGGGAGGGAGGGGAACTTGGTGAGATCGAAAGTGGCTGTTGATTGCTGAGGGGTTAGGGTTTCAGTTGATTTTATATGCTCGAGGCGGTATTGGGCTCGTATGGGCCTGTCTAGGCTGGAACTTTGAACCTCATTAACCACGGTGGTTTTTTATAAAAACACCACGGTTAATCGATTTACCATGGTGGTTATTATAACCGCCCGCGGTTAATAGAAAATAACCGCCACGGTTAATCGAGGTATTAACAGTGGCCGGTTTTTTTAAAAGCCCGCCATGGTTAATGTTTTTGAAGTGTCGTGCAAAATCAATTGTGTAGTAGTGTTACCAATCTAGAGGGAGTATTACATAATACAATTTGCCCTAGTAGTTTCAGAATCAAATTACGTAACATTGTTTCACGCATCTTGAAATCAGACACTTTATAGCGCTGTTGGATGTTCATGAGCACTGGATGTGAGTACAACGGGTCAGTTTACTACTAACGAAGACCTTTTAAGTGACGAGTGGTTTCTATTTACCGTGGCGGGCAAAAGGGCCTGTCACCGTGGTGAGGTCCCGGAAAATCGCAGAACAACAAAGACGGGCGTCTCTGCCCGCCACGGTGGGCGATAAAAAGCCCGCCACGGTAAATCAGTCAAAAAAATAAAAAAACAAAAGCCCACATGGGCTTGGATCTAGGCCACATGAACCTAGATCCCGCCGCTACCGGAGCTCGACCTTGTCGCCGCCAGATCCGCCGCGCGAGGCGAATCGAGGCCCTCCACGCCGAATTAGGTCGTCGTCGCCGGATCAGGTCCTTGCTGGCTAGATCTGGGCAAGGCCCCGCACCGCCGGCCTGCCAGACCTGCCAAGCGTGCAGATCCAAGCGCCGTCATCGGATCTGCAGAGGGAGGGATGAGTGAGGAAGAGGGACAACTGGCGACGGGGCTGACCTGATGGCCACGCCGCTCAGACGGGGAACGGGTAGCGCTCGCCACCTGCGAGCCGCCAGGATAAGCGACGGAGCTGGCGTCCTACATCCCTTGCCCTCCACCTTGCCGGATCCATGCGCCGCCACTGGAGATCCGCCGCTACGTGGCAGGAAGGGGTCACAACCGTCGCTGAAGAAGGCGGCCAGATCCTCCATGCGTGCCTCCGCTTCTGCCGGGAACACACGGTGCTCGGAGTGGGAGAGAGACGGTGGTGCCCGAATAGGTGGGAGAGAGAGAGAGGGCCGGAGTGGCAGGGAGAGGAAGTCGCGGTGGGAGGGGAGGGGGCGCGTCGCGCATGATGACGCCACGACGGAGACAACGTGAGGAGAGGGAGGCGCTCCGCGAGTTGAAGACGTAAATTGGGCTTTGATGGGCTAGGATGTGTACTGGGCCTGGACCGTTTTCCATGGTGGGCCTTTTAACTTGCACGCCACAGTGAATCAATTTACCGTGGCGGGGCATATTAGGATGCCCGCCACGAAAAATAAATATTAACCGTCGGGCATTAACTTTTGTGGTGGGCATTAACTTTAATTTTCCATACTATGCATGTGTTTGTAACTTTATCTTGTTTGTAACTTTATACTTGTAACCAACGGAGATGGGTTGATGACATAAATTTTGTCTTTTTATTATTAGGTAAAGATATAGATGTGGATTTAGATTGATATTTATTTCTGCCATGTGTGAATCTATCTATAACCCCTATATAGAAGGAGGCCACTAGGGGAGTTACTCGACATGCAGGGTGACACCTCAGCGACCCCACCCCTTCTCCTCCTACGCCATGTCAGCTCCACTAGACGGACCGTTTCCTACAGCAATTGGCATGCAAGAAATTGAAGAGACGAAGAGGCAGCGGGGTACGATGTGAAATTGATCTCCACCGAGATTGGCATGAAGAAACTGAAGAAAAGTAGCGTCACCGGAAAACTCACGCACAGCTAAGGCGTCACCATGCAGCAATTGAATAGTTGAGAAACCATCGTGTCGCATTCCATTCCAGCCGCCCGATTCTTCTTCCAATCAGTACGTAGCCTTTAAATACTCATGCGCCCCCTCCCTTTGCTTTGGCATGCTTCAACAAGGATGAGATCGAGATCGTACCACTTCACCACCGAGGACGCCCTGGCTAGGGCTCCACCGATGCAGACATGGCCTGTCCACCAAACTCCAGGGCGGCGCTCCAGTGCTACGAGCGCGGCCAGTCGAAGCTCTACCGACGTGGAGACAGTGTTGGCCCGGGCTCCATCGACATCCACAATTCCACACAGCACAGCCGGCGGCTCCTCCATGCTGATGCCATCACAAACGCAGAACACCGGATTTGATCCACCGGCGGCAGCAACAAGCACAGCGGAAGGCAGTGGCTGGTGGCACTCATGTACAGCGGCGACGACTTTGCTGCTGGTGGAGTCACAAATAGTATTTTTCTAGACCCTATCAACTCCGTTTTATACTTTTATACTGCAGCATGCACTCCCCTGATGGGCCAAATGGCTAGCCCAGGCCCAGTTTACAGCCTATGCCGTGTGGGCATGGCAAGAAACAGCCTCGCCGCAAAATTCCTGCCACGCTAGCACAGAGATTGTGAATTAGATACGATTGCTTCAGATTGTGAATGAAAGAAATAAAAGTTTTATTTCACGAACACACGTATCTCTACTGCTCCTGCTAATTTGGATTCGGTATCTCCCCGATGAAAGCCCCAGTCTACATGAAACAAGCTAACCGATAATTATGTGCACTTTTGTTCTCAATAGGTTCTCAATCAGAGTGTTTACTTCAATTTCTGAGTAGTTCAATAAGCAACTAACTACTTATGTTCCCAAATTATAATTAAGTTTAAATACTTTATTCTCCACAATAACAATAGTAATAATATGACAATAATATATCGCTAATTCTTTCTGCCATGTGTGAATATATTTGATTTTGGGGTGATCTATCTCTCCAGATATCAACGAGTGCAAGTTCTCGAGTGAAAAGAGAGTGTGCTCTGGCGCATGCTTCAACACGATTGGGTCATATGTTTGCCAGTGCCCGCAAGGCACTTACGGTGATCCTGGCGCCCAAGGTGGCTGCAGTGCATCAATTATAAATACAACAAAGGTCAGTATCAGTACAAACACACCCTAGAGTAGCAGATGGAGAGCACAGAGGCACAACAGTATCTTAAGTTTATTTATTTATTTAACAGATACGCAGTTCCCTACGGTAGCTCAGAGTCCGACAGTGATGATGCCAAGCTGCAACACCACCTGCGGCGACGTGATCGTGCCATACCCCTTCGGCTTTGGGCAACCTGGCTGCTACTGGTCGGGGTTCAACCTCACCTGCGACACACGCCACAGTCCCCCGCGGCTGCTTCTCGATGGCAACGGCACCCTCCAGGAGGTTCACATCTCGTTGCACAACTCCACAGTGCGCGTCGTCCATCATCACGGGCCTCACGGCAACCCCAACTGGACCGCGGATGCCTATGATATGGTGGATGAGGTTCGCCTCCCAGACATCAATGAGCCCTACATGCTGTCGACGAGGAACGAGTTCATCGTCATGTCCATGTGCAACTTGCGTGCCAACCTCTACGGGGAGTACCTAAATGGCAGCAGCGACACCAATAGCATCATCAGCCGAGCTATCTCTGGCGCCTCCATCGACGATCGTGAATCTGGTGGGCCGCCAGCCCCAGCAGATTCCTGCGGCGGGGACTGCTCCAGCCATGCGACTATCTCTGCAGTCAGCACACCCAAGAGAGTGGAATTTAAACCGCTCAATAAGAACTTGAGTCGCCAGTCATTCAGCTTCAGCCCGAGCCCATTGGCGTTCATCTCGGAGGTGGGGTTGAGTGATCAGTGGAACAAGTTCTTCAACACGAGCGTTGATCAATTCATCCATTACATATCATCTCCCATTGTTCTACAATGGGCCGTTAAGCAAGACTTGTTGGCGCCTGCTGTCGACAACTCAGGAAAGTGCCCAAAGGAGGTGGTCAAGCACCTTTGCAAGAGTGAGCACAGCCACTGCCGGCAAGAGAACGGAGGCTATAAGTGCCACTGCTCCAAGGGCTATGACGGTAACCCTTTACATCGGTGATGGATGCCAAGGTGACTACTGATTTTACACTGTGTAGTACATACATACTCCGATCCTGTCATTCATATCTATTCACCAGTATATCACTGTTTTGTTGTTCTTTGGGAGGATTCACTTGTTGCTTATTGCTCATTCTCATTGGCTACAGATATCGACGAGTGCAAGATCCAGGAAAAACGCAATTCGTGCTTGGGCGGCTCCTGCCACAATTTACCTGGAGACTACGAGTGCCGGTGCCCACAGGAACCGACGGCAATGCTTCAATGCCCAATGGCTGCGTTCCTAGGACCCCAAAAAGGTCAGAACCCCTTGAATTCCATGTCCCAATGATCCTTTTTTTTTTTTTTCCTGAGGTTTTTTGTGTATATTGCGTAACTTGAGAAAATGATCATAATACTTCGTATTTATATGTACAGTTTCAGGTTTAACCATTGGTTTGTTGGCTGCTAGTGGCCCGGTTCTTCTTCTTTTGGTTTTGGCTATATTTTTCTTACTACGCAAGATTAAACAACGTCGGATAAAAAGTACAGAAACAAAAGTATTTCAAGCAAAATCGTGGACAATTGTTGCAACAGTTGGTGTCCCAAAATGCAGACATTGCAGAAAGGATGATAATACCATGGGATGAGCTTGCAAAGGCTACAAACAACTTCGACAGAGCTCGTGAGATTGGTGGCGAGGGCATGGTACTGTTTATAAAGGAATCCTATCAGATCTGCATGTTGTGGCCATTAAAAAGTCAAAGATTACAAAGCAAAAAGAAATAGATGAGTTTATAAATGAGGTAGCAATCCTCTCACAAATCAACCATAAGAATGTAGTCAAACTCTTTGGATGTTGCCTAGAGACTCAGGTGCCACTATTGGTGTATGAGTTTATTCCCAATGGGACCCTTGATCAGCATCTTCATATTGAAGAACCAGAAAGTTCACTAACATGGAGCAATAGGTTGAGGATTGCAACTGAAATTGCTACTTCTCTTGCCTACCTTCACACGTCAGTTTCAATCCCAATAATCCACAGAGACATCAAATCGGCTAACATACTTCTTGATGCTACAATGACATCAAAGATATCTGACTTTGGAGCTTCAAGGTACATTCCAATCAACAACAAAGGATCGACAACAAGGATACAAGGAACACTCGGATACTTGGATCCAGAGTGCTTTCAGACTGGTCGTCTTACTGAGAAAAGTGATGTTTATAGCTTTGGTGTAATTCTCGTGGAGCTACTCACGAGGAAGAAACCAACTTCTTCACATTTGTCCAAAGAATATGGCGGTCTTGTTCCACATTTCCTTAATCTACTTGCCTCTGGAAACCTTGCCCAGATAATGGATCCTCAAGTCCTAGAGGAAGGAGGCACAGAAGTACAACAAGTTGCTTTACTTGCAAGATCCTGTATAAACATAAGAGGTGAAGAAAGGCCAACGATGCGACAGGTAGAACTTACACTAGAAGGACTTCAACAAGGTTCCAATAAAAAGCACAATATAGATAATATGGCAGCTGAGGATTTTGAGAATACTAGCATTCGAGCGAACTGTTCATCATCGAGTAGGGAAGGACACAAATTCAAGGAATCAAGTAGAAGATACAGTTTGGAGCAAGAGATGCTGTTGTCGGCCAGGTATCCTAGATAGCATAGCTCTGCTGCATGTGTAATAGCATAAGGGATTAGTTAGCTTCTACCAGTACTTTTATGCATTATGATTGAACTGGATCCTTTATTTGTACTATTGCCATTGTTTTGCTGACATGATTTGATTGTATTATCGATCAATTATAAATATAAACCAGATCGGATTGGAGTTGGTAGATTTCTTGTCTTAATTTATTGTAAAACATTGACATTTCACTCTAAAAAATAATGTAGAAATTATGCAATGAGTGACAAGGTTATTAGTTGATTGATGACATCAATTTTGTTTTAGTGGAAAGCTTTCATGTTGGTTCTGTCATGTGTGGTGGTCAGCATCATTCTGTGTAGGCCTGCTCCACTGTAGCAGTTTGAAGTGTCTGGCACTAGGAATGCACAAATTAGAAGTATGAAGGCGCGCCGTCCTAGGCCGCCTCTGAAAAGTGTCCACGTATCCTTCGTCCCTTTTTGTGCGTTAGATATAATTTACACGATCCGGATGAGTTTGTTCCCTTCCTGCATGCATGCAAGCACATGTTTAATAAAATGAGTGGACATATACATGGAAGCAAGTGGATGTACACATGCAAAGGACAAAAGCACAGCCCGGACATGCAAAGGACAAAGCACGAGACATGCATGCATGCAAGAAGATGAAGTAGTATCTCACAAATAGCGTCTTTTCATGTATTCATTGGTAGGCTCAAGTTATTGGTTGTGCATGAGTCCAATCAAGCCAGCATCCTTGCATGGCATCCGTAGCCTAAAGCAAGTGGACACATTCAATGAAACAGATAGAATAGGCATGCATGTAGCCACCATCTAAAAACTGTAGGTGTACAGCTTTGCATGCAAGAAGTTACCAAACGAATTTACATCTCTATATCTTCTACTTTTTACATAGCTGAACTTTGCTCACAACCGCCATCCTTCCTACATGCATGCAAAGGACACATTCAATGAAGTGAGTTGATAGAAAACTGAACGAACATGCATGCAGCGACATAAAAATTGTGTTTGTCCCCTTCACATGCAGACAAGTAAATTGTCCCATACAAAAAAAAAAGATTCCATGCATGAGTCCTTCGCATGCAAGTAAGGAAAAAAATTGTGCTTGTCCTTCACATGCAGACAAGTACATTGTCCTTCCCATGCAAAAGAAGTAGATTCCACGCATGAGTTGCATGCAAAACAATAGATTCTATTCATGCAAAGGAGATAACCAAAGCCAGATGAGGCCATAGTATGGACGATACAAGAATTGCATGTGTCCTTTACAGTAAATTTACTACGTCATATGGATATAAAATTGAATGAACATGCATGCATACAACGACAACATAATCTTTTGCACGAGAAAAGTAAATTGCAGCATCCTTCCCATGCAAAAAAAAAAAAGTAGATTCCATGCACGAAGGGGAAGCAACCAGAGCCAAATAATGGCTCAACAAGGGCAATAAAAAGAAGGTGGGCCATTCAAAGCCTTAGCTAAGATTTTCTAAGATTTCCATATTGAGTTGCACTTTCTTCTGCCAATGAATGAACATACACATTGAGGCTGAAAGTACTTGTCCATTAACCACAATCAGGTTTCATAAAAATAGGCAAAATCAAATTTCAGCTTAAGTGCATCTCAATATGAAAGAAGGTGGGCAAATCTTAGCTAAGTAGGCAAGATCAATTTTTAGCTAAGTACATCTCAATATGAAAGAAGGTGGGCAAATCTTAGCTAAGTACAACTCTACCAGACGTGCACCGCAATGTGGACATTGCGCACTTTTTATCTTCTTACCATGCATATTTTCTCATTCCAGAAAATAAAATACAGACCCAACGTAAACAGAAAGAAGGTGGGCCATCCAGTGCATGGAGAACATTTCCTGCTTCGAGGTACATGCATGGGCATTTGTGCACTCCCAGCCATCCAAGGGTGCATGGACCCAGTGGCACCCGAGGCACCCATGCCTCATCTAGGTCTCCAATTTTTGGCTATATAAGCATGTGGTTTGCCACCCGTTGCTTCATCGCCCTCCTTCCATTGCTTGCAGGTGGCCTTGTTGTAGTTCATATATAGAGTGCATCCCTACAGTTCCTTGTGCTGTTGCTCCTCGCATTTGTTACGCTTAGGCCACCACTGCCACAATTGTTTTGGGGTTTCCCACGCGTGGTTGATGGCCTAGCAAGAACAGCTTGCATAGGGAACACTACAAAGTAGGTATGTACTATGAATCTATTATAATGTCAGGTTCTCTATAATTAACAACTAACTATGCGTGTACCGAGTGGCCACCAAAAGGTTTCTTTAGAGCAGCTCCAGTGTGCTGCGCAATCGAACCGAGAGGAGAGAGAAGCAGTAGTATGGTTAAACTTTTAACATTGGAGCTACCGAACCGAATGCGTCCGATTTTTCAGGCGACTCTTCGTTTTTCGGTTCGAACCGAGGGAATAAACAATGCAAACAAATACGCATGCAGCAGATATCAAACAGGAAAAGGGGCTACACGCTATCTAAGCGCTGCACGCGAATTATTTATACTACCGTATGGGACCCGCCAATCGAACTCCACACTGGAGCACCGAATCATAACAAAACGCCAATCGTTGCAGGGCCCACACGTTGCTGTAAATCGGACTTCACACTGGAGCTGCCCTTATATTTGACCTCACCTGATTAGCCTATGCATATGAACCTTAGTTTTCCTGTTTCCTTCTATACCGACTAACTATATTTGACCTCACTTGGTTTTTCTATTTCATGCTATACCGACTAACTATATTTGACCTCACTTGGTTAGCGTGTATCGACTAACTGTATTTGACCTCACATAAAGTTTTTTTTTTTTTTTGGCTATGCATTCCGCTTCCTATTTTTTTTTTTTTTTTTTTTTGGTCTGCGTCAGTCTAAAACGAAGGGCTAACTATTCTTCTACTGAGTGCTTACAGAAAGGTTTATTTATATTGGGCGTCCCTTGTTTAGCATGTGCGTATGAACCTTCCTTTCCCTATTTTTTTTTTGCTATACTGGCTAACTATATTTGATCTCGCTTGGTTAGCGTTAGCTTGTACCGACTAACTATATTTAACATTGCTGAAAGGTTTTACTGGTATACATTCGGCTCCCTGTTTTCATATTTTTTTTTAGTTTTCCTTTTGTTTGTGATGGTCGTCTTGTCTCCTAACTTTCATTCCATCTGATCGTCGTCCTTATGGCACATGGAAAGTGCTTCATCTACCCAGCCAAGGAAGAGGTGGCGTGAGAAGGGTTCAGTTTCGATTCCAGGTGTCCTTGCCTACTCATCTAGCCGGCTACAGGGTCAAAGATAGAGGAACTATTCATGTTTTGTCATGGTGTGGATAGAAGAATATAGTCAGGGGCATGGGGCTCCTCTCCCCGACCAAGGGCGAGGTGGCGTGCCTAACTGATCAACCAATTGTTGGCCACGCTCTACAGGTTCAAGTATACAGGAGGTCTTCATGTTTTGTCACGTGTATGAATGCATGTTGTCAGCATGTTTATCTGGACACACATGCACATACCGACACCTACACATTTTACTCTAAATTTGAATAATTTTGCTCCTAGAAAGGTGAACTAACAGCAATGTGGAATATTTAGATAAGTTATAAAATTAAAATAAAGCAGGGCAAAATAATATTAGTTCTAAGAGATAGCTCGAAATTTCTGATTTTGGAGATTAAATACATGATGTAAATAATAGAGAAATATAGATGTGGTGGTTTCATTCATAGAAAAGTGTGAACTCAGAAGAGAACAATAACCCTTGTGCTAATACGACATGAAAACACCTCATTCGCATCAGACCAAAAAGAACATTACATATGTAACTACCTGTTTTTTGTAGTAGCTGATCATATGTTCCTCGAGTTGATAACTGAGATCCAGTGTGCCCCTCTCCATACACCTGATACGTTAAGGGTGAGCTTGCATCAGTTGAAGCAGTATGAGTAGCCTGCTCATTTTCATATTTATACCTAGGAACATGTACTTCTGTTACATTTTTATAATGTTACTGATTTATAACCTGACAAATTTTACAAATGAGAATGAGAACTCTCATGACAGCTAACTGTTTTTGTTAATGGTTCATCACCCTCTGTCTCAAAAAAAAAACATGAAGCATGGGGGAAAGCCTACCACTGCGATATCCAAAACATATGGAAAATTGGCATATGTCCTTAATCATGCGGTAAACAAAAAAAAATCCAATATGAATGTGCATCTGCCAGCATGAATAGAACAAATCATCCATACAGTATCAAAGAGGCTAGAACTGCTAGATTGTTCGATCAAGGATGCACAAAATCGCACAAAGTGTGGTCAGCCTGATTTGACCATCTGCCCAAAGAATGGAGCAAGCTGATCCATTCCCTTTACCTGTATGTGTTGTTGGATCAGTCTACTTGCCCCCCTCCTCTTTGGATGCTTTCCTAAGACTTGATATGATGCCTCCACTAAGACAGGTAGTTACAGTAGCAGGTGAAGCTTCTGTTTGTAAATGGTAACCTGGCACAAGTGGAGTCCAGTAATTAGATGAGACGACAAGCACTTAAAAAACAGCAATGTCACTTTGTATGCTGCTAAAAAACGTAATACAGTAATATATGGACCTGCTCTCCGTTCCAAAAAATATATGAACCTGCTTAGGCTTTTGACCATTCACATTTGCAATGATAGTGGTAACTGATAGTGTTGGATAATAGTCAACAACAAATATCCAACAATTACCAGTAGAACCTAAATGATTTGTTTGTTCTAAAGAACCGTAAATGATTTATTGGCAGACTTCATTGAATGAAGTCTTTTTGCGTGGTCAGTCTGAGAATGCATAAGCCATTAGTCTAAGCACTTGTTTTGGCAACCAAAAGTAGAGATAAGAGCAGGGGGCTTGCCTGTTCGCCTGCTGCTGACCCAGTTGTGCCTGGCTGCAGTCGCAGTGCTGCCCGCTGCCCGCGCCCACGCCGCCTCCGCGTCCCCACCGGCCCAACCGCCCGGTGGCGGGCCGGCCGCCGTCGGCCCTGTGCGATTGCCAGCGAGCCGCGGGGCGTACGCCCACGCCCTGGCGCCCCCGCCCGCCAGCGCTTCTAGGTAGTCCGCCGCCGCCCGCAGCCCGCCGCGGCGCCGCCCGCCCACTAGGTCAGTGCTGCCGCTGCTAGGCTATCGGGTTGGGGTCGCACGCAGGGAGGACTGGAGGAGAACGAGAGGATGGGGAGGGGGTGTGCCGCCGGTTCGGGAGAGTTTTCCCTGTATACCCTTATAAAAGTTTGCTTATGCCTGTGTACCCCTTAAAAAATTTTCTTTCTCTCTGTGTGTCCAACTTTAACTTTCGTTTACCCCACATACCCTTCTGTCTCTCTTCCGTCCAATTTCCTCCGTCAAGGCGACCTGATGCATGGGACCGTGTTGGAAAAATGTCCATAATGCCCTTCTGGTTGAATCGGACAAGTCCTCTGGACTGAACCGAGCGAGGCCGACTGAAACTCCTCTTCCGACTCAAAGTCCCGTCCCGACCGAAACCCTAGCAAGGCCGGGCGTGCGGCGCGAGCGAGGCAGGCGGGAGGCGGCGCTATTCGCGGTGAGGGCAAGGGCGGCGCGGCGCGCTCTCGCAGCGGCACGGTTCGGGCGGCCTTTGGCGCGGGGCGGGCGGCGCCTTGGCGCGCGGCGGGCGCTGCCGTCGGCGGCGGGCGCGGCGCAGGCTGGCCGGAGGAGGTGGCGCGTGGCTGCGGGCAACTACGGGTGGCGGATTCCGCGACTCAAGGTTCAGGGGATGCCCAATCGGGTTCTGAAGCACCACAATCAGCACAGCTAGTATTGCCAGCCACCTTCCTAAGCAAGTCAATTGGCTTGTCAGGTTTCATCATGCTTGTTCGGTGATGCTGTGCAACTCTTGCAGAATGCTCGAAATAACCACTCCCTGAGTTCTTTTCCAGCATACAATCTTCATTTATTGAATGGTCAAGTTTTTGTTGAGCTACTGAATGAACTGCTTGAGCTGGCAGTTCGATGATGGCTAACTCAATAGAAGACGCTGTAAACAAAATACAGATGTCACATAAATCAATGATGAGCTAATATTAACTGAAACACAAATTAAGTCTGAAAATTTTATTTCAGATCATTGTAAAGTGTTGTGAGAATGCTTACAGATGGCCTACTGTTCTGCTTGCGATAATAGTATAACATTCCTCGACTGTCGAGGACAAAGAACCTCCTTTTCCAATCACCTCTCAAGTTTGAAGATCTCTTAGAGAGATAGCCTTGGCGAATGGTCTGAACCTGGAAATAGTTGCTTACTTTTCAGTATAGAACATGCATCTTCTTTGATGAAATTGCACAACCTGCATGCACGAATATTGTCTTTGGATAGTTCCAGTATCCGGTTACCTTGCCCTTTGAAGCTGATTGCATTGCTTCCTCAATCATATGTGCTGTGATATAAATGTTGAAAAAAAATTGTGCTGTGATAAAAATGTTGAAAAAAATTGTTTTGTTCATTTATCAATTTTTTCAGAAGGTTTGGTTGCCCTATCTACTCTTTTGGGTGCTAAAACAACAGCCAACAATAGCACCAAGAACAGCTTGTGAACCTAGGGGCATTCCAGTCTTTTATCAATGCACTTAACAACCGTTACCTTCAAAAGTTGACAGAAGGGTATGTGGGGCAAAGGAAAATTGAAGTTGGGCACACAGGGAAAAATTTTTTTTGAGGGGTACACAGGGACAAAGAAACTTTGATAGGGGTATACAGGGAAAAGGCTCCCGGTTCGGCCAATGGGCCATTGAGGTGGTGGGGCATGACTGGGCCTCGCGCTGGGTCCTGTGGACGTCAGGAGGGGAAGTGGGCGAGCCCAAGACGCTATCCGTGAATTGGGTTGGGCTGCACACTGTGTTATATGAGCTTTACATTACATAGCTAATAATCATTTGTGTTTGTAAACATTTGGCCTCCCATACAAATTTATACATCCGTGCCGCTATTTATTCAGTGAGTCTAACCATCGATTTAATTATAAGGTGGACGGTATCGTATTCCTAGATCTACATAATAAAAAAATTATAACATATATTCCATATATTATGAAGCAAAGGAAATGTCAGTGCAAAGTCTAATGGAGTTAGCTTCTTGAGCCCCCAGCTTTGGTGTTTTCATGTAGACGTCCTTTAGCTTATGGGTACTATTGTAATTTTTTACTTTTTTCACCCATAATGTAATCCCACCCAATATTGTACTTTGAATCTAAGTGTGCCAATTGGTTAAACCCATCTCCATCAGATAGCTCTTTACACTAACGTGGTATTAGTTTCCTGGTTTAGAATAAGCATCATGTAATAACAACCACCTTCTATATTCCTTTCCAACATTAGTGAATGAAGACATGTTACCTTTCCTTCCCATATTTTCGTGACATTTAATATACAGAACAGACCGGCCTTTAGTACCAACGCAATGACAAAATATATTGCGCATATGCTCTTCCCTTGTCGTGTCTCTCAAAATTTCCTATATCAAACACATCACCCGCAGTGAAGCGCGGGCAGCAATGGCTAGTATTGTCATTAATGTGGGACAAAAAAAATTGCTTGGGATTGAAGTTGAGCTGATAGTGGTTTGTTTGACTCACTGGAGATCGGGGACACCTGTGGACAGAGTTGGTGAAGGTAGCACACATCCGCCAGGTAGCTACCATGGGCCACACAGGTAAAGACACGCATTGCATGGTGCCGGGAACAGGCGGGAGCCTCATGGCAAGCCAGCGGGCCTGTCGGGAAGCCGAGCACCCAGAGATCAAGAATGCGATAGGTGGAGCTATAGGTGAAAGTTGGATGTCCATGAATATCCAATGTATAAGCTCTAGTTCAAAAAGAAAATGAACTAGGATTTTGTTTTTTTCCCAGCAAAATTTAAATTTCTAGTTCATTTGCTAAAATTCATAAATTTTCAACTTTGCTATGCCTTCACCTCTAGGTGGCCGAGTCCAAATGGCAACGGGTACCCGAAACCCGCTAACCCGACGGGTTTTACCCGATAAGAAGGCGGGTATGGAACTAGTTTTCTACCCGTGGAGATGCGTTAATGGGCGAAATCTTGTACCCAGCGGGTATGGCGGGTACGGGTGTGGAACTATAGTACCCATACCCGCATACCCGCGGGTATAAAAAACCCGCAATAGCAGGCAGGCACCCTGCTGAATTTGGCCCATAGAAGGATTAGAAGCCCATGAATTTGGCCCATAACGGCTCGGTATATATATGTCCGAGTGCGGTGAAACCTAACCACACTTCCTCTCCTTTTCCTTTCCCAGCCCGGCCGGCCGCTTCTCGGCGCGGGGGTGACGCGCCTTGCCGAGTCCCGACTCGATCCCGACCGCGACGCGTCGGCGGCTCGGCCGCCAGCGAAGTCCGCTCAGCGGCGTGGACGGAGGTGACCGCGCCACCCGGCCTCTTGCTCCCGTCCGACCCGGTCCTCCTGCTTCCTCGTCCTGCACCTCCGACTCCAAGTCTTCAACCTCAGCGGCGGCGCGACCGGACCATGGTGGTGGAAAACTCCAGCTTAGGACAAGATGACAGCCGGTGATGCTCTTCCTCAACCCTAACCTCAATTCATTGTTGCGGTTTGCCCTGTTCCCGTTTGCTGATTCGACCCCACGCCATCCCTGCCGTCCCGAAGGGACGCTGTCCTGCGAAGCGCCGGATCCGGGAGACGACCAAGATCGGCACACAGCCTGCTCCGACGCCTGCTCCGCTCGTCCTGCCACCTCCAACGCCGCTGCTCCTGTACTGCCGCCGTGCACCGGCTGCGGCTCCTAAGCGAAGGGCTTCCCTGTTGGCGTGGCTGCTAAGAAAGGAGGGGCCAAGAAGCTAGCAGCTAAGCCTTCTCGGCCTCCGGTGTCTCCGGCGAGTACAGCTGCAGCTGCTCAAAAAGTGAGAAATCAGCACCTCCAACGCTCCCTTGGGTAAGCAAAGACATGTCTTTTATGTTCCTTGTTCAATGCTATTTTCTCTGTATGTGATGTGCTGCTAGAAATAAAAATTGTTCCCCTGCGATTTGTGTGTACTGGATGCGATTTGTGTGTACTGAAAGTGAAATGTGCATGTCTGTCTATTTTTTACACTTGACTTTGGTGTCCAGAATATTTTTTTAGCTTTACAAATTGGTTGCACATGCTGGAATTGTTTTGTGACAGTCTGAAATTATCTATATAGTTGTCCACTTGACTTTTTAGCTTTACTCGGTAGTTGTACACTTGACTTTGGTGTCCAGAAATCAGCACCTCAAAATGAATTAGTTGTACAGGCTGAAATGCATGTACTGGAATATTTTTTACACTTGATTTTATATATCTATATTCTTTTCCTAATGCTGAAATTATTTTGTGAAGTGCTGTATGCATGTACTCGGTAGTATATATGGTGACCTGATGTATATATGGTGAAAGTTTTAGCTTCATTGCAGCAAGGTTTATGATGCTAGAGTTATTTATTTATTTATCTAATTGCTTATTGCAGCAAGTTTTAGCTTCATTGCAGCAAGCTTTATTTTGTTTAGCTAATTGCTTAATGTGCTTGTACAGGCTGAGGAAAATGTCTACAGCTAGTGGTAGCAATGACAGCAGCAACCCTCAATATGGATCTCAAGCATCACAAGTGCAATCAGATTCAGTACCAATCTCTGGATCACCTCAGCTTGAGTCGACCAATGATTCACACCAGTAATTGAGATAGATGATGATGACGAAGAGGAAGAGATTATTGCTGGTTCTAAGAGGAAGCTCACATCTGCGGTTTGGAATGAGTTCACAAAAGTGCAGATTGGAAGTACTGAATATGCAAGATGCAACCATTGCTCAAGAAACTTTCTGGGGTGTCAAGGAATGGTACTAACCATTTGAAGTGCCATTTGAAGACTTGTACACCGAAGAGGGTCAAGCTTAATGGGCAGTCAATGGTACAATCTGGTTTGAGATTTGATAGGACGATGCAGGCAAAAGTTTCAAAGGGAGAACTACACTTTCAACCAAGATATAGCTAGGAAAGAACTAGGTGCCATGATAGTACTTCATGAGTACCCTTTAAGCATGGTTGATCATGTTGGCTTTCGAAGATTTGTCGGTGCACTTCAACCACTATTCAAAATTGGGACAAGGAACACAATAAGGTATAAGATCTATGTGCACACATCCTTTGTGCAATCTGTATGAGCCTAGATCAATTTACTAATATTTTCTATTTTATTTCAGATCTGATATTGTGGCGCTATATGAGCTGGAGAAGAAAAAAGCCATTGCATATATGGCTGGGATTAAGTCAAGGGTGGCCATCACTTCGGATCTGTGGACATCCGACAACCAAAAGAGAGGTTACATGGCCACCACGGCACATTTTATTGATGAATCTTGGAATCTTAGAAATATTCTCATGAGGTACTAACTTGTTTCTTACATATGGTTCAGTAGCATGTCATTCAACACTCTTGGAATATTAACTTGTTTGTCACTATTGAATTATAGGTTCATTTATGTCCCAGCTCCTCACACTTTCTTGAAGTCATTGCTTTTTATGAATTGTATGATAGCTTGGTTCAGTGGAATCTTGATGAGAAGATATCATCAATTACTCTTGACAATTGTAGTACCAATGATGCAATTATCCCTTTGCTTGTGAGGCTTATTGGAAGACATAAGCTCCCGAATGATGGTAACCTGATACATATGCGCTGTTCTGCTCATATTCTCAATCTAGTAGTGAAGGATGGGTTAGAGGAGTTGAAAGGTGCCATAGAAAACATCCGTGATAGTGTAGCATATTGGACAGCTACAATCGAAAAAGGGTTGAAAAGTTTGAGGAGATAGCTAAGTTTGTCAAAGTGCAAGCGACAACTAAGCTAGTTCTTGATTGTAAGACTTGGTGGAATTCAACTTTCAATATGCTTAGCCATGCATTACCATATAAATCTGCTTTCATTAGGGCAAGCCGTGTAGATAGGCAAAGACACTTGCTTGCCATCCGAGGAAGAGTGGAAATTTGCTTTAGGGATGTTGTAGAGAGGCTTAAATTGTTCAATGACATCACTACAATGTTATCCGGGACAGATTATGTCACAGCTAACATATTTTTCACTAGAATTGCTAAGGTTAGGAAGGAGATAAGGGAGTGGTCAGCTTCTGAAAACCCTTTAGTGCAAGCAATGTCGGTCAATATGGTAGCTAAATTTGACAAATATTCACTACAAGAAATTTTGGCTTGTATGACAAACCACTTTGGTCACATAAAGTGCAAAATGTGTCATAAAAAGTACATTATGACGAAGGCCGTGTCACACCGGTCGTCATAAAATGAGCGTCTAAAAAGTTCCCTCATGACGATATCGTTGTCATCCTCACAAAATGTCTAGACTTTTCGTGACACTATATGTTCATTGTCACATATTGTTATCTTCTATGACACCCATAGTTGTCACATATTTGTTAGTCAATGCATCACATTATGTATAAATTGTCACATATAATACGTTAGGGGCAGGTTTGGATGAGTTTTTATGACGCCGCAAGACAAGATATGGTGTCACAAATTATCTTTTATTCATGACGAGCACGGCATGCATATTCAATTGCCAACCCACAATCTCATCATAGCTCACAAAAGCTTCATATACATATATATCAGCCAAGCCATCATCCACATGCATAAATCTTACAATGAAGTGCATGTTCCAGAATTCATGTTTTCATACAAAAGTATAACAAAACATGAAAAGAAAATAATCTAGCAAACTAAACAAATTCTAGCATCTAGCACCAAGTTGTAGCTCCAAGTTCCTGCACAAAACAAGTTCCAACCTATCAATAGCATGTGCCAAGTTCCAGCCACAGGCTAGCAAACAGAAAAAAAACAATGAAGTCACTATAATGTTCCAGGAAAAATATACTATGCAAATGATAACTTAAAGAATAAAGAATGTCTTTTCAATTTCTAGCATTAACTCATGTAACACTAAAGCAATTTCTGAAAGTAATGAAATCAGTAGCATATTTTAATCACCTAAAAAATATTGGTGTACATAGTTGTACAATAAAAACAAAACAGTAGCAAGTGACATACATAGTTGGCGTTCAGATCTAAACATCACTATGGTCATGAATGAGAGCGTTCAGCATAGTGCAAACCCAAGAAATGTAAAGCACAAGACATGAAAGCATTCAGATTGGGAAGCATTGCATTTACAGGAAATGAGAGCATTCAGATTGCGAAGCATTGCATTTACAAGTTCATGGCAGCTGCAAGAACATATAACAAGCAAAAATAATCTGAACGGGTAACTTTGTACCTTTCATCTCCGCAACATCATGTGTTGCTTCACACATACTGCTAGCAATTCAATTAGTTAGAACAGTACAATTCAGATCATGACCAACTAGATATATTCATGTGCTGGAACTGCAGAATAACACTACAAGAAGATTGGAATAGCAAGGAGCATACTCAAAGTGTTGCTGCTACTATTTGAAAACCAGGGAAGGCATGGACTGAACGCTATCACTCATGTCAAATCCTGCCTGTGCGTAGCTACAAAATCAAACTTTCTACTTGTCAGCAACCATTCAGCAGATCTCGAGGCAAAAGCATAAGGTATTTTACTCACATAATTGAACTCCAGCAATAACTAGACAAAAGCTGAACAAGGTAATTCATATCAAGGTAAAAGCGACTAACAAGCTGAACAAGCGCAGTGTGATAGTAGTGTGCAGCAGTAGTAATTCACTAGATTTCACTATCAACAAGCTGAACACCTTCTCTTGCAGTCTAAAGAAAATGGTGACTTGACAGTCTTGGATCTGCATCAAGTGGAATATGTCCTAGTCTATGCAAATACCTCTGCAAATAGCAGTCTACTTAAGTTCTACCGCATAGCAAACACATATAGAGCGTCAAATTTATCAAATTATAATAGGCATTCGGGCAGTGCCGAACTGCAGCTTGCAATCAGTTCAAGCTTCTTCTTCATCCCCAACCAGGGGGCGGACCCAATAAAAGACACATAACACATGCACACCTGATATAATAAATCGAAGATGCTTCCGTAACAGATGTACACACCTATAATTAGGCCTTGTTTAGATTGCTAAAATTTGTAACCTGATGTCACATCGTACACTGTAGCACGTTTCGTTTGTTAGTGGTAAATATCATCCTACTATGGAGTAATTAGGCTCAAAAGAATCGTCTCGCAATGTACATCTAAACTGTGTAATTAGTTTTTTTTTTTACTATATTTAATACTCCAAACATATGTCTTTTGGTGTATTTAATGTGATGTGATGGAGAGAAAGTGGGAAAAAGGTTAGAAATTTTTAGCAATCTAAACAAGGCCTTAGTTCACATCCGAATACAAATAGCCAAGTACCTCAATTTTAGGTTCATGTGCTTAGTTTCGCACAACGGAAAGAAATCAAGAAAAGAGGGTTCGGGTGCTTAGTTTCCCACCACAACAAGAAGAAAAGAGACGGGGCGGGCATACCTGGAGTGGAGGGTTCACATCGCCGGCTAAGGGAACGATGAAGACCTACCTGAACAAGAGCAACGAGGTGAGGAGGGAGCAGAGGTGACTGAAGCTGCGGATGCTGCGAGTGGAGGGGCAACTCCGGCGCATCCCGGCAGGTGCTGCTGGCAAGCTGGGCGAGCGCGGCGGGGGACTGCGTCGATGTTGATGGCGCCGGGCGACGGATCCAGCCTCCAGGAGAGCGCCGGGCGATGGATCCAGCCCCCCGAAATATCGCGGTCTCCTGCGCCTGCCCGCCAGAACCTGAGCGCCAAGTCCACCGAGGTCGTCAGTAGCGGCGGCTAAGGAAGAGGCGGCGGGATTTTGGGGGCAGAAGCAGGAGGGCGGCCGAGATTTCGTCGAGAGGAGAGGGAAGAGAAAGAAAATTGTGGATGGGGAGAAGTCGGGCAGGTGAGGGGGGATGGATAAGGTCCTGAAAATTTTCACCTCGCGCTCTCATGGCCTTTCTTTGGCGCCCTTCATTTTTGCCACCACTCACTTACGCATGGGCCATGCTGAGGATGGGAACGCGCGAGTTCAATTTCGGGGGCGCCAAACATAGGCTGTGCTGGATGCACTCGTTAGTTTTTTTCGGATGCGTAAAAGACCATGGACAATTATATGTATTTGTTTTTTTTAAAAAAAAATTATAAGTAGATCTTTGATTATTAGACACTCTTGTCATGAATACCAATATTAGGCACTGTACTCTACGTTTCCTATTAGGTCAACTTTTCATTTTTTAAGGTTCTCACGTCCCGAATTTTGAAATTTTGAAAAATTTTATGGCTCTCAACGGGTTTTGGTATTCAAAATCGGAGTTCGTATGAGGAAAAAAGACTAATTAAAAGTTTTGACTACAAATTAAAAGAAAAATGGTTCTTGTTAGGTCACATGTTCATGATGAACAAGCGATTTCTTTTTCCTCGGATTAAAACTTGTAACTAGTTGTTCTCCCTCATATCAACTCTAAATGAGGTGATTCTTTTTCTAAAATTTTCTAAAATCATGTTGCGTTACGTTATGGTGTTGGATTCAATCACCGCTTCATGCGTAAAATTTGAGCAATTCAAGTTTTGAATTTGAACTTTGACTCGGTCAAAACTTCAGTCAAACGGAACCGAAATGAACTCGGTTGAAAATCTATTGAACACAAAAGTTTCATAACTCATCGAGACCAATAAATTTTATGTAGGTCAAATTTCAATTTGAGGAAGTGGTAATAACATGTAGTTCAAATATAATAAGTCTCTCATATAGTTCACGAAACTATGTGAGAGACTTGTTATATTTGAACTACATAACACTCAACTTTGTCGAAATGGCTTGAGATTTTTTAAAGGCGGTCATTTATAGCTAAAATATGGTCCCACACAAGAACTTACATTTTTTTTCGGACAATTATTTTTATTATAATAATTTTTTTCGTCTTTGGGTGAGACAAAATTTGGTGAATTATACAATGAAAACACTACAATTATGCAGTGAACTCCACATGTATTTGTTTCCTAGGGCACAAGAGACCTTGTTGCAAAGTTTGGTGCCATTACGGATCTTTTTCGGGGTGGACCTAGTTCAACGTTATAATTAACCGAAGTCGCCGCGGAAATTCAATTAAACGAAACAAGTATCAAACGGTTTTACGAAAAATCTCAAACTTGGTGGTTGCTTCACAAAAAGGCATTTGAAAGCTTGAGAAAAAGTTTGAGACCAAAACCATACTTGGACCCCATAATCCATAAGAACCCTAGTGCATAGACATGGTTCGATGAAATGCTCCAAGTATTGTATTGCTCTCAAACTTTTCCTCGGGCTTCCACATGCCTTTTGTGAAGCAACCACCGAAGTTTGAGATTTTTGGAATTCGCTTTAGTACTTTTTTAGTTTATTTGATTTTCCACGTGACTTCACCGAGTAATTATATGTTGAACTGGGCCCACCCCCAAAAAAGATCTGAAATGATGCCAAACTTTGCCACAAGGTTGCTTATGCCCTAAGAAACAATTACATGTGGAGGTCGCTGCATAATGCTAGTGTTTTCAATGTATAATTCACCATACTTTGTCTCACGTAGCAAAAAAAAAAAATTATAATAATAAAAATAATTGTCCTAAAAAATGTAAGTTCTTGTGAAGGACCATATTTTGCCTATAAAATGACCGGCAAAAAATCTCAAGCCATTTCGACAAAGTTGAGTTTTATAGTTCAAATATAACAAGTCTCTCACATAGTTTCGTGAACTATGTGAGAGACTTGTTATATTTGAACTACATGTTACTACCACTTCCTTAAATGGAAATTTGACCTACATAAAATTTGTTGGTCTCGATGAGTTATGAAACTTTCGCTCAAAAAGATTTTCAACCGAAGTTCACTTCGCGTTCTCGTTTTGACGATTTTGACCGAAAGTTCGAATTCAAAACTTGAATTGCTCAAATTTTGGTGCATGAAGAGATGACGAAATCCAACACCATAACGTGATGCAACATGATTTTAGAAAATTTTAGAAAAAGAATCACCTCATTTGGAGTTCATATGAGGGAGAACGACTAGTTACAAGTTTTAACTGAGGAAAAAAAAAAGAGAAATCAGTCCTTCATCAAGAACACGCGGCGAACAAGGATGAACAGGGACCGATCTCAGGTTCAATCCCACGCAAGCATGTTTTTTTTTTGCAATTTATGTTTGTGACACTCCGTTTCATCACAAAAACCATTCATATAGCGTCACAAAACATGGGAAAAAAATGCGGCCATCCGGGTAGTACGGACATTACATTTTGTGACAACATTTGGTGCCTTTATGTGACGAAAAAAAAATTGTCATCACAAAAAGTGATGGCGCATGCAATTTTGTGACGACCAAAAAAAAATTGTCATATTATGGAACATTATATGACGAAATCAGGTCCCTGTCATGAGGAATTTTTGTCATAAAATGTCATGTTTCTTGTAGTGATTGGACGGATATTCAAGGGTTCATGGGCATTGCAACTATTCTTGATCCTAGATTTAAGACCACGGGGCTGCTTTGCTTTGTTTTGAGGATTTGCTTGTGACATTTGGTGGAGAGTGTGAGGAAAGGGGTTTTGGAGGTGAAGAGTTTGTTGGCTGATTTGATGCTTGAGTATCGTGGGGAAGATGATGTTGGCAGCAGTGCAGCCCCTGCAGCACCTGCAGAAGAAAGTGATGATTTCTTATCTTCTATGATGGCTCGTCTTGCTAGTAGAAGGCCAACAACAATGGGATTCAAGACAGAGTTAGATCGCTACTTGGATGAAGAGCTGCTGATGGATACTAATAAGAACTTCAAAGTTTTAGATTGGTGGAAGGTGGCCGGAACAAGGTTCCCAACTCGAGAAAGATTGCTAGGGACATATTTGCCATTCCTGTTACAACAGTTGCTTCAGAATCAGCCTTTAGCACGGGTGGTAGGGTTTTAAGTGAGCATCGCAGTAGACTCACTAGCAAGATGTTGGAGGCCCTAATGTGCTCTCAAGATTGGCTGAGAAACAAGTACAAAGGTATATATTTAACACATCTCCTATGTCTAATACCTTGCTGTTATTTTCTATAAATATTTATTTATGTTCATGTAAACTAACTCATTTGGTCACTTTTGTTTTGTAGTTGATGAGAAAAGCAAGCAGCCAGCAACCTTCTGGTCATGTCTTCAGGACATCCAAGAAGGCCTTCAGGTGGTTTGCCATTGTTGAGAAGTGTTAATTTTCAACTTCTTTGTGAATGTGATAACTGATAGCTAAGATGTGGCTCCTTTATCCTAATGTAGGAACTCACAATCTAAGGCAAATGAAGTGGAGATGGCGTGACTCATGGCGCCCTTTTGGTCATAGGAAAACAAGACATGATGCAAAGTTGGATGAACTCCATTATTTGTTAAATGCATTTGTGAACTTGTAACCTGTGTTCTCTCTCTTTAGTTAATTCATGTGAACTTGTAATATTTAATTGTGCTGCAACTGTTGGAACTGGTTGGGTGAACTTGGGAAGTGGGAAGGCTGGACCTGGAGTCCTGGAAGCCTGGAAGGCTGGTGTGCTAGTGGCCTAGTGCTACTTATTAGGTACTGTTAATTTGTAGTTTGTTGAAACTTGGAATCATGGAATGAGCAAATCAGACATCTGCTGCTATATTTGTGATCTGTGCCAATATATATTTATGTTGGAATCATGAAATGATATATTTATGTTCTGTAACTTACCAATATATATGGATGTAATTGATGCTCAGTCGGGTATATTATCAGGTACGGGTTACCCGTCGGGTAAGAAATACCCGTCGGTGCGGGTATGGAATATTTTCTTACCCGCCCGGCGTGTTCGCTGGTGCGGGTGAGACCTGGCGGGTGCGGGTGTGGGTGGCTGGTACCCGTCGGGTGCGCACCCGTTGCCATTTTGATGGCCGAGCCGTCACGCTAGCTGGGCTACAAGGGATGACTGCCGCCACTGCTGCTTGCGCCCTATGGCCCATCGGGGTTTCAGAGCGCGCGCTGCATGCCTGCAGAAATTTCTATTCTCGCCCTCTGTCCTGTTGGGTCTCGTCTTCAACTCAGGTGGGAGCTTGCTTGGGGATGAAGCTGTTGTCAAAGAGTTTACATGACTTACTTTTGCATAACCAGTCTTCAAAAAGCTAAAAAGTAAATAAACTGAAGTCCAAGCAAACAGTCCCCATGGTGTTTCAGGTCGTTGGCGACTAGGTTTGAGAGACGTGTCTGGTTGCTTTTGGGCGAACGCTTGGCCAGTATCTGCTTGTACGTTTATCTCTGGTCACGCTATTCACACATGTATGCCCATATCCATATGCCTAACTATATTAGTATATTGCGCGGTATTTTGTAGGAAGGTAAAGCTTGTTGTTTTGTTTACGCTAAGTGTAGTGCGCTACTCGTGACCGACATTAATATTATTCATAGCATTTTTTTGTTCTCGATTGCTCATCATGTTCGGTTAAACCCAAATACTTGTCCCTAAAGGTTTCCTAGGTTGAGTTGAGAGCTTGCATGACAGCTGCTTTTTTTCTCACTCTCTGTGTTTCTGGTTAGTATATCATGACAAACTTTTCTGTATGGATGACATGTCCATAGCACTCTTGATAGAGGTCGAGTATACCTTGCAAATCTGTAGCATCCTCCCTAATTAATTGCGCGAATCAGAACTAACAAGTCATTGACGAAACAAGAACGCGATTGAGAAAAGGTTGGAACTCTGTGACAGACCTTTTTATGTCTCCTATTTTGCCCTCGTACTCTGCTTTGTGCATCATGGCGATGAACCCTTCTGCACAGGGGAAAAAACAAGTACGGTGATATAATACTCCATTTTCTTTTAACTCGGTATGTGACCGTAGTTACACACTGCATAACTGAGTCTGAGTCCACCCAGTCGAGAAAACGATTTGTTTTGGGACGACAATGGCCTCTTGGCTAGGGAAAGACATGCGGCTTTATTATATATATATGGATAGACGTATCCTGGGTAAAGGGTGTGAGAATGTCGAGGTTAATTAATTAGGACGACCAGGCGGCAGTTCCTCCGACCGAGGTCTTCTCATGCTCTCATGGTCACCACTCACATGCTGCATACCTAACGCGCTAGCTGAGCTTCATGCTGAAATCAACGAGAGAATAAAGGTGAGACAGGGTGTTTCTTTGGGGTTCGTGCGAGACTAGCGACTGAGCGCTAGCGCGTTTTACGCTTCCCTCCATGACCAATAGAAATACATCTTAGCTGGCGATTTCACACTGTTGGGGACGCCACGTGGATGAAAGAGAAAGCAGAAAATAGAAGGAGCGGGCGACGAGTGAGACGCCGGCTTGAGCCGGCGAAGAGCGCATGCACTGCATGCTATTGGCTGGTGTTCCTTGATATACTTTAAATAGCAGCTAGGTCCACCACCATTGCATGCTGTTGTAGCCGGCAACCGACGAAATCTATAATACTTGCTCTAATGTTGGTTTGACTGTTGCCTTGTTGTTTTTATCCAGGGTAGTAATCACCGCAGATGGCATGCCCGGACAATAATATACCGGCGTCGCCAGGGTGTGCCAATGGAGTAGTCAGGACACCTGGTTTGTTTACACACACCAACTAGTAAATAGTTAAAGGCAAATAGCGATGTATAGGACAGAGGCAGCTGCGTGCTTGCACGCGAGCCTGGTCGGTGATCGATGGGAGCACGTTCGCCCATTTCCGGGAACCCGCGAGGTATCGATCAAGAATCCATATGTACTCTAGGTACTCCGGCCCTTTGGTTGCAAAGATCTCTATATATTGTACCACTATTGCAGCACACAACAGCAGTTACATTGCATCGCTGAGTAGCCACCACTAGTACCGGATTTCATTTTTGTGGCGGGCGATTTTCCTTTTTCGGCGTGGCGGGGCACGGCCGCCCGTCACCAACGAAAGGTCACGGTTAATCGTGGCCTTTTCGGCGTGGCGGGCGGGCGTGCCCGCCACCGTAGTCCAACGGCCGTGGCGGGCGGCATAACGCGCCCGCCACGTAAAATATGTTATCCGTGGCGGGCGTGTTATGCGCCCGCCCGGGTTAACTTATTATGCGTGGCGGCGCGTTATGTTGCCCGCCACGGCTTGAATTTTTTTTTTAAAAATAAAATACCATATATATACATACATACATACATACATACATACATATATATATATACATATACATATATATCTATCAATCCATACACACATATATATAAGAAAGACGGATACTCAAATATATATCATACACACATATATATACAAGTTTCACCGATCGATCGATCCATTTGTTCATATCGAACAAGTACTAGTTAATTACAACATCTATACAAAAATTGCGAGCTATATGTTGACTGGATGAAGATAGTCCTTAAGCCCTAGCTGTTCCCATCTCCTTAGCGGCGCAAACTTTTCAAACATCCCCAGCTCACTTTGTCCACATTGAAGAACGGCTGGCCTTCATGAACTATCATGTCTAGAGTAAAATTGCGGATGTCCGATCTTGTGCTTTGAACCGCATCTCATCGGAGGCCTTTTGAAGTATCCCCTGTGAACTTGTTCCTTGCGCCCTTGAGCTGTCGGTAGCTGGATTTGTACCTTCTCGCAGTGCTCACGAGGTACTCCGCAGACGAAGAATCCACATAAGTTTGATCCGAAGGGTTGTTTGAGGCACTCGCACACAATAAACCGGTGTTATTAGTAATATCCGAAGCAATAGCTAGGTAGTCGTACTAAGAAAAACTATATTTCATTTACGTACCGGGAAATCTTGTCTGATTTTGAGTCTAACTCCATTGCGCTCCTTACATTTCTCGGACCGTCGATCCCAAAGCATTTCGGATCCTTTTAAGTACGCTTGTGTGCGGTATTGCGAAAACCACTAAATTGTTAACGATATATGATATTCGACTCTAGTAATTGAATAAGGAGTTCATCGATCACTTACAATCTCAAGATTTGTTCGAAATGTCGGTAGCCGTGACGGGTTTTGAGCCTCGTAGTGAGTCAAAGACAACGGCCCTCCCGGCCCCGAGGAAAGATCATGAAGCATATCCAATGTCCTTCGATCCCTATTCCAGATCGGTAAGGCGCCGTAATACATCGATACCCTTTTTTGGCTTGACCTTTTCATTCCGATATCACGTGCTTTCGCTACTTCCAACTTCTTAGCTCTTTCGTTCTTAGCCCAGATCTTCTGTCTTTCCTCGTCCGTCAGGTTCACCAAGTCAGGATGGTCCTTTCTTAAATTGAAACCGACGATCTGGCTCTCATTAATGTGCGCTGGAGAGAGGTAAATAATACCATTATTCAACTTTTGGGCTGCATCGGCGCTCAACCTACAAGGACATGTGGTTGTGGCATAGGTATACCTTTCAAACAAAGAATCTAAATACGGATGCAAGGTACATGTGCAAGTAAAATTGCGCTTACATAGTAAACAAGGTGACTTGGGCAACGTCAAGGTCCCGTCGGCGAAGTAGTCTCGACATGTCTTGGAAATCAACCAAGAACTGGACATCGGTGTGGTAGTGGAACAACTCCTTAGGAAGAAGAACGCTGAAGCTATGCAATCCACGCTTTGCACACTCTATGTACCATGCATGGAACTTCGAGTCTCCCAAAATCGGCATCGATGAGCTCGGGCCTTTGGTATCATGTACTTCCCAAACTCAACGAGCGAGCCGGGCATTCGCCCAAGACAAACCCGACATAAGGTGGGGATTTTGGCCCGTGTAAAAGAGGCGGTACAAATGTTAGCTACGGTTGCGAAAAAGAAGTACGTAGCTAATATTACAACTTCGTTGTTTCAGCGGGGCATACCTTTCGCACTTAACATCTATTGTTGGGGGCCTGCGGGTGATGGGTACTTCTGGGTATGCGACCTCCTCTTCATCGAATATCGGCAGGCTTTCTTGATTGGTGGAGGGCATTTGCTAGGTCCGACTCCTTTACGCTTCCGGCGAGGGTGTTGTCCATTGGAGGCCTTGAGTGTAGATGGGTGTCTCGCTCCCTACTCCTCTCTCCTCGGGACAGACGGTGTGTTTTCGCCAATTGCTTCCTCGAATGTCGGCTGCCCCTCATGTCCGACTCCCGCCAACTCCTCGGTGCGGCTCACGAGGTGTCGGCTCCTTAGGCTCCTTCGGGTCGTCGCCCCTCATGTGCCGACTCCTTAGGCTCCTCAGTGCGGCTCCTTGATGTCGGCTCCTTAGGGCTCCCCGGTGTCGGCTCCTTAGGCCTGTCTTGTCTTGGGTCCTTAGCGAATGCGGAACCATGAGTAGGTGTCGTTTCCTCCGCCGTCCCCACCCTCTTCATCATCATCGGAAGAGTCACCATAGGGGTCCGGTGGCGTACTTTCGGGTCGGCTTTGTCTTCTTTGGTGTACCGGAAGGTGAAGTCAATTTCTTGAGCTCAATGTCCACCTTCGGCCACAGCGGCCGCACGTTGTACAAATCGAGCAGCTCTAGAGTGTTCACCTCGTTATGACCAAGGGATAGTCCAGCTCCCAGTCTTCATGTTACGGCGCCACGTACCCAATGTTGACTTCAAAGACATTACGGAGGGATCTCGCTGCGCGCCGTACTCTTTGCAAGTTCCGGGAGGAAATACCACCCCTCGACCCAGCGGCTTCCTCTTGCCCAACCTCCGACGGGTATCCACAACGAAACACCGTGTCTCTTCGGTGATATCATCCACCGGGTCTGTCCCGTCAAGAGCGAGAGGAGGTGCTTGTTGGGGTTCTTTGGGGTGGGCACCGGCATACCGGCGTTCGCGAAACATCACGGTTCGGACCGACCATCACGGGGTCGTTGCTCGTGAGGGCCTCTTTGATGGGCCGGGTGATCATTTGCCGCAAGGCCTCATCACGGCCTTCTTCGTCTCGGGACCCTCCTTGTACCTGCGCCTCGTGTGATGCGAGGCAGCATCTTTGTCAACGCCGCGAGCCCACCGTCGCCCAACTCTTCCCGGAGCTCATGCCACGGGACGGCCGCCGCGATGCTTTCGGGGTTTCCCAAGGCCGGCGTCGGTTTATCGCGTGTCCCCGACGAATCTCGAGGGTCCGGTGTTCTTAGCGCCGCGGCCTCTAGGACCTTCTTCTCGACCTCCTTCATGCAGGCTTGGGCCTCTCGGCTTCTTGGGCTTGTGGCCGTAGAGGAAGTCCCGGTCCTTTCATCACATCCCTCGTGACGGATCCGGCTCCCCGACTTCCTGTCTTCTCCTTTCTTCCGCCCGCCATGCCGGCTTGTGTCCGGCGTACCCAATATTGCCCATGTAGTGGGGCGGTTTGTTCCGTTGGGCTAGCTACGTGAACTTCTCGCTCTTCGCCTTTGCTTCCGGGCGTGTTTAGCCTTTTTCGAACTCTTCCCATACTTCTTCCGAGATCATGGTGTATTTGCTTTGAAGGGCGGCGTCCTTTCTTCGAAAGTCTGCGTTGAGCCTATACTTCGATTTCGGAAGCTTCTTCCTGCGAGGAAGTAAACATGCTGCTCCACCTTTTTCATATCGGCGCCTTGCGGATCACGGAACCGTTTACGAATCTCGCTCCACACCCGAACTTGTCGGTTTCGGGCGGCTTTCCAGTCTTCAATTAGAATGGAGAGCTTATCTTTCACGAGACACGAGACTTGAGTGCTGCCAGCGGCGACTTTGGGAGGCTGCACCGGCTCGCCCTGCGGCCCCAACTCTTGAATGACAAGGACCTCATCGATCTTCTTGTGCCTCCCATGGTCTCCCCTTCTCCTCGCCCGGCTTGTCTCCCTTTGCTTTGCCTGAAGAGGTGGCCGGGGCGTGGGGGGGTTGTTGCTCTGAGCTGCTTGTGGAGGGAGAGGTGGCGGGGCAAACCCGGTTCAGCATGTACTTCCTTAACCCGACGCTTCTTGCTTCATGCTTAGTCCCTCGGGTTGAAATTAGGATCATCTTCCTCCTCGGTGCGTTTCCTTCTACCCTTACATCGGGCTATACGAGGCTCCGCTTTGAGTGCTAGCGTAGTACTAGAGCCACGCCACTATTGCGAGCTAGGCGACTCCCATTCAAAGTGACCTTGAGGTCGTTCTTGTTCATTCGCCATTTCAAGCTACAAATATATAGTGCTTTAGTACTATAGTATATAGGAGGAGTACAGGAGCATAATTCAAAATTGCGGAAAGAGAGAAATAAAAAGATTGGCTCAGATATAGCCCCCCTTGTGATCACATCGCTTCTAAACTGGTTGCTTTGTACAAGCCGTCCTAGTTTAGAAGCTTCCAAGTATAGGGGACATTCAATCATCATAGCCATTTGCCTCAGCCCCAATAATTAAGTTCATGTCATCGCATATATGCCACGCCTCGGCACTAATGGGTTCACATCATTGCATATATGTAAATTAGAGGTAGTCAAGCCAACGACCCCATGCCAAGTTTCAAAACAAAGACTAGTAGTTTAAAGCAACAGCCCCATGCCAAGTTTAATTAAGCATCACGGGGCAACATATAGAGTGGACAAAGACTAGACCAACAGAAAATCATATGACAAAGATTAGCATATATGTAAATTAGAGGTAGTCAACAGCCAACAGCCCCAACATATGGAATTAAGGGGAATAACCATGAGTAGGCATTAAGGCATGTCCAAATTACAGAGAAGCCATATGAGAATAGGTGTTTTAACATGACAGTAGGGGGTCCAAAGGCCAACATATGACAGTAGCTAAGGCATTGTCCAAGTCATTGTCCAACAGCTTAGTTATATGGTTGACAGTAGCATATAGCTAGAATGAGACATTGTCCAAGTCTAGACAGTAATAGGGTACCAAATAGATAGCATCATTGCAAAGGCGTGTCCAAAATCATAGAGAGATAACCAAATAGAATGAGTACCATTAGACAGTAATAGGGTACCATTAGAATGAGTATATCTCCAAGTCTAGACAGTAATAGGGTACCATTAGAATGAGTACATCTCCAACACCAACAACAAATAGGACAAGCAAAGACAAATGCATAGGAGGCAACTAAATCACAGGCACTAGCTCAGTTTATCCAAAAATTCTTAGCATCACGTGCAATTGGCACATAAACTTCGATTAATTGGTTTTAATTTGCATCACGGGCGGTGTCAAAAATCATAGAGAGATAACCAAAAATCACGGGCAATTGCATCCAACGGGGGCACCACCATACCAGCAGGGGTACCACATCGAACCATTAAATTTCAAACCTGAGCTCAATGGAGTGGGAGAAGATGGGCGAGGGTGCACCACGGCGCCGCGGGGGCGGGGGCAGAGACCAGCGGCGGGGGCGGGCACACCACGGCGCGGGGGGCTCCACGCTGCGAGACAGCACACCACGGCGGCGCGACGCTGCGGCGGACGGAGGGGCCGGTGGCGGGGGCGGAGGCGTGGGCGTCGGGAGGCGGACGGAGTGGATCCGGAAGCGGACGGGGGCGGGACGGCGTGGGACGGTGGCGGACGGGGGCGCCGCGCGAGGGCGCGACGGGCGGTGACGGGTGGCGGGGACGGGGGCGGGAGGAGGATGGGGCGGTGACGGGGCGAGGACGGTGGCGGGGGCGGTCGCGGTGACGTGGCGGGACGGTGGCGCTGACGGGCGGCGTGACGGGCGGCGGAGGGCGCCGCCGCGTTCTGCCGCTGACGGGCGGCGCGAATCTAGCGACGCAGCCGAGAGAACGGGCACGGCGAGGTCAACCGCTGCGGCGCCCGGCACGACGGCGAATCTGGCCGCACCAGCGGGGCAAGTTAGGGTTGGGAAAAATCCGCACCAACCGGTCGAAGATGAACGATCAAGGACTTAGAGAAATTCACGAGGGATGGGGGACTATTTATACTACACGGCTTTTTTTACACTGGCGGCGGGCGCGATAGGATGCCCGCCACGCGGAAATATTAACCGGCGGGCGAGTAAGGGTGCCCGCCACGCGGTTAATGTTTTCCCATGGCGAGGCGGGTTAGGATGCCCCAGCGTGTAATATTTTCGAGAATAAATTGTTATAAAATGGTATAAATTGTTATAAATTGTTATAAATTGTTATAAAATGGTTATAAATTGTTAAAAAAAGGTTATAAATTGTTATAAAATGTTATAAATTGTCATAAATTGTTATAAATTGTTATAAAATGGTTATAAATTGTTAAAAAAAGGTTATAAATTGTTATAAAATGGTATAAATTGTTATAAATTGTTATAAATTGTTATAAAATGGTTATAAATTGTTAAAAAAGGTTATAAATTGTTATAAAATGTTATAAATTGTTATAAAATGGTTATAAATGGTTAGGATGCCCACAAGCGTGTCAACTTTTCATTTTTCGAACTTTTAACGCCTCGAAATTTGAAATTTGAATTTTTTACATATTCGACGACATTTCAAGCCCCCCGCACGGCCAAGATTCAAAAAGTCATGAATACGGAAACTTCATAACTCATCAAGATCTATATTTCATATATAGTTCATTCTTGCATACGAGAAAGTGTTACAAACGTGTAGTTCAAAAATCACTAGTCTCCCCTGTAGTTTCCTCGACACTCGTGTGAGATATTTGTTTTTTGGACTCTTGTTTACATCGTAATAACTACAACTAAATATCATTTTGGTGCGGTGCATTGGTGGTCTTCTTCGCCCATCGGGCGGGTCCATGGCATCATTTTAGTCTTGTCGGGATTGATTCGTCCTCCCGTGTCTTCATCTTTGTTGGAAAATCAGAAAGAGCCGGAACTCATCATAGTTGTTGTATGCGTTTAGACTCGGACCCCATCGGCTCCCACGATCCGCCGCTTTCCCGCCACGACAATATGTCTATTTATGTTGTCCGCATTCATGTAGTAGGCTACTTGTGCGACATCCGATGCAAGCACCCACCGATCATCTTTGTACCGCAGACACTTTGAAGGTTCCGCGGTGGTTAGCCCAAAATCGTCCACTAGAACTGCTCCGTGCTTGACCCACTCGCAACTAAAAAACGGTTACACATAGGTTTACCGCCATAGTCAAGTTCCCATATTTCTTCGACTTGTGCGGCATGTCATCTTCTCCCCTGCCTCGCCGTGTTCTTGCCCTCATATCGAACACCGCTGTTACGTGATGCACTCTTCTTATCCTTCTCTTTTTGTGTGGAACCCGCACCCGTTGACATCATACCCTTGCCACGTGGTGACCTGCATGGGCGGCCACGACACAAGCTTCTTCCACGTCTCTCGCATCATCTCCGGGGGAATGTTACGCTTTTGGAGCCACCGGAGGAAACTGTTCTTGTGTTCCTTCTCTTCCCAATCCTTCGGACAGTTCTTGCGCTTCCTACTTGCACGGCGAGCTCTTTGAGGTGCTTTTTAACGTATGTGTCCATGATCACCAATTGATGAAGGGCGCCGTAGTGAGCGTCTAGCACTTTTTCCCTAGGTATGTCGATGCGTGCTTTTGGCCCGCGCACCCCATCCCCGAGGTTCTTCGTTCATGTTGATGCACTTTGGGAGCCCAATAGCCCTCCCATCTTTTATGTACTTCATACACCGCTCACGGCCTCCCCGGCTTGTGTATGCCTCGATCATAGAGCCCTCCTCGGGTAAGCGGTTATGATTGAATCGATTGAGGGTAGACATTAGTCGCTCGGTGGTCCACACGCTTGTAGGTACACGGGTCCCAAACCGTTCTATCGATCAACCATGTGCATCATCGGGTGTGGCATAATGTCGAAGAACGGCGGTGGGAAACACATCTCTATCCGGCATATTGTTTCGCGATGAACTCTTTTCAAATAAGCAGAGCGGTCGGCTTTGGCAATTACCTTACGGGTGATTTGGTTAAAGAAGTATGACAACCTTGTGACCACCATCTTCACGCGTATTTTGGGCGAATAGCTTTGATCACAATTGGAAGAAACACCGTCGGCATGACGTGAGCATCGTCTTGTAGCGTTGAAGTTTGCCATCGTGAGGTCTTTCATGGATACCGGACTCTTGATGTTGGAAGAGAAACCCGTCGGTACCTTGATACCCGAATCAACCGACACATAGCCAACTTCTCATCTCTCGTTAGGTTGTGGGCGCACTGGGAGTTCGACTTTACCGCTCGAAGCCGTGTAGCGTGAAGTTCGGACGGATGCCCATGTTAACAAGATCTTGATGTGACTTCACACCATCCTTCGTCTTGGTCTTGATATCCATCGGGAGACCGATCATGCTTTCGAAGACATTTTTCCCAAGGTGCATCTCATCGATCGCATGGGGTGTATGCGATATCTGCCCCATCTCAGAGATACTTGAAGAAAATTGACTTCTTCTTGAAAGGAACGGCCGGAGGGCGCTTCTTCCTCCAATTTATCCCTCTTTCGCTTCATTGTCTTGGAGGTGCCGTCCGCCTTGATCATCTTTCTTCTTCTTCTTCTTTCCAAACTCGCACTCCAAGTCCTTCACCATGTCAAACACCTTCGGGACCATAACTAGTCGGTGCCGGCCGTGAGGTCTCGACTTCGCCCTTGTTGTCAAAGTATATATTCATTTTTGCATCTCGGTACCTATGCTTACTACGAGGGAAGCGCCTCGTGTTCCATGTACACACTTTTGGTGGATCCCTTCGGGGTAAGTGGAGCAGGTTTCTTCGATGCAAGCTACACAGGCGGTCTTCCCTTTAATCGCCCCGATAATGAAAAAAAGGCCGGGTAATCGGTGATGGTGACAAAGATGATGGCACGAAGGGTGAACTTCTCCCTTGCGTAATGCGCATCAACCATCCTGACCCCATCATCAAATAGTACCGTGCATCTCCTCCATGAATGGCTCCGGGGAACACATCTATATCGCTTCTTGCGGGCCGCCGGTCCGTAAATGAGCATCGTGAGCAAAACATACCTTCGCTTTTGACAAAGATGTGGAGGTAGATTGTACATGGTGAGGACGACCGCCCCGCGTCTTTGTGTGTCTTTGCTCGGATCACCGAATGGGTCCATTCCGTCGGTACTCAATGCGAACCAGAATGTTCACGGGCTCCTTTGCAAAGTCGAGGGGTAGTAGGCGTCGAAGTCTTGCCAGCGCTTAGCGTCCGAAGGGTGCCGTAGGTTCCGTCATCCTTTACACGATCGCTAGATGCATGTCATGTCATGTGCTTAGCATCCTCGGGGTTCCCATAGAGAGCGCGCAGCGATCGGTGGCCGGAAGGTACCACATTGACAGCTGGGCGTTTCCTCTGCGTGTAACCTTCCTCTTCCCTCGTCTTGCATTGACCTAATCTTCTTCGGCGCCGCACCGGTTTTCTTCGCCCCCTTCTTCTTTTTTTCGCCCGTCCCGCTTCCTCATCGAGGTCATCTTCCACGCGACATCCGGCATTCCTCGCTTGTATCGACTAAGCGCCACGCAGTCGCGGACAAGCGGTCAAATTCTCGTCTTGACGCCCGATATAGGATACGATGGTTAGGGCGTGCATCGAACTTCTTTACTTTCATCGCCACTGGTCGGATCAACTTCTTAGCACGATACGTACTAGCAGGAACCTTGTTAGGCGTTGGATACGTGGTGGCCAGGTAACTTACGAGCTCATTGAAGCTAGTGTCAGACCAGCCATGACGAGACTTCAACATCGGCAAATGCAGGTTGAAACTCAGCGCCGTGCAACCCTTCGGACTGTCTTTGTAAAGCGGATCAATTGCTGCCTGCTTCATCTGTTTGAAGTTCTCCAACCATCTCGGGCACCCAAACAGAATGTCATCCTCATCGAGTCGGTTGACCAAATCCTCAAAAACCCGGACATCCTCAGGCTGCGTTGGATTCTCCTGCTCGCCATCCCCTCCACCACCACCGTCATCGTCGTCGTCGTCGACGTCGATGTCGGCCGTGCTTTCGAATAAATCTGATGGAATTGGACCGGCTGGTGGACTTTCGTGCGTTGGATCGGCCGGGGATTGCCCGGTACTTGGATCGACCGGTGGATCGAAGGGTGGAACTTCTTCGCCATGAAAAGTCCGGACCAAATATTCACCGACGAAGCCATGCATGATTAGGTGAGATCGCACCACGGTGTCATTGAACGCTTTTAGATTCTTGCATTTCGCGCAGGACGGATAATCGGGGCTCGTTGAATTATCTCGCTGGTCGCTTAAACCGCTCGAGCAACAAACTTCTTCACCTCATCATAGTATTCGTCATCAACCCTCTTCATCTCATACATCCAAAGGGCTCGGTGCCTCTCCATCCTGTCTCTCTCTCTTCCAAAACACTTAGTGTCGTTACATAATACTCAAACCAAAAAAAAAAGAGAAGAAATCCACCATAGATCTACTAATTTTTCGACCCTATCGCGTCGCTTTCTCATCGCATCTTGATGCGATAAATGGGTCCTATTGCATCAATTTTGAAAGTTTGATGCAATAGGTGTGCATTATTGCATCGGAATGAATTTGATGCGGTAGTAATTTGCGTCGATGCAATAGGTATAGCCTATTGCACCAATTTCATACCCAAGATGCAATAGGTAGACATTATTGCATCGCACAATTTTTGTTGCGATAACATTTTTTTCTGATGCAATACGTAGTCAGTATTGCACCGGTTTCTAATATTGGTGCAATTAGGAGATACTATTGCATCGAATTGATAGTGGTAAACTCCGATGCAAAATGTATTTTTTATTAGATCCAGTCATACAACTAATCTAATTTCATCTAGTGACGCTATTTACTATGTCACAAATTTATTTTCTATATCACAAAGGCATCATGAATAATTTATTGATTTATTTAAATAAACATTGATTTGTGATGTGAGGAAGATTTTTTTTTACAAAGATGTGATGTGAAGAAGATATGTACAAAAGGGATGTGGAGAGATAAAATTAATAAATATATACATTGATATGTATATTAAAAACCCAAAAAGAAAAAATAAGAACGTTTGAAGATTTGAACGCGCTCAAAAATATGCATGGTGAAACTGGAACGTCGCAAGTGAACACGGTGGCCAAGCTGATGCCAATTATGCAAACACGTCCATGCCAAAAAAAAGAGGCCTCCGGGAATCGAACCAAGCAAACACCACTCACAACTTGCTCCGGTAGCCAGCCGAGCTATGGCTGTTCCTCATAAGGATTGCACTCAACACCTTTTTAATATGGTCTAAATGGGAAAACACCCCCTAATTAATCACTCATTGGTAAGCACAATCCTATCCTAAACGACAATTAACTCTGGTATGGAGGGAGTATTTCTTCCACACGAAATAAAAAGTGTTCAGGATTGGACCTCTTATGTTACGATTACGTCGATGCTGATGATCATACGGTGTTTTTATATTCCTTATCACAAAGTTGTTTACTACACAACCGGAATAGAGAATAAACTAGCATGACTTCACTCTGAGCTGCACGGAGATGATTTTCTTGCTAGTCAAACAACAGGAAGGAAAAGCAAGATAGTATAGATCATTTTCCCTAACACAAAATAACACTGGTGGGAAACAATGGCTAGCACCAGTCATGGAGGCCCCCAAACCTGAGCGTGAACAACAAAGAAGAACCTGAACGAAGGGACTGCTCACTGCAAACACAGTACAAGAAACTAGCAATATAAAAGAAAGAAATGAGAAACAAATAGAATCACGATTCAAGCTTTTAGACTTTGCTAGTTGTTACCGAACTGCAATAGACTTGATTCTTACATTCGTACATGCACATAAAGGTTTCGACGTATGTACATGTATGTAAATTATGTTCCTTGTAAAAATTCAGAGCATGACCATAAACATAGAAAGATTATTTAAGTTTGTGAAATAGAGAAACTTGTCTGAAGGTGCAATATTAAGGCTTAAACAAAGAAATCGTCATCAGCTTCATTGTCTAGGGAAACAGCAGGCGCGACAACTCCATCATCAATGTACGGCGTCAACTTCATTTGTGTCCTCATCACTGAAGTCTTCATCATTAGGTTCTGGTAGAGATTCAGCAATTGCTTTTCAATAACAGAAGACTCAACGGTTACCCCTTCCATGTCCGATCGTTGCCAATTCATCAACTCCCCCGCTCGCGTGTAACGGTCATGTGCTCCACCCCAACAACCAACGAGTCAACATCAAAAGTGACCCCCTCTTTAGTACTTGACGATTCTGGCATGGAGAAAAAGGTTTCTTGGTTTCATTCGAACAACACTAGACCAATCGGATTTCTTTGCGTCCCTTGACATAAAACACTTGCTCGCTTGTGTCACCAGAACATAGGGATCATTTGAATATCTGAAACGTCTAGTATCAATATCTATAATTCCATATTGATCTTTCTTGTACCCTCTACCTTTGTTCTTTGTTGGAGCAGGAACATCATACCAATCACACTCAAACATCATGACTTCCTTTCCACCAGGGAATTCTAGAGAGAGAATTTTTTTAATAACGCCATACCAGTCCATATGACCTGTAATGCTCATCGCCCTTGACAAGGACACCACTGTTTTGTGTGTTCAAGTTCCTCTCTGCCGCCACCGTGTGAAATAGAAAACCGTTGATGACACATCTATTGAATACACGAGCACGAGGATCTGGTCCCTGAGAAAGGTCGTACATCTCCTCACTTTCTTTCCCTTTGTTCATAGTCTTTTTTTTGTCTGCACTTAGATTAGACAAAATATTACAAGATGAAAAAATAAATATTTTTAAAACTGCTTTCATCACAGGTGGATCATAAGATGAACAAAGTATTTTAATGCCAACTCACTTTGTCCTCGAACCAGCGAACAAACTGCTCCTTGTGTCTTCTCTCAACATTACATGGATTATATTTCTTGAGTAATTTCTTATGTTCACTGCAGTGTGCAGAACAAACAAAATGCAAAGAATTAGTAATATATCGTGTAAATAATAAATAACATGCTGAAATGTTAAATTTAACTCACTCAGCCAATGAAGCACACTCATCACAATTTGTCAGCATGTAGTGCCTCATGGTCCTCATCTCAGTGTCCTTCAAGTCAACCATACTAAAGCCTTTCCTACTATAGTCGAGCCTACCAAAAATGCTTAGACCAAATGGTGGTTCAGACACTGCAGCCCTTTCATGGCGCTTCGTCGAAATCGGCATATCTTCAAAGAACTGAGAACAAAATGTCGTGCACTCTTCCATGATGTATCCCTCTGCTATTGAGCCTTCAGGGTGTGCTTTGTTCATCACATAACCTTTTAGGTAATGTGATATCTTTCAACCGGATACATCCATCTATAGCATACAGGTCCACCAAGTCGAGCCTCTTCAGCTAGGTGAACTGGTAAATGTACCATGATATCAAAAAAATGCAGGTGGGAAAATCATCTCAAGGCGACAAAGAGTATCCACAATAGAAGCACTCATTTCAGCAATATCATTCTCGTCCAGCTCCTTTGAACATAGTGAACTGAAGAACCTACTCAAGTCAATCAATGGGATAACAACTTCTTGAGGTAGAATGTTGCGTACTACTAGTGGTAAAAGTTTCTGGAATATCACATGGTAATCATGAGTTTTCAGTCCAGATAAGTGACAACGATTTTCATCCACACATCTCTTGATATTGGAAGCGTACCCATCAGGCAACTTAACTTGATGTAAAAATTTGCATAAAAGTTTCTTGTCCTCCTTCTCTAAAGTGTACAGCGCAGGTGGCAAGGTGAACTTACCATTCTCATGCACTGGATGTTGATCCTTCCTTATCCCGAGATTCTGCATATCTAGCCGAGCTGTCTCATTGTCCTTACTTTTACCTTCTATGTCTAGCAACGTGCCCAATATGCTTTCACATATATTTTTCTCAATATGCATCACATCCAAATTGTGCCTAATAAGCAAATTTTCCCAGTAAGGAAGCTGGAAAAAATACTCTTTTTCCTCCAGTTGTGCCATCTGTTTTCTTCATCACGCTGCTTCCTTTTTTCTTGACTCCGGACCAAAGTTGACTTGATTAAAACTTTCAAACTGTTGTAACACCTGTTTTCCTGTAAGTGGTTCCGGAGGCGGTCTATTTTCTACCTTGTTATTGAAGCTGACTTTGTTTCGGCGCCACTTGTGGTTCGAAGGCAAAAAGCGGCGATTTGCCATGTAGCAATGTTTTTTTCCGTGCTTCAACCACAAGTAGTCAGTATCCTTATGGCAGTATGGACATGCAAACTTGCCTTTAGTGCTCCATCCGAAAAGCATTGCATACGCAGGGAAAGTCATTAATTGTCCATAGTAAAAGTGCGTGCAAATCAAAACTCTTCTTCGTCTTTGCATCCCATGTTTGGACACCCTTTTTGTCCCACAGAACTTTGAGCTCATCAATTAGAGGCTGCAAATATACATCAATGCTAACACCAGGTGATCTTGCTCCGGTATCAACATCGACATGATCCAATATGGTTGTTTCAAACACAACCATGGAGGAAGGTTGTAAGGAATTAAGATCACAGGCCAGCAACTATATGCAACATTCAACATACCAAAAGGATTGAATCCATCAGATGCTAGACCAAGCCTGACATTACGAGGATCCTCTGAAAACCATTCATACGTTTTATCCACATGCTTCCATGCCAATGAGTTAGCAGGATGTCGCATTTTCCCATCTTCCACCAATTCTTCCTTATGCCAACGCATGTATGATGCTCTGGTCTCTGACATATATAATCTTTGGAGCCTTGGAATTAGTGGAAAGTACCGTAGGATTTTACGTGGAGAATGCTTCTTTGATCTAGAACTACTGCCAACAACCTCTGCATTTTCAGACTCCTTCCACCTTGACTCACCACATTTTGGGCAATTATCCATGTCTGCATAGTCCCCTCTAAATAACACACAATCATTGTAACATGCATCTATCTTTTAAATAATTTAGACCAAGATCTCTAACAACCTTGCGTATCTTTTCCATACTGTCTGGGAGACAGTGCCCAGGAGGAAGAATAAGCCAGAACAGCTGAAGTAAAAACTCCAAGCAAGCATTACTGCAACCAAACATGCACTTAAGTTGAAACATTTTGACAATGAAAGACAGCTTGGTAGCTTCCGCGCAGCCTGGAAACAACTCCTTCTTGGCCTCTTGTAACAGTTGAAAGAATTTCCTTGCCTTCTCATTTGGTTGTTCCTCATTGACTTCTCCATGTATAGCACCTCTGATCAATGATTTTATCAATTCTTCGGAACCAGCCCTATCACTTGTATCACCATCATCGTCGACATGAATAGCTGAACCTTCACAAATACTTTCTTGCTCTCGGATGAAGCTTTCATCAAAACCTTTGCGAAGCAAATGCTTCTGAACCTCCGACCGTTTTCTCTATGACACTGAACAACATGCTGAACATGGACATGGTGTCGTTCCTCCTTTACGGCTGCCTGCAAAGGTGCCATCAAGATAATCTACCAATCTTTGTTGCCACTCTGCACTTGCTCTGTCCAGCCGCATCCAACTACTACCCTGATGTGACATACTATTTTGAACACCTGAAAAACACGCAAAAAACAAATAAGACGAACCAGACATACTCAAAATGATACTGGACTAATTGCAGTAATAGTTTAGATAAATAATTTTAGCTCTCTTCTGTCACCTATTGCTTAGTCAAATACTTCATGCCACAAATCATAATAAAGTAGTGAAATAAATACCCATTATGTAATTCCTTTACAAATCTACCATACCAACAAGAATGTATTAGCTTCCATCAGATCACCAGGACTAATAATGTACAGATTATAATTGCTTGACTAACTTACGTATGATATTGAATTATGTATCAACAAATTCAGAGCAGAATTAAACTTCATTCAGTTTCTGAAGTTTAACAACTAAGTACTTGCAGGTAGGTACATTTTAGAATAGCCCTATCTACTTGCAACCATGTCACTGCTTAATGGTTGTACTCCTGAGAAAGGTAGGTAGGAGGACAGAAAAAAATTGAAAAATAATTTAGAAGAGATTTCTTTCTATTTCATCTGAGCACACAGAAACTAATTCCACTTCACTGGTAGCCAGGGTTCGTATTGAAACTAACCTTCTTAGTGTGCTTGGCGTGGTGTTAATGGGTTCGTATTGAAACATGTTCTGAGATCCCAAGATTTAGATGTAAAGAAATCAGAATTTGAGTGTAAGGCAATCCATCTGGACTAGCTGCAAGTTGCAGTTGACCTCGCCTTCGTTTCTTTTGCTGACTAAATCTTACACTACACACAATTCAGAGTCATTCATTATATGATTCATTAAGAGATGGGCAAATACACACAATTGCTGACTAAATGTCACACACCTTACTTCCATTTTTAGAATTTTAGTATTCTAGATTTCACTACTTAAGCCATCCAGTAACACATCAATAAGCCATACACTAAAATTGGAAGAGCAGAAACTTGACCTGAACTTACTGCCAATCAACTTGATTCTCCTGCTGAACTGTTGCAGCTCCTGCAAAACTGGTACACCAGAAACAATTCATGAGCATATATTCTTAGCATCAAAATATATCAACTGCACATTGAACAATAATTGGCATGGAGGTAGAGCAATGACTTTCATTGCACAAATTATTTTCTCTCAACTTTCACAAAACAAATTATATATGTGTGTGTGGAGCTGAACTATCCAGTTAAATTTTGAACCATGAATAGTAGTTGTTTGTTGTGCATTAAACTAATGAACTAGCCTCACGACAAGACTGTTCTCATATATAGGTATATATATGCTGCAACCATCAAAATATTGTCAATGTGCATATGGAGTATTTCAGTTAATCCTATAGCATCTAACTGGCCATGCACAGGCACAATACATGCAACATGTCCGGTGCTCTTGTGAGTTTCAGATAGGGTTGCGATGGCTTAAGAGATATTTCATCAAACAAGATGAGGGCGTCCCTCGGGCAGTTGCATCAGGCGAGGAAAATAAAAACAGAGCAGGGGTCCAGGAGGTGTGAAACCTTGACACCGCGTTGGTTCACTCCATTCCGGGACGCCGCGCCACCTCCACCACCTGGACGCCGCGTCGCCTCCGCCGGTGAGAAGGTGATCACGCGGGGCCAGTGGAAGCACGCGCCTCCGCTTGGTGGTCTGCGCCGCCGCTCTGCAGGGTTACGGTTCCAGTGGGAATCGTGGGATGGATGGTACACGGGAGAAGGGGGGGGTACCGCTCGGGGCTAGAAGGGTTTGGAAGTATTGAAGTGGGCTGGGCCATTGACGTGTTCTTTTTGTTACGATTAATAAAATTTTAACTTATGTTATTTTCCATTTTTATGTTTAATAAAAATTTTAAAATTGTGGCATGGCCATTGACGTGTTCTTTTTGTTATGATTAATAAAATTTTAACTTATGTTATTTTCCATTTTTATGTTTAATTAAAATTTTAAAATTGTCGCGTGATAAGCTTAGGTCCACAGGATGGCGAAAGCTTGCCCTGCCACCAGCGGGCATTCGTGATAGGTATGATTGTGCCGTGGAGGTAATCGTCCAGTGGAGCGCCCAACATTACCATGAACGGCCTCCGACCGAAAACAAGCCGGGTCTGAGAGGACAGTGTGGACATGCATAGGCATCAGGGATAGGAACGTCGTGATAAAGTTAGGTCCACAGGATGGGAAAAGCTACCTCTGCCACCGGCGGGCATTCGTGATCGATATACTTGCGGCATGGAGGTAGCCGGCCAGTGGAGCGCCCAATGCTACTAGCAATAGCATGCGACAAGAATAAGTCGGGTCCGAGAGGACGGTGCGGATGGACATAGGCATCAGGGGATAGGAACGCATGATAAGGTTAGGTCCATGGGATGGCGAAAAGCTACCTCGCCACCGGCGACATTCGTGACGGTATAATTGCGCCATGGAGGTAGCCGGCCAGTGGAGTGCCCAATGCTACCGGCTATATCCTGGGACTAGAATAAATCGGGTCCGAGAGGACACCGAGAACGGACGTAGGCATCAGGGATAGGAACGTTGTGACAAGGTTAGGTCCGCGGGATGGCGAAAGCAACCTCTGCCACCGGTGGAGCACCCACGCTACTATGAACGACCTCGGACTAGAACGAGCCGGGTCGGAGGGGGGCGGTGCGGACGGACGTGGGCATCAAGGATAGGTGCGGCCGTGGGACATTTGTGACAGGCATGATTGCACCGTGGAGGTAGCCGGCCAGTGGAGCGCACAATGCTGGCAACAGCCTGGGACAAGAATGAGTCGGGTCCTAGAGGACGTTGCGGGGCAGGAGGTGCTCCGAGAGAGTAGTGTGGACCAGCACAAGCATTCGAATTCATATGCTAAAATCCATGGACGTCCAACTTTTTGTGCTTTCGACCTCTATTAATGATGGGTATGATGGCGCCATGGAGGTAATTTTGTTTAATTCTCCTAGTTAATACTCCATCCGTTTTAAACTATACTTCGTTTGACTTTTTGACTCTAATTTTGACCACTTGTTTTATTCAAAAAAATTTGTCCAAAAATAGTCAAATTTAAGTCATTTTAAAGGTCATTTGTTGATAATGCAAGCTACAACAAAAGAAGTGATATTTTGCATAAAATTTTAAATAAGACGAGTGATCAAAGTTAGAATTGAAAAAGTTAAGCGAACTACCATTTGGAACGGATTTAATATTTATTTTACAAGGTTAAGATGTTTGATTATTTTAGAAATTAATGAGAAAGCAAATAAATGAGTTTTATTTAGTCCTGATCACATTTTTTAATGGTTCGAGTGCCCGTTACCTAGCTTCTGTTCAGTGCTTCTTGTATTTCTATTGTATTTCTGTTTTAATTTTTAGTGGGAAAAATTGGTATATGGCGTAAGCATAATGTCAGCACTCAAGGATTATGGCTTGTTTGCTCGGCTCTCGTTCGGCCTTCGGCACGGCGCGCCGTCCCACACCCGCCAAAATTTCGCAAAATTTATCCCCTGCCCCGCGCGCGCCGTCCCACACCCGCCAAAATCCTCCACATTAATGAAAACCCTGCCGCTAATTCCCTCCAAATGAAAAGCGGTTTTAGATAGATTCTAAAATCACGGGCATCTGAGAGAGAGGCATCGTCGCCCACATTGCGGTTCCTCCCAAGACAATGAAGAAAACCACGGCGGCACCGGCGTCGCCGTCGCCTACCTCCAGTAGGTCGCCGTCGCCGTCACCGTCCCCTCCGCTAGTCATAAGGAGGCCGTCGTCTACCAGGGTATTGGCATCTCCTCCGTCCAGGAGGTCGCCCGATCCTCGGTCGTCCAGGAGACTGTCCAGACAGCGGCGTTCCCGAGAAGCCAGGGAAGATGTCGACCCAACTGAGGACACAACTCCTCACGGACAAGATGAAAGCGAGAATGATGATGATCTACACAGGTACGCAGTCGATGGCCCTAGTTTTTGCTGATTACCCTACCGAGTTATGAATCTCCCCTACTGAGTTATGAATCTCTGAATGAATGCGTGTTTGTCTGCATAAGCATGGCCAATCGGTGGAATTGGCATGTTACCATGGGCGTGCAAATTGTTGTTTTTTAATCCAAAATGACGAGCTGATTGGTGCAGTAACGTGTTTCCTAGATTTTCCTTCCGTGTGCTCTTCCCTATGTGCTTGTCAGTTCAGTTATCCAATTTCTTCATCATGTGAAAATAGATTATGAATTGGTCAGTCACTCTGTCTATTCCTATACTACTACACTGTCCCTGTCCCATGGGATGCATGCTCCACCAGCGTTCAAATAGCTAGTAGACTGCTGCAGATCTAGGGGCTTTACTCAAGGCATAGTCACATGGCATTGCAGGCTACTAATCATCGCCAGCAGCTAGATCTATATCAGCACAGTAGTAAATAAGTGAATCATATATCACTGCTAGTATCCATCATCACACAGCATGCAGGCACAAGATGCTGCTAAATGAGGCAGCACTCATTGCCTTACTGTCCACAAAAATATGCAATTCTCATTTATCGATGAGTCATCAAATACTTCCAACTTTAACTAAAGTTAAGTACTAACAATTCTTGATGCAAAAATAAGTACCACTAGATTAGTAATGGTATATGTACATGTGTTTTCTTGTCCTGGTATATCGAAGCTGGATTTCTTTTTCTCTACGAGTAAAGCACTTTTAAATTTCACTTGATGCCAAATATCACTATTTGAGTAATAAATATAGATAGTTTGTGTGTCTGGACTGATTGTGTGTGTTAACCCATTCGTTTACAAGAAATGTGTGTGTGTGGACTGGATTAGTCCAGCATGTGTCATGGTACTGCACAAAATCCTGCATTGAACAAATTTATTTTCTCTTTATATAATCATTTACTGAATATTCTGTTAGTAGCACCGCATGTACGTTTGAGGAGTTCAACAGTTTAGCAAAGCATGTGAAGTTTTTGAAAAATAGTTGACTTTGTATCACCATGCTAAGTCTAACTTTGGTGTTATTTCAAATATAGAAGCATGTTTAGAATTCCCAGTAGTGTTTTGGTTTACACTATATTGACCAATCATGGAAGATAATACATTTCAATTCACGTAATTTCCTAGGCCTACACAAAACAAAAACGGGAGAGAAGTGGACATTAATTTTTCATTTCATTGGGGGACCGAGGGACAACACTCGTACAATATTGGATGTTTCCCGGGAGAAAATTAAACTTGGGAACTTCTTGAATTACAAAACAAAGATGGGTTATTCTTCGAGGGACTTCTTGTACTATAAGCAGCGATGCGGAGCTACTGTAGCATCGCTACAGCTTATAGATTATGAAGAGGATGCATTAAGAATGGTTGAAAACTGTGAGGCCGAGAGGGAAATCAGAATAGTAATTACAAACAGTCAAGCACCAGACCAATTGCAATGTCCAATTACACCCATTAAGCAACGTGGACATGAGGAAGTTAGTGAGGAAGTTAGTGAAGAAGAAATCCAGGATGATGATCTTAATGCGTACAAGGTGTGGCTTAAGAAGCTACCACAAGATGTAGACAACCCAGGTACTATATATGTACTATAAAAACATATGAGTATATTTTGTTGTTGTTCTATATATATAATATCTATGTGTGCATCCCGTAGAATTCAAGGATGACAACCGGGAAAATACGATTGCAACATATAGCGAATGGTTGAGGCGAGAAGGGCTTCTTCAAGATATTCGTAATCTTATTTTCTTTCACAATGGAAATAATAAAGCATATATATCACCATTTTTCCAACTCTATTGTAACTGTTTGCTTGCACGTATTTCTATGCGCAGATGCATATCTAGATGTTCAAACTGACGAACAAGAGGAAATTAGTGATAGCAGCGTAATACCATCTCATGCTAGGAGGCCAAAGCCCTCTCGAAAAGGTGTGTAATGCTTTATGGTGTTCATAATATATTATCTTATGAATCTTTTGATTTTTAAAGTTTACATATGTTTAATTTTATGACATCAATTGTGTTTAGAAGGGGTTGTCAACAAGAGAAAGCTTGGACGTGGAATCTTGAAAGGTTTTACCGCAACAGCTAAGAGATGTAAACAAGCAAGTGTCCGACTCAATGTAGATTTCTCATCCACACATGGAGGTCCTGTAGGATTCAACTACCGCACGTTTATTGATGAAATAGTTTTGTTTACAAGAAAAAGGACTCCACTAATTGGAGTTAGAAAGTGGGGAGATGTGAAGCAGATTGTTAAAGACAAAATAGCACGTGATATAATGGTATGTACCAGTTTTGTTGCCTCATATCATAAAGTATTTTTTTAACTTCAAAATTCTTCAAGTTTCATGGTCATCTCATTTGTACAGGTTAGGTGGAATATTGAGAACAATGATGAAGAGAAGGCTAGGATATGGAAGATTGCAAAGGAGCGGTACAAAGGATGGCGAGCTCAATTGAGTTCTACGTACAAGTTATACAACAATTATCATCAGCGAATGAGACATAAGCCAGAAGAATTGGACATTGTTGAGTGGCACTACTTGGTGTTGTATTTTGGAAGTGATAAATTCCAGGTTTCAAACCTCTGACATATATGAGTATATTGTTTGCATCTTTGATCAAGGCAGCTAACAACTCTGTTTCTATCAGAGAACCAGCAGCAAAAACTCTAAAAATTCAAAGCATCGAAAGACACTACATGTTACGGGGTCAAAATCATTTGGACAAGTTAGTTTTGAGCAGGTAATGATATGGAACCTAAACCTCTTCTTTTATTATTTGCTTAAACAATCTGATTTTGTTCAATTTTGATTTCTGACCTTAGAGGGACCTAGAGACTGGTGAAGAGCCAGATGATTTGGCACTTTGGAGGAGTACACACTCAAAGAGAGGCCGATGGTCTTCAGATGATGCTAAGGAAGTATATGTAAGTACTACTTTGTTCAATCAAAACTATATACTCCCTCCATATTGAAAAGGAAGTCGTTTTGGAAAAGGCTTCGGTCAAACATTGGAAACATAAATGATTAATAACTTTTAAGTCGTTGAGTTTTTGAAATGTGAAAATCATATCAATAGATTTGTCTTGAAAAATACTTTCATAAAAGTATACATATATAATTTTTTTAATAAATATTTTGATAGAAAAGAGAAGTCAAAGTTGCACTTTGAAGACCGTGTCGATGTCCTAAACGACTTCCTTTTCAATATGGAGGGAGTATGTTCTTAAATTTATGAATTACTAAAGTTAAAAGCACTAATTATGTCCTTATTAAATCTAGGATAAAACATGTGCCAAAATCATTGAGAGAATTGAAGCTGAGGCTTGTGTGCTTTCAAAAATGAAGAAAGCCACATTCTTCGCGAAACCTACAAGGAGACCACGGGATGCAGGAGCAAGAAAGGTCCCGGACATGGATACATGGCGAAGTTTCCGACTTCGAAGCCAACTGATGAATGAAAGAATTGAAGAGCAAGCACGTGCAGCCACATTAGCAGCAGCAGCCCAACAAAAGAATAATGAGACACAAGCTGATGTGGAGAAGTTAAAAGAACAGCTTGCCATTCAAGCTGCTGAGAGGGAGAGGGACAAGGAAAAAATTCAGCAGCTAGAACAACAACTAGTGAATACAAGTAACAAGATTAGAGAAGAACTAAAGCAAGAGTTTTTTTTTTTTCGCTACTGGCACAACACAATCAAGCACCGGCACAGGTAAATACAACTTAATTGCTTAGTAACAACATGGGTTTAAAAATATTTGAGTGCTAATGTTTCGCCCTATAACTCCAATGCAAAGACTGCTGCACCAACCACAGCCACCGTTGAACCTACACAATTCACTCCTAATGCGGCTGCCACTGATGATCTGAGTAGTGAATGTGAGGATGCACATTTAGCACAGGTAATATTTTCCTGATAAATGAAAATTCCAATGTAATGGACACCTACATATAATCTAGAGCTGGTAAGTGTGCATCTCTTTTTTCAATATGCAGACTGGGATGCAAACTGTAATGGCCACAAACAATAAAGCTTTCCATGGACCTGTTGTTGTTCCCACTCCCAGCCAAGGAGGAGAACATGTGCAAGAGGTAATATATTTCCAAAATATCACCTGCAGATATATATTTCTTAAGGATGATTATTGATTCAAATCTCCTGGATTGTGCAGAATTTATCACAAAGTGTATTGGGAATACAAAATAAAATTCAATCTGGTTGCAGAACTCGTAGCACTGCCAACAAATCTCTCTTTAATGACAAAGACAATAATGTGCGAGGGAAATTTATTTCACCACAGACACTGATGAATGTTGCAGGTAGAAAGCGAGATATGAGAAAGAAAGGCACAAAGGTATAAGCGAGATATCTTTTTATGATTATAAAGGATCAATGAGTTCTTACGAAATTGAGTTGTGTCCTAAAGAGCCGATTGATTTTTAGGCATAATTATTTTGCCAGCCTTGGTTCTCTTCGTACTAATAGTTAGAAATTTATCGGTTATATTCTGGTATGATATATGACTATATGAGCGCACTGTTTATTCATATCAAATATACTTGTTATATACTTATCAACTAGTTTATGTATAACTGTTTGTCAATTAATTAATTACTATGTACCTGCTGGGATATGGGTCTACTGTCTTGTATTAGCAGGGATATAGAGATATAAATTGTTGGCAAATTCATGTATAGGTTTGGAGTTATTTTTAAAAGACCGATGCTGCCATGACATATCTTATAGTCTACACTTGAGCTTCTAATTATTAAGTCGATCATGGTGTGCATACGTAGCTGCAAGCATTTGGATATTATTAATTCTACACTTGAACTATGTATAGTACTTTTCTGTGAACATCACCGATGGTGTTTGATTGGGGCCATGACGTGTGGGTTACAAGTAGTATGTTAACCAAAAGTTGAAGCATATATTTATTTATTTATTTTAATTACTAATGCATATGCTATTTGGGCTGTTTCCATTGAGCAGGAAGGTGAACCTTAAGAAGATTTGCTCGGACTGTTTGGTAGGATGAATTGATCCAAGAATTCTGCAACGGCAATGAACTTGTCATGATCTGTGCTAAGAGTCCTTAGTTTCTACATGTCTAGGATACAATTCCAAGAACCTTGCTATTACATTCTTGAACTATGAAGCTTCTTTTAATTTCCATACTGTAAACATTATTGGATGTGGATGATCAAAGTTATTAATATAATTTCCCTTTTATGCCATTTGTGTAATTATGTGAACTTCTTTACCGCAATTCTTCATTATTGAGCAAATAAAAATTGATGCAATAAAAATAGCAGCTAACGTAATGTCGATGCAATAGGTTGCATTGCACCAACCAAATGTCGATGCAACTGGTCGTATTGCATCGAACCAAATGCTGATGCAATTGGTTGTGTTGCATCAAACCGAATGTCGATGCAATAGGTTTTATTGCACCGAACGTTAGTCGTTGCAATAGAAATTTTTATTGCATCAAATTTATTAGATGTATTACATCTACATGATTTTGATGCAATAACCCTTTTGCATCTCGCTATATTGATGCAAGAAACATTCATAGTCGATGCAATAGTGACCTTGCATCAAAACTGATTTTGATGCGATAACCATTTTGCATCAAAACTATTATGATGCAAGAGACAATAGATGGTTGATGCAATAGCGAACTCTCGCATCGGTCACAGTGAATCGATGCGATAATGCTATTGCATCTAGAGATATTGCATCGGCTCGCATCAAATGGGAAATTGATGTCGTACCTAGCTATGGCATCAATTTTGGCCCTATTACATCAAAAAATTGCTGGTGCAATAAGGTAAGTTTTCTCTCTCCTCCATGGATCGATCTAGAGAGGGGGATGAAAAAGAGGGAAAGAAAGATGAAAAGAGGCATTTACCGATCAATAAGTGTCTTCTCCTCCCCAAATCAAAGCCAAAACACCCAAATCAAAGTTTTTGTCAAAATTTTGATCAAAACCTCCCCCACAAGAGTTGGAAGAGGAAGTTCGTGGAGAAGATGAAGAGGCGGCGGCCCAGAATTTATAGGCTGCGACCTTTTTGCGTGGCGGGCGCCCCCCATATGCCCGCCACGCAAAAAAGAGCAGCGTGGCGGGCGCCTGCAACGCGCCCGCCACGCAATATATTTTGGCGTGGCGGGCGCGTTGCGGGCGCCCGCCACGGTTAAGATTAGCTTTTACGTGGCGGGCGCCGTTAAAACCGCCACGTGAGAGTGCCGCCGACGCCGGCGAGGGGCCAGATCATTTCCGTGGCGGGTGCAAATTGTGCCCGCCACGAAAAAGATATGGCCCCCTTCCATCAAAAATCAAATCGGTACTAGTGCACAGCCTGCTGCATTTCATCATCGGCGCCGTTGTGTTGCTGCCGCCATACCTAGAAAAACGGCGTGAGTAGCTATTATTAACTGCAAGCAGTATACAAGTTGTCCATAATGGCGCCGCTGGCTTCTGCAGCTGTGATATTACCAGCTGCGGCGCTGATGGCGATGGTGACGGCAATGGCAATGACAGCGGCCGGGCCAACACGCCGCCACCAGCGCCGACAATCGGGCTGCCCTGCTGCAACACCACCTGCGGCGACGTGGCGTGCCGTACCCCTTCGGCTTTGGGCCCTCCCACTGCTACTGGCCGGGGGCTGAAACTCACCTGCGACACCCGCCAACAACCCCCTCGGCTGCTACTCGGCGACGGCACCATCCGGTCGCCGAAATCTCTTTGTGGAATGAAACCGCGCGTCGTCATGCGCACCGGTTCCATCATATACAAAACCGGCGACTTGTTCACCTCCGGCGGCTGGAACGCCTCGCTCGATTTCGGCCGCGGCTTCGAGGAGCACGGCTACATTTTGTCCAGCAAAAACGAGCTCCTCGTCTTCGGATGCAACGTGGTGGCGTCGCTTTCTGCGGACGTACCCATTGCGAGAGGAACTACCATGATCGTCAACGGCTGTGCCTCACTCTGCGCCATGATTGGCGACGCCGAATACTTCATCTCTAACAACCCCAAGGCAACAGGCAAGTACTGCACCGCCATGTCGCACTGCTGCCAGGCTCCCTTCATTTTTGGCGGCGTGCCCACGCCCAATGGTGTACAGGTCAGGTGGCTCTACAGTGGGAACCACACCACGAAGCAGCCTGTTATGCCGGTGATCGTGTTCGTCGCGGAGGAGGGGTGGGCCGACAAGGAACTGACAGATGCCCGCAATTTCGTGGAGGCCCCTCTTCTCCTCCACTTCGCGCTCCGGAAGGACTTGCCACAACTGCAAGCAAACATCAGCGATAGTTGCCCACAAGACATACACCGCAAGGTTTGCAAGAGTGAACACAGCCATTGCAATGCTAGGCGCCATGGCTACACATGCGGCTGCGACGATGGTTACGACGGCAACCCTTACCTCGCCGACGGGTGCCAAGGTAAGTTACCACTGCATACTTAGCTTACTTTGTTCCTAAAGTCTGGCCAATTTGGAAGTACAAAAATATTGTTATATACTCCTCTTGTTTTTACATGGCATATTAGCACCGGAAAAATTGGGAGCCGTATTATAATTACAAACTCTGAAACGGACCCTACCGATCTACAAAGTAGAATGACAAAAACGTACGTGTATCATGGTATAATGTAGCTAGGTGTATTTTCTATAGAGAATGCACCCACCTGGTTACAACCGGTCGGACTCTAGTTATAACTGGATCGCGTCGGGTTGCAATTACAATAGGTCTAGTTGCACTGGATCAGATCTGTGGAAATTAGTTCCGACAAGTTGCAATTAGTATGATGTTGTGGTTGTGATTGGTCTAGTCTCGGGGTTGCAATTGATAGAGAATACACACATTTGGTATATAAAATGCACGTTGTTCACTAGCTAGGCTTGCAACTAGGTTGTAACTAGTTTCATATAGAAGCAAATTGGGTAAAAATTACATTCTAAGTGGTTATAACAAGCACTAACTACGCTACAACCAAATTATAATTGTGTTGTAGTCATGATTGCAACTCATAGTACAGTTTAGTTGCAATTACGTACTTCAAAAAAAAATTATCAGCTATAGTCTTCTTGGATCTCATTTTGTTTAGCACATTTTTTCAACAACCTAATGCAAACGAATCTAAAATCGGGCTACGGTTTAGGAGATATTTCATTTTTTTATCCGAAAAAAAATCTCTCTGCATGCGGGATGGACGGGTGGGGTGACAGGGTCTGATGCACCATGTTGCATTTTAGTTCCGTCCTAAGGATATATTCGTAATTAATCTTCTACACCAATTCATGCACATATTTATACATGAGACAAAATGGATAAAATTAGAACAAACTAGTACACCGGTGTTTCTAGCTCATGTGATTTCAATGTCGAACTCGTAATCTTTTACTATTACATAGGTCCAATTTTGAAAATGAATTTTTGGTTGTACATCGTAGGCCCATGCTTGCCAACGTACATTTTTTTTTTTTTTTTTTTGCAAATGTGGCGTTGCTATGTGGCAAAAAAATGTGCACCAACCTCAGAGTCTCTGAGTCAGAGACCCAATCTATCTACGTCGCTGTCATTGACACGGGAGTCGCATGCACACATACGTGCTCGCCCATTAGGAAGGACAATGAAGAGAGCATCAGCACCGCACGCATCCGCATATGGGCAATGCCAGCACATATGGGCTCGACACCGCCGCCGCCCGTGCGGGATTCGTGACGTGCCTCCACCGCACGCATCCGCATCTGGATGATCCGCCAGTGGAGTCGCCATCCCTGGATCTGCGTCCCGCCTCCGACGCCGCGGCGCAACCACCAGCGGACTGCCGCCACCGCCACTGTCGTGAGAGTGAGGATGGGGAGACTGCGCCGAACCTGCAAAGGAGCTAAGGTTAGGGACAGAACGACTGCATCAGATCTGAAAGAAGGAAGACTAGGGGCATACCTGGTCCTCACGCCAGATCCGGGCCCTGGCCCTCCACGCTGCCATCGGCATCCGTTCGCCACCATGCCGAGCGAAGAGAGGAACCGAGGGTCATCGTAGAAGGAAGGGGAGGACCGGCGTCGCGGAAGGGAAGGGAGGCCGTTGCAGGGAGGGAAGGGGATGGTCGCCGCCATGCCAAAGGGACATGGAGGAGAGCGAAGGGTGAAAGGGCAAAGAGAAGGGGCGCTACGTTTGAGGAGTAGGGAGCCGACAGTTTGAGAGGGAGAGAGAGAGAGAGAGAGGGAATGAAAACCCTAAGTCATTTTATGTATACCTGATGAAAGTTATCGGGTCTCACTGGGTCTGTTGGGCCTCTCCATTTTTTGTGACGGGCTTTTTAGGCTGCTCGCCACAGAAAATCGATCAACCGTGGCGGGCACTATGCCCGCCACGGTAATAAAGAATGTCTATCATGGTTAATCGTGGCATGAACCATGACGGGCAAAATGGACGCCCACCACAATAAAGTTTCGGGTGTGTCTTGCAAAATCTTTGTGTAGTAGTGCAAGGAAGCAGCGATTTCATGGCTCTCACTGCCGCCGCCCTATTGAGCGGAGGGCATACGACAGTGGCGGCTTCACCATAAACGGTCACCGGCCATGCTCACGGGTGGATGCAGGACGGCTGCCTCTACTGTACCGATAGCCAGAACATGGCGGCAATGACCTCAACCTCACATCGCCGATGCGCCATGGTAGTGGGGAAGAGGTGAAGGAAGTGCCTATTTTTGAAGAGAAAAAATAAGTAGTAGGCTCCTGTCAAAAATACATGGCACTCCGACATGCCAGTCGGCAAAAAAAATAAAACTCACGTGGCAAGTATAGACTGCACCACTTGACGAGTTTAGAGGGCTAGAAATATACTACAGAGGGGCAGCCGTCTATGGCACTTCACCGGTTCGCAAACCAGCATAATGTATACTGCAAAGGGGCCTAGCTGCTTAGCGGTAATAGAGGATCAGGAGACAGAATTGCGAATTGTGGAGTAGTGGGGATTGGCAACAGTTAGAGTTTGGTCGAGGATTCATGGAGTTAGACAGATGGAACGGACTGGCCAGTCCGAATGGACGAGTTTGATTAGGCCTCGGCTCGTGGACTCCAACTATAAATGTCAATGCAACCCTAGGCATGGTAGCCTAGCACGAAGCATGACCTTTGACCTGGCCCAAGCTTGGCACAACCCTATGTCATCCGGGCCCAGGCTAGCCTGGCCTGAGATATAGGTCCGTGCCTGGGCCGCACCCCGTGCACGCGGGTTGGCATGACATGGCCGGTCCACATAGACCAGCCTGGCATCGGCCTGGGCAGCCAACCTATTGATAGCTCCATCAGGCCTCAATGCCTCAAGGCCCCAACTCTCCCAGCCGCCTGCCCCACAGGCCCACCCCAAACCCTAAGTCTCAAATTTAGCATTCTCTTATGGTCCCCTAGCCTTTCCCTTCCCCTCCACACGCCATGTCGCAGCCACACGCCGCTTGCGACACGCCCGCACCCGCTCCTCCTCCTCCACTCAATTCTGCACGGTGCTGCAGAGGCCCCTTCCCCTTCCCTTGCATCCTATTCACTCCTTGTAGCGCCAATTGTGGGAGTAGGTGCGCCGGCAAGCTCGTCGCCAACGGAAGCCACCTACGGCTCCGGCTGGCTCCTTGACGCCCCCAACGGCCACGAGCGATGTCGATGGCCTCCTTCCTTCTCCCTCTCTGTCATGGGCCACGTGTTGGGGCAGCTCATTGGCCATGACATGCTTAGTGGGCCGCCACAACATGGATGACGGCCCACAGTGCCATGCCTGAGCCGATGGCCAGGCACAAGGCCCGCAATGGCACCGCGTGCGTGTCGGCCCAACACTATACAGGCCATGCCTAGCTCGTGCCCATGCAATGCCGAGCTAGGCTGACTTGATGGCCATCTACAGTCCAACACATGGTGCAACGAAATAGGAAGGACATCACCACAATGATTTAGGTTCATGCTTGTTAAATTTAAATAAATGTATAACTAAGTTTTATACGGTCCATTGAATAGGAAGCTTTTGTTACAGTTCAATTAAACAATAGTTAGCCCGTATAAAAATTTCAGCACAATTGGATCACAAAAACAACTGCTATTACTTATTCTAATTAATTATAGAAAACAAAGACTGAAAAGTAAAACAAAAACTTCGTACTAAAGCACACCATATTATATGTTCACTATGTAGATCTACTCATACGTAGAGTCAAACAAAATTGTGTTTTCCAAATAAATACAAAAAGACAAAACAGCCTATCCAGTTTTTTGACCAGTTTTAAAAAATTTTAGGGGTAGAATCGCCATGTCACGGCCGCCTTGGGGAGGGGCGCGGGCGGCGACGGTGGCGGCGCAGCGGCGGCGGCACGGCAGCAGGGGGTGGCACGGCGCTGGAGGGGAGGAGGCTGCGGCGGTGCGGCGGGGAGCAGGAGTTTGGGACTTGTCCTAAAAGATTACATCCTCCTTGTTTATGTAGCCTTCCTTTGGGACTTGTATCACAAGCATTCTTTAAAGGTTTTCTTATATTCAGAAATACCTTTTGCAAGCAAACTCTTATTCTTTTCCTAATAAGAGATTTCCTTATAAAGTGGAATATCCCCTTCACACGAAAAAAGTGCTAATCCTAGTTGAAGACGATGATGACGTGGGCGATGAGAGTAGCGGTGGCGGCGGGCGGCGCCGCCAGCCCTCTCGGCGTCGCGGCGTGCCCTCCCCTCCCGGGCCACCCTAGCTGGTTGGGCCGCGCTTGCCCTCCCCGGGCTGGGCCTAAAGCCGGATGAAAAAACTCGAAGCTCGTTAGCTCGCCGGCTCGTGGCAAGCTCGGCTCGACTTCGACTCGGCTCGTTATGATAACGAGCCAAGCCGAAGCTAAGATTTTAGCTCGTTAGCGATAACGAGCCAACTCGAGCCAGCTCGTGAGCCGCTCGCGAGCCAAACAAGCCAAGGTTTCGGGGAAAAATTATCATAACGTATATTAGTTTTTGTGTTACTTTACATTTTACACTCTATAAATGGTTGATATGTTAGCACATATAAGTATTTTGTTCAATTTAAAGTTGTTGGATGTATTATTTTATATGATTATCATTTTCAAGATTTATATAGATACAAATATTATATTTTGTGTATTTTTATACCTGGCTCGCGAGCTTAATGAGCCACCTCGCGAGCTTAATGAGCGAGACGAGCCAAAGATTCTAGCTCGTTAAGATAATGAGCCGAAAGCCGAGCTAGCTCGTTATCCTAACGAAGCTAGACCGAAACCGAGCCGAGCCGAGCTAGCTCGGCTCGTTATCCAGCTTTAGCTGGGCCGGACTTGTACTGTGACATCTCCCCACCATTCGACGAGGTGACACATCCACACGTTGGCTAACCGACCAAGTAGAAGCGCAGGACACCGCGGTGAGAGGTGCGGTGCCACCGATTCCATACCGTAGCTTGAGGTGACCCATCCTATCATGGAACTCATTGACGAAGAAGGCATCATCGTCGAAGGAGAAGTCGAAGTCGCAGCTGCTCGAAGTAGATGGAGAAGACGTAGCTGAAGGGCGGCTGCACCTCGGGTCTGTCGAGTCGTCGTGCCGCCGCAATGATGGAGCCACTTATGAGCCCCGTATGGTGTAGCGTTTGCAGGGATGCCGAGGGTCTCAAAATGGAGTAGACTGTACCAACTTCCACCTGCATGTGTATGTGTCTGCAAAAGGCGTGTCACGTCGAGGAGACTGGCGTCGAAGTGAAGCGAAGTAAGCGGATATAGAGGAGGTCGCTTGTAGTCTACACAATCGTGCCAACCTGGGGAATGCCAACGCCCAATGAGTCCACCATCACGTCGTCGACGTGGATGAACTCATTGCCATTGCCATCGAAGAGGAGGATCATGGCGTCGCGCATGTTGACGTCCGGTCGCCGTCTCATGAGCAAGATGCTTGTTGGGAAGGTGTGTTGAGATGGTGTTGATGTCGACCGCCGGGAGATGAAAGCCCACCGTAAGAGCATGTCTTTGGAACTCCTTGATGCAAAGAGGAGGTCTTGCGGAGGGTGGAAGGTCTTTGGAACATAGTAGCGATGGGTGTACCTGACAATGCCGTTGTACAATGACCACTCCGATGCTGCAGCTTGAGCTCGATGGTTGTTGATATCATCTGGAGGTCCTGGTTCATCGAGGTGGCAAGGTGGAGCTCAACGAGAAGGTCGAGGGCGACCTAGTAGTCGATGGCGTCCATGGTCACCGCGCGTGGTCGCTGCGGTGATATAGAGGCACCGGGGCGCCGGCTCGGCGTAGCTTGTAGAGAAGTCGGGTAGTGGCATCAAAGACCCGCACGGCGAATTGCCTCATGCATGTAGCATGGCTCCTCCCTCTGAATTGCCTCCCGAAGAAGCGGCGAGACCACCGACGAAGAGGTGTACACGGTGAAGTGGGCTTGGGAGTTCCGTGCCTAGCATAGTCCTCGAAGGTGTTGATGCGGTCGTTTAGCGTACCATCCTGCCTTGGTGGTGCCAGCTGTCCTGTCGTGTTGTTGTCGATTAGAGGCCCAAAGTCGCGCCTGAGGAAGCGCGTGAAGACGTCCCATGCCTCTAACGACCTTCTTCTGGTCATCCGAAGGAACCAAAGGTGTGCCGCACCTGTGAGATAGAGGACAACAAACCTGACGTGGAACTGGGGATCGAGCTCCTACTGTAACGCGAACAGTGTCTCTATAGTGTCGATCCAGGTTGCCGGGTCGTCGGTACCATCGTATGTCGGCGGTGTTAGGCGAATCGCCATCTTGGTGAGTGTCACCTGGGCTGGTGGCGCCTGAACGGGAGGTGGCGGCTGCTCGTTGATCGTCTTCCTTGGTGATGGAGTATCACCCGTAGGGGCTGCGTGATTGATCTCATCTTCAGCTCGAGTTAGGCCGTAGGCCAAGCCGGTGTTGTCATTGGTGGTGTCATTGGGGATGAGGGTGGCGCCCGTGGGTGGCGCCCGGTCGCCCAGCCATCGGCGGTGGCCATGGCCGGCCATCCACATGTGTCGCCATCGAGCGTAGAGGTGGAAGGTAGATCGGGGGGTTGATGTAGGCATTCTCCATACGTGAAGACGAGCCTCAATCTCATTAAAGCGGCAATCGATCCTCTTAAAAATTTCCTCCGAAGACGCTTTGAGGGCCATGAAGAAATCGTACATCTCGGAAGCCATCGTTGGTGGGAATCATGCTGGTCTTCGGATACCACGTGTCACGGCCCGCCTTGGAGAGGGGCGGCGGCGACGTGGCTTGGCGGCGGCGGCGGCAGCAAAGGGGCGGCGCGGGGGGAGGGAGGAGGCGGTAGTGGCGGCGGGGGGGGGGGCGGGGAGCAAGAGTTGGGGGAATATTTCTTTATTTGCTTGCCCCTAAAAAGATTACATCCTCCTTGTTTATATAGCCCTCCTCCGGAACTTGTATCTCAAGCAATCTCTAAAGCTTTCCTTATATTCGGAATACCTTTTACAAGCAAACTCTTATTCTTTTCTAACGAAGATTTCCTTATAGAGTGGAATATTTCCTTCACACAAAAAGTCCTAATCCTAGTTGAAGACGATGATGACGTGGACGGCGAGAGCGTGGTGGTGGTGCCCCCCCCCGGGCGCGCCCCCTCCCTCTGGGCCGCCTTGGCTCGTTGGGCGCGCTTGCCCTCCCCAGGTGGGCGGGACTTGTCTTTGTGACACGCCCGCTTTTATAGTTTAGGGGGTAAAGTAGTCCACCCTTGATAGTTGAGGGGTTCCCTAATGTTGTAAAGTTGAGTACTACTTATTCCGGGCAATTATAAATTTTGGCCATTATAAGAAAGGAAGAAGTCTACATAAACCCCACCCCCCATGCACACACAAAGTATGGAGAGTGGACTACTTAACCTCCCCCCTCCACACACACACACACAAACTATAAAACCGGTTAGTCTACCTCGAACTTTGTAAAATCGGTGAAATAACCCCTCAAGGTTGTTTTGAAAGGTGGTTTTGTCATTTTCTTTTTAATTATTTCAGCTGAATCTTTGAAAAATCATAATAAATCATAGAAATATTACAAAATAGAAAATCTAATTTTATTGGACTCCACATGAGTAGATCAACACAAAGAAACATATAATTTGGTATGCTTTGGTATAAAGTTTTTGCTATACGTTTAGATCTATACTTTTCTATAATTGATAGGAATAATTCATATCTCGCAACTTCCATGGTCCAATTTTAGTTAAATTTTATGGTTGGCTAATTAGTGTATGCTTGAACTACAGTAAAAATTTCATACTCATTGGATCATTCATAAGTTAGTTATAGATTTATTTAAATTTGACACGCATGAACACAAATAAATTTATAACTAAGTTATACAAGATACAATGAGTATGAAATTTTTACTACAGTTCAAGCATAACATATTTAGCCCACCACAAAAATTTCACCACAATTGGACCGATATTTATGAATTATTCAATTTAATTACGAAAAAGCATAGATCTAAATGTATAACAAAAACATGGTAAGTAAGCATACTATATTATATGTTCATTCTGTAGATCTACTAATATGGAGTCCAACAAAATTGGATTTTCCATTTTAGGATTCTTATATGATTTATTATGATTTTTCAAAATTTCAGCTGAAATAAAGAAAAAGAAAAAGACAAAACCACCCTTCAATACCATGTGTGGGGTCTTTGATCTGGTCAGGCCCACCGTCAGGCGGTTCGAGTGCTGCGGGTGAGCGAGCCGAGCGTGCGAAAGTTAAGTTCATGGGCTGGTCTGGTTGGGGCCATCCGGGCGACGGATGCGCGCCGCGTGGGAGTAGCGTTGAATGGCCCTATCGGATGGCGGAGAGCTGCTGCTGCTGCTGGCGCGTGAAAAGTCGTGCGGCGGGTGCAGTGTAGCAGCGTGGACAAGTCATTGGTGTGGACAATTGGGAATCTAGGATGCCCCGTCTGCTGTTCGTATCATGTCGTGTGGGCTCACCCGGACGAAAACAACTTCAAAGTTCATCAAACATTAATATGCTCGTGCAAGGTGTAAGTATTTTTTAATCACAGTCCGGACAGGGAAATGATCAAATTGGGAGGTTATTTGACTGGTTTATAAAATTTAGAGGATAGAATAACCGGTTCTATAGTTTGGAGGGTTTAGTCCACGCCCCATACTTGGGGCGTTATGTTGACGTTTTTCCTCATCAGAAGTACTAGACAAATATAAATCCAATCAATTCTCATGAAAGCCACAATCATATGGACATCAATTTGTAGACTCTAATCACCATTGATAATAATAACCATTGGAACTGTTTTTCCTAAATAATTGCTCATATTAATAATTGCAAAAAATACATAAAGTAATATTTAAATATATATGTAAATTACCCACCTATGCAATTACAAAATATGTTTTAAGGTATCCACAATTTTCCTATATTTACCAACCTACCATTGATAGATAATCTACTTAACCTCTTAAATTTGCATCTTAATTACAATTTAATTCATTGTTAAAAACTACAATGTGCTCTGAAATCTACATAAAATTTAGCAACATCTTTTTATTACAAAAAATGCTTAAGTAACCACAATGTTTCTATATCACCCTATAGACTAAAGGTGGTTGTAATAGCTTGTATTTGAACGCTATCTTCCTGATGTGTTGTCATCCTTCTGACGCTTTCTTCCTGATGTTAGATACTACCATCCGCCTCATGTTGTCACTGCTATCTTGTCTTACATCTTACCTCAAACTTGACCGCTAATCTTAAGCGATATGTTGCATGTTTTAATTAAATAGTATGCAATTTTAGTACTTAAGGTTGTAATCTATTGCATAAAATGTTTATTGTCAATTAAAAAAAGAAGATTTAATAAACTATACAATAAGTACAAAATTTTTAGCATGTGTGAGACCAAGTGTTGACGAACTAGTGAACTTAACATTTATATCGCTTAATATCATGCATGGGTCCTTGGAAAAGCACAATGATAGATTATTAGTCTTACTCTCTTTGTCCCAAAAAGAATGAAATTTCCATTTTCTCGAGAGTCAACCTATTTAAACTTGAGTAATGTTTTACAAAAAAAAAAAAAAAAAATACTAACATTGACGATACAAAATAAGTATCATTATATTAATGACAGAATATATTTACGTGATAAATATTGGTTGAGACATAAGTGTTAATACTAATCATTATAAATCTAATTAAATTTTAACAATTTTTACCGGCACAATTCTCGTAGTTGCATTTTTTAGATGGAGGGAGTATCTATTTCCACCATGTCTGAATCAGTGTGTTTAATACTGGCTCTAGATGTCGACGAGTGCAAGTTACTCGGTGAGCACAGAGTGTGCTTTGGTGTATGCACCAACACGATCGGGTCACATGATTGCTGGTGCCCGCACGGAACTTACGGCCAACCTGACGTCGAAGGTGGCTGTGTCGATTATAACTTCCACAAAGGTCAGTACCATCAGAACAAACACACTCTGGAGTCTGCACTGGTTGCACAGCGGTGTCTTACATACGATTTATTTGCAGCAGATGCTATGTCGCCTACGGTGGCTGGGGTGCCGACAGGGATGCCCGGCTGCAACACTACTTGTGGCGATGTTCGTGTGCCGTACCCGTTCGGCTTCGGGCCCTCTCGCTGCTACTGGCCCGGGTTCAACCTCACCTGCGACACAAGCCACAATCCCCGCGGCTGCTTCTCCCCGGCAACGGTAACGGCACCCTCCAGGTCGTCGACATCTCCTTGCGCAACTCCACGGTGCGCGTCATCCATCATGACAGCAGCACCGACTCCACCATTGACGTCCTAGATGACACCTGGGCTTACGATAATATCACCACCGACTCAGCCCAGCTGCTGGCTGCCGTTCGCCTCCCAACGGACATCGAAGAGCCCTATGTGCTGTCGACGAGGAACGAGCTCATCGTCTTCTCCGGGTGGGACGTGCGTGCCAGACTCCATGGGGAGTACAGAAACGGCAGCAGCAGCAACGCCACCGACAGTATCATCAGCCAAGCTGTCTGCAGCAGCTCCGGCGACGGCCTAGTCGTCGGAGATCGTGGTTCTGGTGAGCCACCGTCAGTCCCAACACAAACCCACCGTCAGTACTGCTCCGGCCACGATGGTTGTTGCCATGCGCCCATCTCATCAGGCAGCCCGCCCAAGAGAGTGGAATTCAATGTGCTGTACAGCACCATCACCCATCATTATGGTAATTGGCCGTGGTTCTTCGCATTCGCGTTCATCTCGGAGGTGGGGTTCACTGATCAATGGCACAAGATCTTCAACTTGAATGATAAGGCCATAAGTTACATGTCATATCCCATTGTTCTACAATGGGCCGTTAAGGAAGCCTTGTTAGCACCTGCTGCCAACAACTCAGGCCAGTGCCCAGTAGACTTGGTCAGACGCCTTTGCAAGAGCGAGCATAGCTACTGCCGGCAAGAGAATGGAGGCTTTACGTGCCACTGCTCCAAGGGATACGATGGCAACCCTTACGTTATCAATGGATGCCAAGGTCGCCACTCTCATCCATAACTATTCAGTAGTATATGTTTCTCAATGTTTGTTCTTTATTGTTCATCCTGATTTGGTTGCAGATATTGAAATCGGTCGAAAACGGACTTACGAAATAGAAAACGAAATCGGTTTTGTCCGAACATTTCTATATTTTAGCAATTAAAGAGTATAAAAAATAATTGAAAATGGTGGTGAAACCAATTGAAACTGACAATTTTTATGTCTAAAAACGGAACAAAATGTCGAAAACGAAACCGGTCGGTTGGGAATATTTCTGTTCCGCTTTCATCCTTAGACGAGTGTAACATCCCGGCGCAAAGCAAATCGTGCTTGGGCGGCTACTGCTACAATTTGCCTGGACACTACGAGTGCCGGTGCCCGTGAGGAAGCCACGGCAATGCTTCTGAGCCCGAAGGCTGCACCATCAGGTCCCCAACAGGTGATAGCCACTGGATGCTCATGTCTCGATGATACTTTTTCTGACATATACGTATGCATTGCTTAGCTTACGATTGTGTATTTATATATGCACATTTTCAGGTTTAATCATCGGTTTGTCAGTTGCTAGTGGCCCGGCGCTCCTGCTTTTGGTTCTGGGCATACTGTTCCTACTCCGCAACTTAAAACAGCGCAAAACAAAACTACTCAAACAAAAGTACTTCAAGCAGAATCGCGGACTACTGTTGCAACAGCTGGTGTCCCAAAACGCTGATATTGCAGAGAGGATGATAATACCAGTGGATGAGATTGCAAAAGCCACAAACAATTTCGACAAAGATCGTGAGCTTGGTGGCGGAGGTCATGGTACAGTTTACAAAGGAATCTTATCGAACAAACATGTCGTAGCCATCAAGAAGTCAAAGATTTCACTCCAGGAAGAAATAGATGAGTTCATAAATGAGGTAGCAATCCTCTCACAGATCAACCATAAGAATGTGGTCAAACTCTATGGATGTTGCCTAGAGACTGAAGTGCCATTGTTGGTTTATGAGTTTATCTCCAATGAAACACTTTATCATCATCTCCATGTTCAAGAACCGTGGTCCCTATCATGGGACAGTAGGTTGAGGATTGCAACTGAGATAGCTACTTCTCTTGCCTATCTTCACTCGTCAGTTTCCATCCCAATAATCCATAGAGACATTAAGTCCCTCAACATACTTCTTGATGATAAGATGACATCAAAGATATCGGACTTTGGAGCTTCAAGGTATATCCCAGTAGAAAAAACTGGGTTGACAACAAGGGTTCAAGGAACAAGAGGGTACTTGGATCCTATGTACTTCCACACTGGCCGACTCACCGAGAAAAGTGATGTCTATAGTTTCGGTGTAATTCTTGTGGAGCTGCTCACTAGGAAGAAACCATCTTCGTATTTATCCTCTGAAGGTGATGGTCTTGTTTCCCATTTTGGTAGCCTACTTTCTGAGGGAAATCTTAGTCAGATAATTGATCCACAAGTTATGGAGGAGGGAGGCACAGAAATCCAAGAAGTTGCCGTGCTTGCAGCATCATGTATAAATTTAAGAAGTGAGGAAAGGCCAACGATGCGACAGGTAGAACATACATTGCAAGGTCTTCAGGGATCCAATAAGTATAACAGAGATGGCATTGTAGCTATGGAACCCAGAAATGACAGCATTGCGACGGACAATCCATCAATGAGTGGACAAGGGCAAAGAAATGAGAACCCATTTAGCAGAAGATACAGTTTGGAGCAAGAGATAATGATATCTGCAAGGTACCCTAGGTAGCACTGCTCTGTTTGCGCATTAGCATAAGAGGATTCATTAACTTCTCCTAGGAGTAACTGTACGTTCATTACGGTTGAACTCAATTCACTGTTTCTCTTTTTGTTTCGGTAGTGCAATTCCAGTGTATTCGCTTTCCACCTTCAATAAAAGTGGAATCCAGATGAAATCGAGTTATTAAATTGCTTTTAGCTTTGTCTTGCCTTTATTTGTCTCTATTTACCAGTTGATTCGTATCATCGTATGGCTTCTCCTTGAACATGAGAACCCGAAGTCTTGTGTCATGTGACGACGCCGCGTCAATTGTGCCAACTGGATGTCCCGGGAGCATACGGCTCAGTTGCCTTGGCATAGACTGCAGGTTGTCAAAACAAAGTCCGTCTCCGGGGTCAGGAGTCGAGATCGCCTGCGTGGTCGATCGAGTACATGTCCCCGTCCTTTTGTGTCAATGTTTTCCAATACATACACGTTCAGCTCATATTATACTGACAAACACAAGAACATGAGGCGCACATGCATGGTCCACCGATGTGTGTGTTCGTTGTTCGTGCCATGTATAGAATAATAAATTTGCCAAAGGCGACGACTTCGATTACTTGTACCAGTCCATCAACCCGTGCTCCCGCACGGGCCAACTTTGAGATATTTTAGCTTTAGAAAACCCTATTTATTTAATGTATATTAACTGATAATGAAATTTACACTTCAATCTGAATCTAGATTTGAATCATTATTGTGTAGCACAGGTAATATAATGTAACATTAATTATTTTGAAAGTGTTTGTAACATTAATTTTATTCTACGGTTGTGTGATGTCTTTTTTTCTTCATTTTTTATCATAGCATGGTTGACTTTGTCTAGTATAAGGGTACGTCAAACATGTCGCACTTTAATAACAAATTAGAAGGTTAGTTCACTACATCTATAAATTAGTCATCCAACATGTGCTCTTGCATAGGATACAACCTTAAGCGAACTTAACATCACTACGTAAAAAGGCTCATAATCGCCCGGTCGCGCCCAGAGACGCCGCTATAACGTGCGTCGCTGTGTTGTGAAAAGATCGACGCCAGCGGTCCGGGCGAAGCGTCGCAATAGGCGACAGCCGGTCCCACACGAACAAAACGTGTCTGAAATCGTAGGTAATTACATACGGGTATTTACCGGACGCGTCTGCTTTTTCCGTTCAGACGCGTTTTCGTTCTCTAGGTACAGACGCGCGGCTGTAACAGACGCCTTTTTAAACCAAGTGTCTGCAACATTCACCGTATCTCAGACACGCGTTTGATCACAGACGCATTCTCGAGGCCGAGCGTCTGTGGATGCGAGCCCTAATTCAGACGCGTGTTTGTATACGAGACACTTTTTGGTGCCACCCGTCTGCATGCCGTTGCGAGTATTACAGACACGCATGGCTTCACAGACGCTTGGAATGTGCGAAGGGTCTGTAACGGTCACATATATTAAAGTCGCGCGTTTAGATTCTGACGAGTTTTACCAGCAGGCGTCTCTCCATATCCGAACCGTTACCGACGCGCGGCCATTTACAGACGTGTTTAGTCGACGTGACGTCTATACTTGCTTGAAACTATTGCAGACATTGGCCGGTAAACAGACGCGTGGCAGGTGCACGTGTCTGTAACTCGCACATGCGATACAGTCGCGCGTCTTGTTAGAGACGATTTGTATCACCAGGTGTCTGTGATACAAGAACTGTTTTACGCACGCGGCGTGATAATGTAGAGACGTGCGACCGGCGGGTCCGTACCATTCGGAAATATTGCAGACGCGTGTCAATATACAGACGCTTGGCAGGTAGACGCGCCTATAACTATCACGTCCATTACAGTCGCACGTTTGTCAGAGACGATTTATAGCAACAGGTGTCTGTACATATATGGATTGTTACATACGCCCGTAAGGTTACAGATGATTGGAACGTATGCCCGTCTGATCCTGACGTTTGTATGAGTACAGACGATTGGTAGTGGTATGTGTCGGTAACTAGAGTATCTCACCTACAGACATTGGATAGGCATGAAGACAAAAAATTCTATATAATACATTACCAAAGCCAAATGTTCTTTTACAGCACACAGATTACTTACGATTTATGGTACATTAGCATTCGTAAGGAAGTCATAACCAAGCTTGATCCGAATCTGATTAGCAATCTCAAAGGACAGGAAGGCATCTATGCTGGCGTAGTTAATCTGATTTCTTGACAACCGAAAGTCCCCCATCGGTGGTGATTGATGAAGTCACCCTTCTTCTTCTTCCGACGAGGAATCAGAGAACCACCGACGCTAGAGTATCCAGCGAGGGGAGACACTCTGGTTCTGCCAGATTCTTGTACTCATTAACATCAAGAGCAGGCACAATATGTTGTAAGTCGCGTGGATTGGAGACGCAGACCCCGCAGTCAACTTCAAGGCGTTCCACGTCCTTGCCTATGGCCGCCCCAGTGAACACATGGCCCTCATCTTGAAGAAAGTGATTCAAAACCTGGGGTAACCGGCCCCCAGCCTGGTGCACTTGATATACAAGGCATCGATGGCCAACACACAAGCAGAATGCTGGCGCGATCCTGTGCTCCCTTTTGCCAAACTCGTTGGGAGGAAGAATCCTCCACTCCGAAGTCGAGGCCAACGAGCATACCTGCACGCCTTTGTTTGGACTTTGGACACGGTTACCTCGGTTTCATTGATGAAGTCCTCCACGACTGTGGCATCGCACGCGGATCGTCATGTCGATGTTTGGGTATCGCCGCCGGCGACGACCACATCTTGGCGGCAAGTGCGTGGTCTTGGCCGTTCGTTTTCGGCGCGGGTCTCGGGCATGGCGCTGCCGGTTGCTCGAGATGACTCCATTTCTCGTGTTTTTTTGCCAAGGGAAGAAACAGTGCGCTTCTTAAGTAGATGGGGTCTCGAACGGCAGTTGCCAGTCGCGAATGGTTGCGTCAATTGAGTTGCGTCAATTGAAACTTGTGAACAATCCATTAATCGTTGTGGAAGTTTAAATGACGGACTAATGCAATGGTGCATCCTTTTTCGAGTTCGACGTGGTTTTGGTGGATGCGTCGTGGGTACGAGAGTTGGCCGATGCGCCTGGGAGGCAGTGTCGCCTAGAAGTAAGCCCTCCTCTGCGGCCTCCACCTTGTGGAGTTTGGCTCCGGTGCCCGACGACGATTGGAAAGCGGCTTCGGCGGCGGTAACGAACAGATCTCTGTAGGCTGCGAGGAAGATGAACAGGAGTTTTGTACTTCTCTGTAATTTTTCTTTTCTTGTGGATCCTATTTGTAAATGGACCAGTGTAATGCGTTGAGATAAATACATTTTCCTTCTCAGAAAAAAAAAAAAAAAAAAAAAATGCAACCAGTTTATTAGGCGGCTACATATGCGAGGCATATGTATGTGTGGTTAACAAGTTGTACGTACAAGCTTCTAGTCATCATATATTTTCTCAAACTGAACAACCAGTCATCGAGTTTGCATCATCACATTGTTTTAATACTACCCTAGCTAGTACATGATCACCAAAAGTAAGTCAAGACAGCATAACATCAATCACATTATTTAGTGTGTTGTCGGCATCGTAGGCATGCCACCCTACTTTAGGTACTCAACAGCAGCCTCAACAGCCTGGCAAGCGAGCCTTTGCATCATGAGCCTCTCCTCTTCGTTCTCAGCCTTCCCTTTCTTGAGATCCTCAACAGCGGAAACAACTTCAAAGAGCTTCTGCATGAACATATATATGAGGGATCCAGATGAGATCATTCCGACAAAAAACAAGTCACAGTCGTCAAATCACAAGCATCGTTCATATATTTGGTCATTGAGAAACTGCTGTAGTGACATGCCAAAACAAAGCATGCATGCATGCAAAGTGAACTATGCCAAAACTGGTGGCCGAGAACTACCATTATATTCACGTATCTATGCCAAAACAACAATGGCCAAAATTGGTTTTCTCAATTTAAACAAAGCATACATGTAAGTGAACTATGCCAAAACCGGCAAAAAACTGTTGACCGAACTACCATTCTCGAAGTATGCCAAAACAGTTGGCCAAGCCAAAATGAGTTTTCTCAGTGCATCGCTATCGAAACCGAAACTAGTAGTATAACTGAAACTACTTGCTATACAAAAATTGGTCTTCATATGGCATTAGTACCGCGCCAACGACGACCTTGCTTCCATCTCCTTCGCCGTCGCCTCCAGCTTCCTGGCTCCTTGCCTCGACGCCGCTGCCGAGGACTTCTCCTTCGCCCTCGCCTCCGCCTCCGGCTTCACGGCTCCTTGCCGCGACGCCGCTGCCAAGGACTTCTCCTTCGCCCTCGCCTCCGCCTCCGGCTTCCCGGCTCCTTGCCTCGACGCCGCTGCCGAGGACTTCTCGTTCGCCCTCGCCTCCGCCTCCGGCTTCTGGCCGGAGGCCGCCTAGACGACGCCCTTCCGAGCGCGAGGAAGCGAGGACTCAACGACGCGCCGCTTCCGAGGGCAAGGAAGGAGGACTCGGCAACGACGTCGTTGAAGGCGAACTGGGCATGTCCTCTTTCCTCCATCGCTTAAGCTCCCGATGATACTCCCTCTGCGTCACCACCGTCGCTAGGGTTTCCAAGTTACTAGTGAGCGAGGCGATTCCAGTCTTCCTCTCCAACGAGGCGGCCCGGATGCCTTGCTTCTTGTACCCCGTGGAGGCGTCCCGGGACACCCTTCTTGAACCTTGGCGAAGTCCTCACCACCGTTTCCACCTGGGACGAGGAAATCGGGGCGAACCTCCCCCGTATTCATCTTCGACGGCAAAGTGGGGAGGGGAGAGGGCGAAAGGAATGGAGGTCGCAGCGGCGTGGCGGGGGAAGAGGCTAGGAGCGCAGCGGCGGCGCCGCGGCGAGGGAAGGCTCTGTGCGAGCAGCAGAGTGGAGAGGCGGAGTGAAAGAGCTGAAGCAATATAGGCGACGATGACGCGGTATATAGATATATAGTGAAGGGATGCGGACATAGACAAGATGGTCCCATGGGCAACAAGTTCATCAAATATAATATATATATATATATATATATATATATATATATATATATATATATATATATATATATATATATATATATATATATATATATATATATGTATTCTACCGTCGCCTTTTTTCCAACACGGCTCTGTACTACAAAATGTTGTCCGTAGTTCTTGAGCCCCGATTCTCCGTCAAAAAAACACAGGATTCTCACGAGGCACCACAAGGACGTGTTTTGGGCATCCCATGGCCCGGACATCGCCGCCCGCAATGCAGGCCGTCTCGCTCAGCCCGTCCATCGTCGAACGGCTATAGATACTTTGCGAGGAATGGCCGCGGAGCTATTGGTGGGTTCGATGAGTTTGATCTATGGCATAGGTACTGTAGTGAGGAGTGGAGGATCTCAGCTGTGTGTCTTCGGTGCCACTCTAGTCCTATGTAATGTAAGGTGGTTAATACAAATGAATATATATTTTGTATCTATGACCTTGGTGGTTTTATGTTGTTTTAACATTTTTCATATCAAATTATATCGATGGCTAAAGTCATAATAACTGCAGAAATCTCCGCGCAATTGCGTGGGCTAGAGTATGCTGATTTAAATTTAAATTAGTAAAATAATTATATATTACAGTTCTAGAGTACCCTGTTTTTCAGTAACATGATTTTTCTAGGTCTCTATTAGCATACTATTTAGGATGCAACAACATGGAAGCATTTGCACACTGCGCATATGAGGCTTCAATACAGATTTGATTCCTTGCATGTAGGACGTCTTGTGCTCTGCATGATGAAAAACAGGGTAGATATTAATGGACGTTTGGAATTTTGTTTACATCTCTATATCCTTAAATTGTTTCCTGTATTTTTTATCATTACTGAAAAAAGAAATTATGTAACCATACTTACTCAGTTAGAAGGCCATCTTGTGTGCTGGCTGCTGGTTACCTGGGCTGACCGGGCGGAGACAAAACAAAAGACATTGGACATGAGAAGAAATTTTGCTACGTGTGTAAATAGAGGGCAGTCCTTTAATTGAATAGACTTTTTTTTTTTTTGGTCCTGATTACCTACAGGTCAGCTATAGGTGAGTCCTTATTTGAATGAATCTCCATTGGATAAAGGTACCGGCAGGTAGAGGTAGAGCATGCATAGATGTCTACAATCTGTGGTGCAAACATATTGAAAGACACAGAAGCGCGTAAGCAAGCATGGTACTATTTTATATACAGCTGGATAACATATGATAAGAACTGAAAGCAATATTACAAATTCAGGATGGATGCACACAGTCGATGTCGGACAAATTTCATATCAGTACATAGTTGTTTACATGCATGAAGAAGTGCACCATTGAGTAGATATCAACGTCTTGCATACCTTCAATATCTGTACAACATTCAAATATTGCTTTGTTTGACATCTGCACTGAGAAAGGCAAGCCCAGGGGGTGGATTCACTTCAAGCCCGTCCGATACCCTCTGCCGGATTCGGGCAGCAGTGGCCGCTGCTGCCTCTTCACCGGCAAGATGCCCCGTCCAATGTGGAAAGACAGGTTCTTCTTCATCCGTGGGTGTTGACATTTCTTAACGCAATCAAAGGAAATAGGTATAAAACCCATCCCCGATGAAGGCGTCGAGAAATGTGCCGACATTCTCAAGTAAACCACCGTGTCGGTGATTCGAAATGAGACCGTTAACGGGATAGATATTGTCATTGTAGATATTCATCCGCAAAAGCGCACGGATCTATCGTTGTAGCATTTCACCCGGAAAATATTCAGGGTATCGTTATTTATATTCGCCCAAAGGAAGGCATGTGATTAATAATTTAGCATGGCATTTGAATAGAGGAACATGTGTTTGCTTAGACCAAAATACTCATAACAGGGGTAAGCATGAATGGTTTAAAGATAGTGTGACACACGCTTGGAAATCCACCAAAGAAAAGGATAAAGAAAAATAGATAAAGAATAAATGAATAAATGAATAATCCTAATGGAGTAGCACTAATGTATCTAGCCTTGACCATACAAATGAATAGTTAATCATCATATGCAAACTGATCTAAACATGGTTAAGTCTAGGATAACGGGGAGACTTCCTGGTTACCATACGGCCCGATAGGAAGCATTTACGAACTCCTACAGCACAGGCGAACGTGGGGGGATTTCAAGGGACGGACAAGGCTTGTCACGACCAAGCCGCCTACCCCCTCAACCGTGGCATGCACTCATATTCACAGGTGTCATAATACCCGGGCACCATGCCCGCATACCAGAGCACTACTCTTGTCCCCCCAGGATCCCCACTCGTCGAATGGACGGACTAGAACAAGAGCAAACCCGAAGGTACAATGAACCATTATCCCACCTCTAATCAAGTTAGGCATATGATGAGCATTAATAAACTGTAATGAACATGTCAAGATCATGATATGTAAACTATATACTAGTTCATATACCAACACAAGAACATGAACAAGACTACACTCTAGTTCATAAGTTAGGCCAAGAATGTAGAAATAGGACTGGCAAATAGAAGAATGCTCCATAGAGTAGATGTATTACCAAAGTGCTTCTTCTAGGAGACAAGCCCTCCTTGTAGCTCTTCTACTCCAAGTGTAACTACTAAAGAATAAAGAAAAAGAAAGAAGAAGTAGAAGAAGAGAGAAAGGTAGAGGTGGTAGAGGAAGAGATTGCTTGGGTTTGTTTGGACTCCAAATGGTGTGTGTGTTGAGAGAGGGAGAGGGGGATCTATTTATACACTTGGAGGAGGGGCCTAAGTGCTATTTTACAACCAAACCGACCTAGTAAACCTTCCATGTATTCGCAAACCGACGGACGCAAGGCGGTAATCCCAGTTTGGAAGGTCAACGAACCGCCTCCCCGAGGTTGGGCGCGAACCGCCTCTGGGGAGGTGCGGGCGCGCCAGGTGGTGCTTGCACGCCCCCGAGGTCGGTTCGGCCCGAGCCTCGGTGGGGTGTCGTGTTTAAATCTGAAAAAGTTGTGTCTTGGGCTGCGCTCGGTCCGTTTTGATGTTTTGGGTCGATTTGCTCCTTGGGCTTGGATTTGGCAAAAAATGTGCTTTCCCTAAGGCGTACTTTGGTTGGTTTTCCACTTTCTTTTATGATAAATCTGCAAAATAAAATACAAGACACTACAAGTGGAATTTATTAGTGGTAAATGCATATGAGTATAAAAAGATTTAATTTTACTCCCTTTATGGTAGTAAGTTGACGGGTAAAAATATGTCGTTGGTTACCGCCAACAAACTCCCCAAGCTTACCCTTTTGCGCGTCCTCGAGCAAAAGATATAAGTACTTGGTTGTTGATCGGGAGTTGCTACTATGCCGATTATGTTTCACATGTGCCAGGGTTATAATAAGATTTTCTACTAGAGTTTGAATAAAATGGCACATCTTTTTCCCACCCTTTATTACCTTTCATCGTAGCGGGGCTTTTTAGCTTTTCTCAAAGCCTTGGGCGGTTGCCAGATAGAACGGTTATAACAGAGGTGCTTATCATTCATCCTTTTGATCAACCTTTTATCCGGGATTTTATTTAGATAAAAATTCTTTATTTCTTTTTTTCAAGAAAGTATGGGCTTTATTGCTATATATATATATATTTTTTTTTGGAGAGGTGGGCTCTGCTCGCCCTAGACTTTGTCTTTTATTTCCTCTCTTTTCTTACTTTCTTCTTTTTTTTTTTTTTTCCTTCTTTTTTTAAGAGATGTGGGCTCTACTCGCCCTCGGACACTTGTCCCTTTTTCATCTCATTTTTTTTTTTAAGCATAGCCCAACACATTTCTCTTTTTTTCAAAGTATAGATTCCCTGGATGTCAAGTTTCTCTTTTGGACAAAGTCATAGCAAATCTATTTGTACCATATCATACTTGGCAACAACTTAGACTAGATAGAGCATATGCAACCCACATGAATCAGATTTTTTTTCAGGGATGAATTTCAGAATTAGCCACTAAACTCAAACTTTAGAGAACTTGAATTATAAACTAGGCACATGCAAAGCATAAGACAGAGCAACTATTTATCATTTCAACAGGGGACCAAGATTAAACATTTTTATAGCTCATATATGTAAGCATTAAGGCACAAAGAAGAGCTACTTATTCTGTTTTTGGATTTTTTTTTATTATTATTTTTTATTATTATTATTATTTTTTTATGCAATATTGCTGAAATATAAACATGCTAAAATAAAATAAAATTGAGGGAATTAAATATGCAATGCAATGATACCTGCGGGGTCCTCCCCAAGCTATCTGGAGACCCGTGAGTCACCTTACATTATTATATATATATATATATATATATATATATATATATATATATATATATAGGGCTGCGCTAAGTAGTACCCAGGGTAGTAATTATTAATCACTACCCGAGCCCCCCTCGCCAGACCGAGTCCAGCGGCCGTCCGAGCATCGCTCCAGCACCTGCCCATGGCCCATCCACACGAGGCCACAGTACCCAGTCTCCATCCCGATTTTTGTTCAACCGATTTTTTTTTTCTTTCAACCGTACCCATAGCACGATTTGCGCAATTTTTAAGCCGATTTTTGTTTTCTTATTTTTGCCGCTATTTAGACTCACCAATCTCCAAGACTTATTTTTGGTGGGCTGATATTTTTTTTCGCCCGTGCCACTCGCATGGCAGGTTTGGCAAAACCGTTTTTTAAGTGACCACATTATTGACTTGCCTGTTTTATTATTGTTCAAAGTAATCTATATATCTATACATCTTAGATTTTCTTGGCATGGAAAATGACTTTCAATGCCAACTTGATATACACAAGTTTGCATAATCTGCAGTTTCAAATCAAATATATTGAGCACACTTATTTTCCACCACAAACAGACCGAATTTCATTTGTCATTACTAGTACACATACCGAGTCGTATGTAAAAAAAAAAAATCATACCAGTTCTATAATCATGCGTCCAAACCTGTTTACATTTACATTACTAGAAACAACAAGTTGTGAGGGCACGACTACTTCAAGGTACAACACTGATCGAAGCATAAGCATTTGTGGTCCAGTAGGCAACACATCTGCAAGGCAAAGTTCAAGGCTTCTCTCTCAGCCGGCCTTCGCCCTGTTTAAAGAAAATGTGAATGGTTTGCAGTTTAATGTGAAAAAATCACCACAAAATAGCTCAATTTGCATGGAAGACAAGATATACCAATAATGCGCCTGTGCAGCCATAAGCAGCTGTCACAAGCCGCGCCCACCAGCTCCAAGGTGTGAGCATATGAGCAGTGTTGCTGATGGAGTGGAGATGAAGCCGACGTCTCCTACTGGTTTAAAACAGACATAACTAGTGTGACTAAATTACATCCAAGTTTACAATCATGAAACTGGTGAAGTGTGCTGCTGATACTACATTACAGCTAACTATAATAAGATTGCACTTCAAATTGATGTTCTAACAAAAACAGTAATAAGGAAACCTATAAAAAGAAATAAGTAGCTCATAGGCAGACTCAAAAGTGATTGCAAATAGGGAAAAAAATGGCAGGCATTAGGTGAAAATTGAGATTACAGACTCGGGAGGTTTTTATAGCTAGAAGAACCAAAAATATGTTACACTGCTATTGTATCAGCACACTAATTCGTTTCCTGATTTGATCTCAAGTTTCCAAACAAAACTTTCATTACGTGGATCATTTCCCATTAACATTTTCACTCTTTGTTCCCGAGTATCTTGCTAGGGATTCCAACATGAATTAAGAAATTTGATAATCAGACTTTGTAGTATCAACATCTATCAAATATCAAACCAACATGACGATCTGGTCACCCAATCCTTGTCAAAGTGAGGCACTATGCCTAAGGGTAACAATTATAGCTGCAAATAATTTGCATGATTTTAGCACTATTTATAAATTATAAGCACAAATTAATGTACATAACTAAAGACTAGAAGTATAAACTAATTCCTACAAGTACACTATGTCTCAGGATACCTGATGGACCAGACGACTCCATCCAACTAAGGCAAGCTCGGCATTCGATCTGTACGTAGCCAATAAGTGGCAGTCCTGCAACCAGGCTGTGCGTTAAAAAACAGAGCATAAAAAAAACAAAGCAACATGGCGTGTATATGTTTCTAATGGCTGCTATGCTGGTCGCCGCCTTTCCTTGTTAGTTCTAATAAAGAAACCTTTATAGTTCGTTTTCATGAGTTGAACACTCAGGTACATGTGACTCTTAATTGTCAGTAAGTGATAGCATATGTAAGTAACATAGGTTTGCTCTCTGCTCTGCTCTCCTCTCCTCTCCTCTCCTCCCCTCCCCCCCCCCCTCTCCCTAAACCCTAAACCCTAAACCCCCTCGCCCTCGCCCTCTCTCTCTCTCTCTCTCTCTCTCTCTGCTGCTCGTTCCTGGCTGCATAAACAGGACAAGGAGCAAACCTATGTTACTTACATATGCTATCACTTACTGACAATTAAGAGTCACATGTACAAAAGAAAAAATATTTATAGCTCATGCTGAAGTGCTGATTACTAACTCATGGAACAATAATTTGTCAAAAATAACCTTTACTAATGAGCATTAAGTTGATGCAGCAGTCAGTATGTACATGAATTGATGACCTAGTGAGCAGTATATACATTTCAAATTGCTGATAGATGCCGGACACGGCTCTGAAACTGAAGCTAGCAACACATTAATTGATGATACATCTAGCAAACCATAACCATGAGTTGAGATAGCAGGTCAACTACTTATGTGTGAACACAAATATTTCTATATTACAAGACAATTGTAGAAACTCACTGGAGATCTTGTCAGCCTCATTATATTGATGGAATGTAAGATATTGCAGGAGCTCAATCATAATTAATCTATTTTTAGTTATCTTGAAAAGAAAAGGTATTACAACTAAAATAAATCATGAATATTATCACATAAAGAGTTGATACTACTATTGCCACTAAACCAAATAGTACCATGATTTATTTATTTGTGATGCTGAACACAAATAGTGTCATGATTTGGTATTGTAGTCACAAATAATAAATTAGATAGTCTAATATACTTATACTATACTAATATAAATTTATCAGCTAGAATTCTAGAACCATCGTTAGTGACTGGCAGAAACTCGAAACAAAACAAAAAAAGGCCAATTACATCCAGAGACGAACTGATTGATATAATTCCATGTTCTCAGATCCAGAATCTTGCAAAAACTGTAGAGACTAAAACCAATATTTGAAGATTCAAACATACACAGTCAATTTAGTTTTGGGGTTTAGTTCACTACTCAAATCAAGGATGGGTTGGGATGCATTTCTAATAAATGTCGGCATATCAGTTCTTAAAAATTAGCTTACTGATCACCGACCAACAATAGTTGACCACAGCACACATCAATGAAGCATACTGCACAGCTATATTTGGAATTCGAGTCATTAGGATGAACCATAGAAAGGATACCTGAAGAAAACTCTTCATAATCACATATTGATCCTGAAAAAGTTGTTGAAGACCATTATTTGATTCTTAAGCATTAGCCTCATGTAGTATGCCTTAAAAACAAAGGATTCAAGTGCTTGAATTGTTGCCAAACTGAAAAAAAACATAGAAGAAAGCACCAATTAGATAGCAACCATAAGTGATTTCTTTAAGAAAACAATTAGCCACAGAATCAGCAAAACAAATAGAACTTCATAGGTTAACTTTTCAGTACCATACTATTTGCAAAATAATTTTTTTTTTTTTAGAAAAAGAGGGTTGTACAAATAAAATGGTGGTCCAGCCATTCATTTTTTCATTAAGGTAGGATAATGTGAAAAAAAAAACTTTTTTACACATTGAGGCTAACATAATTTTTGGGCAGGGATGGATGCTTTTCATTATCCATAGTATATAAGAAAATTAGAAGGCACCGATCAAGATTTCTAAAATACACGTGCCACTGAATAAGTAATTTTGGGAGAGCATACCGAAAAAAAAAGTTGATACAAGGGCAAAGAGAATTGTTTATTTAAAACATCAAATGGAGAGTAATAGGCTCATTTGTTGTAAAGCATTATATCTGTAATAATACATAATAGTACAGATTCACAATTTTAAGATTGCAATAACGATAAGAGCCAGATATGCATGAAGTAACTTTGGTCCAATCAGCAGGCAAGAGAAATGAGTATTTCAATATATCAGACAAAAATGAGTGTTACCAAGTCTTGTAATGCAAAGCTTTATATTTGGTTGAATGTTGATAGAGGGCTTCCAGCCTTCCACTACATCCTTTGGTTTCAATACATCTAAAGGCAGAGCTCTATAGGATTATGGACCTGTACAACAAAATATTAGCAAGTTGAGTTAAATGAGTCATCTAATCAATCCAGAGAACAAATCTGGACGAACTCTTTGAGCTTTCGGAAAGATGGATATTAAGCACAAGTTCATCACATGATACAAGATTTAGTGGATTCGGCTTCCTGCAACTCGGCAAGTACCTCACATGGCACAACAAACTCAACATCTGATTAATACAGAAGATTAACCTAGATCCTAGATGGCTAGACCCTCGATTTGCCTCCGAATAGCCTCCTATGCCGGTTCTAATTCTTAGAAAATCATAGAAACAAGGGACGTCTTTTTTGGAAACCATATGCACCTGAACTCAAACAATTAAAAAGTAATTCCAGCACACATAGCAGGGTGGAACCAGACAGTGGCACAGCTGAACCAAAATTTAGCTAGGGTACAATGTGAACACATAACTAATATTATTAAAAAAAATCACATACATGCATCACGTACTCATTGATATCCCACACGAATGATTAATAGGATAAATTTAATTCTTAAAGAATGAAGATGGTACCTATACTCTTACAAAGCAGTCGTCCATAGCATGCTAGCAGAGCATTCATATAATTCATTAATACAACATACACCAATTTACTAAGATTCAACTATCTAAGAGCTAATAAACATGTAAATTAAACAAAAAATCAATTATTTTATGATATTATGTGATAATAAATTTACAAAGCTTTGAAAAAGATATAGCAGGACAGAGCACCAGCGCATTTTGATAATGAACTGTAACAATCAACTAGTAAATCATAAAATAAAAAAAGGGGAACGGGGAGGAGATTGTGCAAACGACAAGCTAGAGAAGGGGATCTTGAGGAAGGGCAAATGGATCTGCCGAGACAAACTCACCTAGTCAACTTGCTGCACCAATTAAAGAGCTCCTGGTCATGACTTGTGCCGACAATCTAACACTCGCATCCTGCACTCGAATCGTAAAAACAAATCAAGAAGGGGAAGCGGAAGGAGACCGAGATTGTGCAAACGACGAGCTATGGAAGGGGATCTAGAGGAAGGGCACCTGGATCTGCCAGCAGTATTGGAGAATCAAACGCAGGGGCGGCGGTGGCGGCGAGCTGACGGCATCGCCACGCGAAGTTGCCACTCCTTTCTCCGGGAGTTCGAGACGGAAACCAACGATGAGTCACGGGCTGCGCCGCTGCCGAACCCGACAAAGAATCGCCGGACTCGGCGACGGAAGTGGCGGCGCTGGCTCTTGCAGCGCAGGGGCGGCGAGCTGGACAAAACCGCCCTCTCCTCGACTCCACCCCAGGATGGCTGCCCCAGGGGCGGCGGCGGCGGCGGCTCGATGCGGGCGGGGCCGGTGGCGAGCTGGGCTCTGCGGCGGCGGCAAAAAGAAACCGCCGTCTCCCAAAATCCCACGATCTATCGAGATTATGGAAAGAAAAAAAAAAAAAACGATAAAAAGGAGATGGGTGCGGGAAAAGAAAACCGTGAACCTTGACCCCCCGACGATGGGCCGGCTCGGGTCGGAGCGGGTGCTTTGGTTGGCTCGGGTAGGGATTATTAATTAATACCTGGGTAATATATAGAATACCTATATATATATATATATATATATATATATATATATATATATATATATATATATATATATATATATATTTTATTTTGAGATAATTGCCGTTTTACCTTCGGCGGAGGGTGAACTGGGACTTTCTTCGACTTTGTTGTTTAATGGTGCACCATCTCCTGGAGATACGGGGGACTGCACCTCTTTTTGCTTCCACACCTTTTATGGAGGGATATACTTTATTTGCTTCTTTGGTTGTGATTCTTTTGGTGTGGAGCTTTCTTCCGGGGTCTTTTCTCCTTTTGTAAAGATGGGGACCTTCTCCTTCTTGGGTTTAGGAGCTATCTTTTTCTTTTGTTCCCACCTTTTATTTTTGCTAACGCCTTGGGAGTGCTTTGCTAATTTTTGGGGCTGGATTTCTATCTCTTTAATGCCTTGCTCCCCATATTTTATCCGGATCATTTTGCACTCTTCTGAGACTCGGGGTGAACTCAAATCTCTCTTCATTGCCATTGATATTGAAGCGGATTTCTCCTGCCCCAACATCAATTTGTGCCCCGGCAAAGGCTCAAGAATGGTCGCCCAAGGATGAGTGGTGTGTCTTTAGTGAACTCCATGTCCAATACCACAAAATCAATCGGGACAAAATACCCTCGGATTTTTACGGGTATGTCCTCTGCAATCCTCTTTGGATACCTTATGGATGAATCCGCCACCTGTGTAGTGTCATAGATGTTGGCTCAAGATTTGTATGTTTGAGCTTGTCAAAGACGGATTTCGCATGACATCGACACCGGCGCCCAAATCACATAAGGCGTGGTCGAATGTTTGGGTCCCAATTGAGCGGGGGATTGTAGGGCACCCGGATCTTTCTTCTTTTCGTGCGACGATTTAGGATAGCAAAGATTTGCATTCTTCGATCCAACTTCACAACTTCCGTTGTTGGCAGTGGCCGTTTTTTCTGGATGATGTCTTTTATGTACTTGGCATATGATGGTACGTGGAGCATGTCTAGGAGGGGTACACTTACATGTACCTTTTGGATCATGTCCATGAACCGAGTAAACTGCTCATCCGGCGTCTGCTTCCTTGTTCTTGTGGCGAAGGGTAGGAACGTTGTGTCTGTATATTCCAATGGTACCTCCTCCACTTCGGTTCTTCGCGCCTGTGGGGTTACCCCTTCCGGCAGCTTCTCTTTTGTTTCCTCACCGCAAAGATTAGGATTAGGTGGGTCTTGGGTAGATCTTCCCCCTCTGGTTGTTACTGCATTTATGCTCTCCTGGGGAACTTCAGATTGCTTTGGAACTTTTTCCCCACTTGTTACTTGGAGACGGCGGCTAGCCGGGCTATCTCGGGCTTCAATCTTCTTGTTGAAGGCCAACTGACTTGTCAAAGCAGAGTTGAATCCGTCTAGCTTGCTGCTGACTCCTTCTAAGATGTTATCCGTTTGGCTCATCTTTTTGGTGAGGTTTTCATTGATCTTGGCTTGGCCCAAGTACCGTCCTTCGGTGATGGCTGACCCGGGGTTATAGTTGGAGTTGTACCCACGATTGCCTTGGAATGGCGGCTGGGCGGGTTGTTCCAGCCTAACTGTGGTTGGCGATACCCGTTCTTTGTTGTTGATGAAGGCGGCTTCTTCACGGGTCTCGTGGCGCTTATCCCCCGAGTGGCCAACCTCTCCACACGCCTCACAGTCATGTGAGCGTCCGTGGCGTAGACCGGGCGCGGCTGAGTAGTAGCATCCGTGCTGCGCTCTTCCGATCTCTTCGGCCAGAAGATCCATTTTTGCGGCAAGCATATCCGCCTCCTTCACGGTATGCATGCCTTTTTTGTGTTTTGGCCGGGGCTCGTCTTCGCCCGGCTACGGTTTTGCCACCATTTTGTCAATCGTGGCTGTTGCCCCGATCGATGGTGAGCGATAGAAATGCGCCACCGGCAGCCGCGTCGAGGTGCCCCTTGGATATGGTCGTGAGACCATTGTAGAAGTCTCCGAGCACCAGCCGAGTTCTCCATCCCGTGGTGCGGGCATGCTTGAATGTATTCTTGCAGCCTTTCCCACGCCTCCCGGAATGGGTTCTATCGGGTTCTGGCCGGAAGTTGGCGATTCTCCCCTCGGGGCATTGGTTTTGCCCATGGGGAAGAACTTGGCGAGGAACGCCGCGGAACATTTGTCCCACGTCTTGACGACTTCCTTGTCCTTGTAGAACCATCGCTTTCGCCTTCCCCACAAGGGGAGAAGGGAACAGGCGAGCCCGATGACGTCTGCAAATGACATCCTTGATGACGATCGTATCGCACGCCTCAGGAAGTGTTGAAGATGAGCGTTTGCGTCCTCGCCCCTGCTAGTCCACAGAATGGACCGGCCTGCACCATGGTGCTCACCCCCAGCACGGCTTCGAAGTTTTTGTCCGTCACATTCACCGACGGCCCGGTGGGCACGTTGGTGACAAATGAGTTGAGAAATCGCGAATGGTTGCGTCGGTTGAGTTGCGTCAATTGAAACTTGTGAACAATCCATTAATCGTTGTGGAAGTTTAAATGACGGACTAATGCAATGGTGCATCCTTTTTCGAGTTCGAGGCGTGGTTTTGGTGGATGCGTCGTGGGTACGAGAGTTGGCCGATGCGCCCGGGGAGGCGTGTCGCCTAGAAGTAAGCCCTCCTCTGCGGCCTCCACCTTGTGGAGTTTGGCTCCGGTGCCCGACGACGATTGGAAAGCGGCCGGCGGCGATAACGCAACAGATCTCTCAGAGGCTCGCGAGGAAGATGAACAGAGTTTTGTACTTCTCTGTAATTTTTCTTTTCTTGTGGATCCTATTTGTAAATGGACCAGTGTAATGCGTTGAGATAAATACATTTTCCTTCTCAGAAAAAAAAAATCGCGTTGTGCAACCAGTTTTATTAGTGGCTACATATGCGGCATATGTATGTGTGGTTAACAAGTTGTACGTACAAGCTTCTAGTCATCATATATTTTCTCAAACTGAACAACCAGTCATCGAGTTTGCATCATCACATTGTTTTAATACTACCCTAGCTAGTACATGATCACCAAAAGTAAGTCAAGACAGCATAACATCAATCACATTATTTAGTGTGTTGTCGGCATCGTAGGCATGCCACCCTACTTTAGGTACTCAACAAAGACCTCAACGTACCGGCAAGCGAGCCTTTGCATCATGAGCCTCTCCTCTTCGTTCTCAGCCTTCCCTTTCTTGAGATCCTCAACAAATGAAACAACTTCAAAGAGCTTCGCATGAACATATATATGAGGGATCCGGATGAGATCATTCCGACAAAAACAAGTCACGGTCGTCAAATCACAAGCATCGTTCATATATTTGGTCATTGAGAAACTGCTGTAGTGACATGCCAAAACAAAGCATGCATGCATGCAAAGTGAACTATGCCAAAACTGGTGGCCAGAGAACTACCATTATATTCACAGATCTATGCCAAAACAAATTTGGCCAAAATTGGTTTTCTCAATTTAAACAAAGCATACATGTAAGTGAACTATGCCAAAACCGCAAAAAAGCGTTGACCAGAACTACCATTCTCGAAGTATGCCAAAACAGTTGGCCAAGCCAAAATGAGTTTTCTCTCAATTCACGCTCTTCGAAACTAGTAGTATAATCAAACTACTTTGCTATACAAAAATTGGTCTTCATATGGCATTAGTACTGCGCCAACGGCGACCTTGCTTCCATCTCCATCTCCGTCGCCTCCTCCTTCACGGCTCCTTGCCTCGGCGCCACTGCCGAGGGACTTCTCCTTACGCCCTCGCCTCGCCTCCGGCTTCACGGCTCCTTGCCGCGACGCCGCCGCCAAGGACTTCTCCTTCGCCCTCGCCTCCGCCTCCAGCTTCCTGGCTCCTTGCCTCGGCCGCCGCTGCCGCTGAGGACTTCTCGTTCGCCCCTCGCCTCCGCCTCCCGGCTTCACGGCCGGAGGGCGCCTAGACGACGCCTCTTCCGGCGAGGAGCGAGGACTCAACGGCGCCGCTTAGGGGCAAGGAAGGAGGAATCGGCGGCGGCGTCGTTGAAGGCGAGGAATGCTGGCATGTCCTCTTTTTCTCCATCGCTTAAGCTCCCGATGATACTCCTCCCTGCGTCACCACCGTCGCTAGGGTTTCCAAGTTACTAGTGAGCGAGGCGATTCCAGTCTTCCTCTCCAACGAGGCGGCTCGGATGCCTTGCTTCTTGTACCCCAGTGGGCGGCGTCCGGGACACCCTTCTTGAACCTTGGCGAAGTCCTCACCACCGTTTCCACCTGGGACGAGGAACGAGGGAACCTCCCCGTATTCATCTTCGACGGCAGTGTGGGAGGGGAGAGGGCGAGAAGGAATGGAGGTCGCGCGCGTGGCGGGAAGAGGCTAGGAGCGCGGCGGCGGCGCCTGCGACGCTGGGAAGGCTCCTGTCGCGAAAGCAGAGTGGAGAGGCGGAGTGAAAGAGCTGAAGCAAAGATAGGCGGCGATGACGCCGTATATAGATATATAGTGAAGGGATGCGGACATAGACAAGATGGTCCCATGGGCAACAAGTTCATCAAATATAATATATATATATATATATATATATATATATATATATATATACAGTATGTATTCTACCGTCGCCTTTTTCCAACACGGCTCTGTACTACAAAATGTTGTCCAGAGTTCTTGAGCCCTGATTCTCCGTCAAAAAAACACAGGATTCTCACGAGGCACCACAAGGACGTGTTTTGGGCATCCCATGGCCCGGACATCGCCGCCCGCAATGCAGGCCGTCTCGCTCAGCCCGTCCATCGTCAGAACGGCTATAGATACTGCACGAGGAATGGCTGCGGAGCTATTGGTGGGTTCGATGAGTTTGATCTATGGCATAGGTACTGTAGTGAGGAGTGGAGGATCTCAGCTGTGTGTCATAGATTTTTTTTGAGTATGAATTCGGTGCCACTCTAGTCCTATGTAATGTAAGGTGGTTAATACAAATGAATATATATTTTGTATCTATGACCTTGGTGGTTTTATGTTTTTTTAACATTTTTCATATCAAATTATATCGATGGCTAAAGTCATAATAACTGCAGAAATCTCCAGCGCAATTGCGTGGGCTAGAGTATGCTGATTTAAATTTAAATTAGTAAAATAATTATATATTACAGTTCTAGAGTACCCTGTTTTTCAGTAACATGATTTTTCTAGGTCTCTATTAGCATACTATTTAGGATGCAACAACATGGAAGCATTTGCACACTGCGCATATGAGGCTTCAATACAGATTTGATTCCTTGCATGTAGGACGTCTTGTGGTCTGCATGATGAAAAACAGGGTAGATATTAATGGACGTTTGGAATTTTGTTTACATCTCTATATCCTTAAATTGTTTCCTGTATTTTTATCATTACTGAAAAAAAGAAATTATGTAACCATACTTACTCAGTTAGAAGGCCATCTTGTGTGCTGGCTGCTGGTTACCTGGGCTGACCGGGCGGAGACAAAACAAAAGACATTGGACATGAGAAGAAATTTTTGCTACGTGTGTAAATAGAGGGCAGTCCTTTAATTGAATGGACTTTTTTTTTTTTGTCCCTGATTACCTACAGGTCAGCTATAGGTGAGTCCTTATTTGAATGAATCTCCATTGGATAAAGGTACCGACAGGTAGAGGTAGAGCATGCATAGATGTCTACAATCTGTGGTGCAAACATATTGAAACACACGAGCGGCGTAAGCAAGCATGGTACTATTTTATATACAGCTGGATAACATATGATAAGAACTGAAAGCAATATTACAAATTCAGGATGGATGCACACAGTCAGTAATCGGACAAATTTCATATCAGTACATAGTTGTTTACATGCATGAAGAAGTGCACCATTGAGTAGATATCAACGTCTTGCATACCTTCAATATCCGTACAACATTCAAATATTGCTTTGTTTGACATCCGCGACGAAAAGGCAAGCCCGGGGGGTGGATTCACTTCAAGCCCGTCCGATACCCTCTGCCGGATTCGGGCAGCAAAGTGGCGCTTCTGCCTCTTCTTCACCGCAAGATGCCCCGGCCCAATGTGGAAAGACAGGTTCTTCTTCATCCGTGGGTGTTGACATTTCTTAACGCAATCAAAGGAAATAGGTATAAAACCCATCCCCGATGAAGGCGTCGAAAATGTGCCGTGACATTCTCAAGTAAACCACCGCGGTCGGTGATTCGAAATGAGACTGTTAACGGATAGATCTTGTCATTGTAGATATTCATCCGCATAGCGCCGCGGATCTATCGTTGTAGCATTTCACCCGAAAATATTCAGGGTATCGTTATTTATATTCGCCCAAAGGAAGGCATGTGATTAATAATTTAGCATGGCATTTGAATAGAGGAACATGTGTTTGCTTAGACCAAAATACTCATAACGTGGGTAAGCATGAATGGTTTAAAGATAGTGTGACACACGCTTGGAAATCCACCAAAGAAAAGGATAAAGAAAATAGATAAAGAATAAATGAATAAATGAATAATCCTAATGGAGTAGCACTAATGTATCTAGCCTTACCATACAAATGAATAGTTAATCATCATATGCAAACTGATCTAAACATGGTTAAGTCTAGGATAACGGGGAGACTTCCCCGTTACCATACGGCCCGATAGGAAGCATTTACGAACTCCTACAAAGACAAAGCGAACGTGGGGGGATTTCAAGGGACGGACAAGGCTTGTCACGACCAAGCCGCCTACCCCTCAACCGTGGCATGCACTCATATTCACAGTGTCATAATACCCGGGCACCATGCCCGCATACCGAAGCACTACTCTTGTCCCCCCAGGATCCCCACTCGTCGAATGGACGGACTAGAACAAGAGCAAACCCGAAGGTACAATGAACCATTATCCCACCTCTAATCAAGTTAGGCATATGATGAGCATTAATAAACTGAATGAACATGTCAAGATCATGATATGTAAACTATATACTAGTTCATATACCAACACAAGAACATGAACAAGACTACACTCTAGTTCATAAGTTAGGCCAAGAATGTAGAAATAGGACCGGCAAATAGAAGAATGCTCCATAGAGTAGATGTATTACCAAAGTGCTTCTTCTAGGAGACAAGCCCTCCTTGTAGCTCTTCTACTCCAAGTGTAACTACTAAAGAATAAAGAAAAAAAGAAAGAAGAAGTAGAAGAAGAGAAAAGGTAGAGGTGGTAGAGGAAGAGATTGCTTTGGTTTGTTTGGACTCCAAATGGTGTGTGTTGAGAGAGGGAGAGAGGGATCTATTTATACACTTGGAGGAGGGGCCTAAGTGCTATTTTACAACCAAACCGACCTAGTAAACCTTCCATGTATTCAAGAAACCGACGGACGCAAGGCGGTAATCCCGGTTTGGAAGGTCAACGAACAGCCTCCCGAGGTTGGGGCGCGAACCGCCTCGGGGAGGTGCGGGCGCGCCGGTGGTCTTGGCGCGCACCCCTCGAGGTCGGTTCGCCCGGCCTCGGTGGGGTGTCGTGTTTCGTCTGAAAAAAGTTGTGTACTTGGGGCTGCGCTCGGTCCGGATTTGATGTTTTGGGTCGATTTGCTCCTTGGGCTTGGATTTGGCAAAAATGTGCTTTCCCCTAAGGCGTACTTTGGTTGGTTTTCCACTTGCTTTTATGATAAATCTGCAAAATAAAATACAAGACACTACAAGTGGAATTTATTAGTGGTAAATGCATATGAGTATAAAAGATTTAATTTTACTCCCTTTATGGTAGTAAGTTGACGGGTAAAATATGTCGTTGGTTACCGCCAACAGTGGGCCATCTGGATTGCCTTGGCCTTGCTCAATGAAGTGGAGCAAGGCGTCCATCGAACAGCCGGTCTTGATGACGGACGAGACCAACGAGGACGTAAATAAGTTGCTTTGCCTAGCGGGGAAACAGGGCATTGATATCATGGAGTTCCTAGAGGGGCGCAATCCGCCCGTTGGCCATCTGCGGATCCCCGCTGCGGCAACTCCACGGCTTGTAGAAGTGAAGCAGGAGCCTAACGCCGCCACCGCTGCTTGCACAACGGAGCAGACGAGGAAGCACAAGTCACCGGTCACCTCCCTCGCTCCGTTGTCGCCGCAGATTGGGTTTCGAGACCGCTCACGATGACTTTGTCCATGGGTGCACCACTAATTGTATTGTATTGTATCTTGTAAAGATAAATTTGTGACCACCTTATAGATAATAAAGCGAGAACAATTTTGATATATACTACAAAGATGCACTCAGAGAATTTATATAATCTTTGGTGGCACAAAGGGCGTCCCCAGTGCCGTAGGCTCCCGCACTGCGCTACGCGGGGTCTGGGGAAGGGTATTTTAGCGCCAAGCCTTACCCGCACTATGTGCAATATGCAGAGGCTGGGGCTTGAACCCGGGACCTTCCGGTTACAGGCGGTAGAGCACTAAAGGATTTAAATGTCTACAGTTTTTGTCTTGGCTCATATCAATTGTTTAGTTGTTTGAAAAAATTTAAGATAACTCACCCCGTTGCACTGGATGAAGAAGGCCAACGTAGAGGTGGAGAATGAGCTCCAAGCAAGGGAACGAGCAGGCCAACCAGAGGGCGCACACCGCTGTGGTTGCCAAGCTCATGAATGAACACGCCCGCGGTGGTTGCCAAGCTCAACCGGGATGAGCCGATGAGGCGTTTACCGAAGAAGATGTGGACATTTTCTTCGCCCCTCCCATCCTTTTATAATCTCCCGCGTAGGTCTTTGTGTTTGTACCTAGGATGAATCGGGAAAATGTTTAAGACAACAAAATTATTGAGCAATGTTGTACAAGCTAGATAGCATGAGTCACATATATATGCAAGACAAAACAAAACCTTTTTAGAGCCATTCAAAAAAACCTTCAAAAAAAGGAAGGATAATGCACTTTACAATCTATAGATTTCGGTGCTTACCCAAGAAGATGTGCTTCTCTTGCGACATTTTTCGGCCTCCGCCCAAAACACCCGGAGATCCGAGCGGCCGAGACTTCACAGACGGCAGGCGGCGTCGGCAATCTGTCGAAACGCCGCGACAAACGCCTCATTGACCGTCGCGCTCCCCCGCCCGGTCGGGATCCCCGGCCGGGAAGTCAAGATGATGGCGCGACCTCGCCGTAGCCGCCACCGGGAGGCCCCCGCGAACCCCCCCGATCTGCAACCACCGAACAAAAACTTCTGTATTTGTTGTTTCTAGACCACAGGAAAAACCGTATCTAGCTAAATGGATGTGATAAAAGAGGTGCACCTGCCCAGGATGGAGACGAAGGCGAAGACGAGGCAGACCCCTGTGTCGGACCGCTCTCTACTCTTGTTTGGTTCTCAGAAGAGTTTGGAAGTGAGCAGAAGAGGGGAGAAGAGTAGTAGTACTACTACTACTAGTATAGTATGGGAGAAGGAAGAGGCAAGAGACTGCGAGAGAAAACAGAGAGAGACTAGTACTACTGCGCAGAGTATTCGATGCATACACCATGGCCCCATGGGCACCCAGTTAATAATGTACACCATGGCCCCATGGTTTTGCATCTTATCTCCATACTAGTACTTCAAATTTCAAATGTTAACTCCATATACTTCAAATTTGTGCAAAAAAGCAGTCAAGTTTAAGTCATTCTTAAAGAACATTTGATAATAAAGCATGCCACAACAAAAAGAAGTGATATTTTGCATAAAATTTTGAATAAGACGAGTGGTCAAAGTTAGGGTTGAAAAAGTAAAACGACCTACAATTTGGAATGGATTAGCGAAAAGAATACAAAAGAGCTTGACACAACATTATTTTACCAAATCGTAGGAAGAAAAACCATCACATTTGGAGTTATGATGAGGGAGAAAGACTAGTTACAAGTTGTAACCATAGATTAATAAAAAAAAAAATTAGGTTCTTGAGCCCCGGAGGTCTTCGACATGGCAGCACACCGGCGTGGCGCGGATGTCACCGGAGATGATGCCCCGCAGAAACCTAGCGTTCCTATCTTTGCTATCGGATGAGCGGGTTTAGGGCTGTACGAGTTTGACGCCGACGGTGGCGGGCGGGCGGGCGGAGCGGGGAGCGACACTCCCGGTCGACGAGGACTGGCCGAGGTTAAATGGACGGGTGGAAAGCATCGTAAACGCAAATGTAGACGCTTTTGAAGACTCGGCGATGCGCAGACGGGTCCGAGAGGGTTGCCGCCGTGAAGAACGATTGAACGCGGCGGCGTGTGAACCGGCGGACACGGCGGCGTTCAAAGGCGCCATCAACGGCACGTGCATAACCGGCAAGCCAACGAGCCTCGGGTGGCAAGGTAAGAAAGAAGGGCGAGAGTTCGAGCGGGAGGCGGCTAGCTAGCTAGCAACGCCAAGGTGCTCGCCGGCGCCATGGCTGCATTGTCCCGGGCGGCGGTCATCGCAAACACCATCGCAAACATGAATGAATATAACACGAATTACCACATAATCATCCATCACGCACCAAAAGTAAGATAGATCACATAATGCAATGCATGGGTGCATTGTTATCATCATCAACATATACATAGATTCATGCGAGTCCACTCGCTACTCATGCCCGCCCTGCTTGCACAAACAACCTCCTACACTCGTCGTGGATCCTACACTCCTCGCTGCGGTGCGGTGGAGTCTTTGCTGCCACGCTCCCTCCACCCACCCACCGTTGATGGCACCGCGTTCGCGTTCACGCCCATACGCGATGCCGTCCCGGCGGCTGGTATGGCTAGAGGGAGGAAGATGCGTCCTCAACGCATGGGGCACCACCAGGTCGTCGTTCAAGACTACCACCGCCTGCATCCGCGAGCATTGCACGATTCTCGGTCTTCCAGGGGGCCATCATCGCCGCCGTGTCGCGCCCCACCTCCCGCAACACCTCGGGGCATGGTCATCATCGGCGGCGGCGGCGTTCCACCTGTAGAGCGCAAGAGCATGCACATACCGAGCGAGTTCATGCCCTGAGTTGGCGGCTTGTTCCGGCAAGTCGGCGGCGGCGCTGGTGCCGCGGCCTTCCACGAACACGGCATACATGCATGCTCTGAAACACGCCTCCGTGTTGCCGAACTTAGCGAGGTCGGTGATGAGACTTCGCGAAAACTTCCAGCAGCGAGTAGTGCCGCGCCCCCCCGCGTTCGCCCGATCCAAAGACCGAGTCCATGGGATGCTCCGTCCCACTATGGCGGCGACACGCCTCTCGTGTCCGTCAGGTGGCCCTTAGATTCATGAGGCCCTCCATAGGATGCTCTGCGGCCATGGCGGCGCGGGAGCGCAATGTACTCAAAGCAACTCCTGCGGAAGGTTCTCCATGGCTTGAGGCGCAGCGGCACGGTTTTCCGTGAGGATCTCAATGCGCGCTCTTGGTCTGGGTAAAAGGAAGATGAACAGTTCGCGCTCAATCAAATTGGTGGGCGAGAAAATGCGGGTTTTTAGTAGTACTAGTATGAGTGGGCGCGGAGAGAGATGGACGGACCCTCACCGGTGAAACGCAGCCTTGGCGTAATTTAGGGCGGCGCCATTACTACCGGCGCGACCTTTTCATATAGTACTAGTATACTATTTTTTTTTCCATGAGACGTCTTGATCATATCCACACACCTTGCATGCGTATCCTACACACCTCGCTGCCAACACGGCGCCAGACGTCCCGCCATCGTTCGCACGGTGGCGGCTTGTTGGGCCGGGCCGTTCAGACACCCGATCCAACAATCTTTTCTCTCACAACAAATCAGCACCATCCGGCCGGCCCGGCGGTATTTTTCTCTCACAACAAATCACCTTCGATTCTAGAATCACGGAGAAAAAAAACCAATGTAGAAACATGAGCTGCTTCCGGCCAGATTCTCGAGTTTCATTTTACCATTTTGCCCCTCGTCCATATTGTAGGAAGTCACGAGAGAATGAATGACATAAAAGGAATCTAGGTAAAAGAAAGAGATGAAATCAGCTACTAGAATCCAAGATCCTAATAGGAAACTTGATTTTATTTAGAGTCCGGATTTTGGAAATCCATCCGAGAATCTAAATTTTAAAATTCTAGAATCTAAACCAAAACTTGGACAGATTTCAGTTGCATGTCCCTCTGTTCACTCATCATTTCAGCGACAATCAAACATGCACACAAATTTGGAAACGTTATAACACATGTATTATACGAAGTAAATCACAACCCACGTTTTAGATCGCTATGAAATTGAGCGGCGATGTTCTGGTCACTATTGCCGCTATAGCGGCGCTATGGTGGCGCTATAGCGCGCTATTTGCAACGTAAGCGTCGGCATGCGGTTCACGCAAATAGCGCCGCTATAGCACGCTATTTGTTTCAATAACGAGGAAATCGGGACAAGTATATAATTATAATCGATAAGTGATAATTTGATAAGTGATAATTGATAACCATATAATAAAGTTCTTATCCTCAAAGCAAACAACCATAAAAGCATCAAGTCAAGTACATAAGCAAACAACCATAAAGTTACCGAAATCACTCAATCACTAACAATTGGGTTGGGTGATCAATTTGTCAATAGCGCCACAATAGCGCTATGACACTATTTGAGCTTAGCTAGCTTGAATAGCGCCAAAAAGTGCAATTGCATAGCGCGAGCTTCTCTATCGGCGCTATAGCGCCTAATAGCGCGCTATTTAAATCGTGGATCACAACTAATAAAATACATCTCAGTATCAAGTTTGTTCGATTATGAAATAAATATCATTAAATTGATTATGAGATGTGTATTTTTAATAAATAATTAATCTGACCATCTAGAGATCGAGGTAGCTATCCATCTGCATAAGATCGGTCGATCAAACAAACTGTTATTATTTATGTTATGAAATAAATATCATTAGATTGATTATGAGATGTATTTTTTTAATAAATTAATCTGAAGTCGAAAAATGTGAATAGAGTAGTATTTAGTACTCCCTTCGTACCATAAAAAATGCAATTCTCATTTCCCGAGAAGTCAATGTATTTAAAAAGCTGCCGGCAATTATATATTAAAATATATTAATATTTTTACCAAGAAATTAGTATCATCGGAAAGATCTTTAAGTCTAGTTTTTAATAAATTTATTTGGAGATATAAATGTTGCACGTAAAATGTCCATTTTTGACTTGACAATCCTTGTTTGACCGTCTGTCTTATTCAAAAAAAGTTTTAAATTTTTTTGTTATTTTGTTATGACTTGTTTTATCGTTAGAGATGCTTTCATAATAATTTATTTATTTTATTAATTGGATAAATATTTAAAATAAGACGAATGATTAAACAAGAATTGTAGAGGTCAAAAACGAACTTTTATTTGTGGGACGGAGGGTGTATTTTCTATAAACCTAGTCAAAAGCCGAGAGAAAGTTTGACTAGCACGCTTCCCATAGTTACAAGCTTTTTGGAACAGAGGGATTACAAATTTGGTCAAACATACTACTCACCGTTTCTATGGACACGAAACCCATAGTTGCATGTTTTGTGGAACGGAGGGAATAAGCACGAGCACGACTTGAGTTTGGAGTGGAGAGGGATGTGTTGCACCGATGGCATCACTCTTTCTTTCTTTACGAGTAGAGCGGGATGCACGTGTTACCTTTGTTTCCAAAACATGACCGTAGAGACGGTTATTTTTTTGTAAACACATGGTGTAGAGATGGGAACCAACTCTTTTTTACTTTATTTTTCCTTTTGTAGTATTTCGTTTCTTATTTATTATAAAAAATCCAATTCTGTTGACCGGGTTGGTTGCCCCGTGAACCGCCCCGCCGATTCGGCTTGGAACGCACACCTCCCGCTGTTCTCGGAGGAGGTGCCGTTTTAATAGATGTTCATTTAAAAAACCGGCTCGCGGCGGCGCCCACGCCGCCCTACGGTCCTCCATCGGTTATACAAACAAAAGAATGGGCGGGAGGGCGGGGCGGACAGGCGGGGGCCTGGTACAGAGCGGGGAGGGCGCGCGGTGAAGCCGGCTAGGAGCCGGTAGTCGATCGATCGAAGAATGGCGGGAAGGCAGCAAGGACAGCAAGGCAAGGCGACGCGGCGGGCGGCGACTTGCTTCCCTTTTGATGCTGCGGATGATCCGGCCGTGCGAGATCTTCGTGCACTTTGCAAGGAGCGCGACGTATTTCTTTCTCCATGGCTCTACTTGTACCTTCGTCAAGTCTGCAGGGAAGTTGCGGATCCTCTTCACCGACTGCGATGACATGATCGGCTCTTGTCGCTCCGTCGGCTTCGTGATCTCGCAGTGGGGGCGACCATCTTTGCGGAAGTCCTCGAAGAGCCGGGAGCAATTGGAGAAGTGCTTCCTCGAGGCCCGGTCATTCGAAGGCCATGTGCTACGCCGGGATGCAAAAGTTGATGGACACGGTGGCGGTGGTCGTCGGCGTGAAGGAAGACTCCAGCCACGGATCCCATGGGGCTGAAGCTCGTCGAGCAAGCCAAGGACGCCGGGGACCACGGGCGCGGCTTACTTCTTTGGCGATGCTAAAGTACCGTCGGAACCCCACGGACCCCGACATGGCTGGTGCTGCTCCATGGAATTAGCGGCGGCGCCGACCCGCTCCACGACGGCCGGTGGGAGGGCCTTCAACATGCGCGCACCAAGGTCAAGGAGGACCTCGAGGACATTGCGCTCCGCGGCCCAAGGTTTCCTTACCGCGACGGGGGACGGGTCACGCTTTGCTTTCGCCAAGGATAGCCATGTCTGTACATGGCCGGAGGGATGCAAGAGGCTTGGGCCCGAGCCCGTCACCCCCAAACTCGTCCGGTACTGCAGCGCTCGGTGCCGTATCATGCATGAGTTCGACCTCTGGGACGCGGGGCCTTAAGAGCACGGTGATGTACGCCGTCGGCGGGATGTGAGATCGATGGCGACACGCCCGGGCCGGGCGGCCAGGCCAGCGGCGGCGCTACCGGGCGTCGATTTGATATCATTAGCTAGTTCTTCAACTTTATTTGATAGTATATTGTAATGTATATACTACTTGTGTTTATATTTTCATTATGTTGAACGTAATAATATTTATTATATTGTAATGTACTACGTGTGTTTATGTTTTCCTTATGTTGAACGTAATATGCATTGAAATTTAGGCATCTTCATGTGACCGTCGGTTGTTTTTGTTAGCAACCGGCCGGAATTGGTGGGCGGCGAAATCAAATGCAGTCTGCGCGTCCGGTGGGCAGAGAGATCGAGGGACGACATGACCCTTGAAACGCGCTGCAGCGTAATTTAGGGCGGCGCAATTTACTACCGACCGCGGCATTTTCATAGAAATACTTACGTTTCCAAATTAAACTAGAGTCTATATATATATATATATATATATATATATATACATATTTTTTTGTTTCCATGAGACGTGCACACACCTTTGCATGCGTATCCTTTGCGTATCCTACACACCTCGCTGCAAACTGGGCGCACGTCTGCCATCGTTGGCAGTGTCATCAGCACTGATCCCGGTCTCGATCGGCGAGGCACCGATTGATGGGCCAGTCGAGGACGAAGGACGGACGGGACGCGAGCCCTTGTTCATGCACACATGAAACTATCGAGTCGGCGCCTTCCCCGGCTCCTCACACATCCCGTCGGCAGGGCGAGTGGGGCCTCATGGCGTGGCAGCCTTTGACCTCCGCGTGCATGCGTGATCGTGATCGTGCCGAACAGCTTCCATCAAATTGATAGCAGCAATCACACATGCACACATGTATTACCACGAAGTTTTTTTTTTTGATAACAGTATTACATGAAGTTATCACAACTAATAAAACGCATGTCATTTTCATCATCACTGATGCCTGTCATGGCGAGCACCATTTGGGCTATAGAGCGGGTCGTACACCACGGATCATATCGCCGCCAAGTCGCCCAGCCTAAAATTCCATAATGTGTACAGTATAATGCATGTTCTTCCGCGTCCCAGCCGTCGCACAGTGGTTGCCTTTGATCTCCCACAACACACCTACCGGGCACAGTCGCCGTCCGCGCGGCACCGGTGTTGCCCCCGAGTAAGAGCATATTTGGCGGTTTCATGCCCCGACCCGGCGCCGCGTCGGCGTGGATCGCTAAAAAAGATGACCGGAAGCCAGCACAATCAAGTCGACCTTCAAGCGGGGCGGGCTACACTTCGTCGCCGTTCAACATTCCAGGGGCTACACTCTCACAATTCCGGTGATCGGGTAGCCCGTGGGTGTGCTGACGGGCGACGCCCGTGTGTGGGTTGGACACGGGAGTCGGCACGGCACATCGCAGCCACCCAATCACCGGCGTTCACAAGAAAGTGGATGTAGACTACAATCGTCGACTTGCCAAAGAAAAACTAGAATCAAAGCAGCGTCTACCTGAACGCGGAGGGTATCGGAGGGGCATGAAGTGGAATGGCTCCGTGGACTTGGCGGCACGACGGGGGGGTTTTTTGGTGGAAGCTCTTAGTAGCAAAGTCCACGGGGCGATTCCACTTGAAGCCCCTCCTCCATCCCGTCGATGTCACCGGCGGCGCCAGGTAAAGAAACAACTGGCGCTCGGATATGAGCAGCAATAATGCAGGTGCGTAGCCCGATGTAGGGAGACGTGGTGATTTTATAAATGGGACGACGGCCGCGAGGTGGAGCGAAGGAAATGGGCGACGCTGGCTATCCAAGTCGCGATGCAGTAAGATAAATGTTTTCAAACTGTTAGTACGTGTGTTTTCCATGACAAGATCATCTCAAATCCCAAATCAAAAGATGTACGTTGTTGACACCTGTTATAGCATAATATTACTAGTCAACTAAATATGAATAAGGGCTTAAAATGAATATCAACATAAGTCTAGGGTCTAACTAACATAATTCCATGAGCTTTGGTGATTTATGACTTTACAGGGGACTAAACAATAAAAGCAGAGAAGATCGATGAGAATCGGAAGAGTTTACATCCCATACGATGATAAGACTTAACCGTGAAGTAACTCAACCCGAAATGTGGACTAAAATACTCTAGAAGATACCAGAAGACACCAGAAGAAACGGGAGACCGAGAGGACACCACCCCCTAGCGGCCGCCAGGGCCATTTAGGCCGGCCGCCAGGTGGGGACAAGATGTCAGCCTCACATTTCTAGGTCGGTTTGTAACCGACTTTGAGGTTGTATCTACACCGTTGCCAAGGTCGGTTTGATCCAATGGTCATCGTTCATCGCCAAGGCCTATATAAGAAGACCCCCTGACCCCAGGGTTAAACACTAACTCATTCTATTCATTATCTCTCAGTTGTAGAGGTATCCCAATGTAAGGATCACCTCTCTCTCTCAGGGATTAGTGAATTTGAATTAGATTAGAAGTAGATTAGCCATGTAATTAGAAGTAGATTAGATCTAGATTAGATCTAATCAAGAGCAAAGCATCAAGTTGAGAGATTAGATCTGTAGTACCCCAAGAGAGTGACTAGATCTAGTTTTGAGAGCTAAATAGTGGGTGGAGGAGAAGAAGGGGAAGCACCGGACTTGTCGGTGACTCCTCTATGCTTGTACCTCCGGGATCAAATGCTTCATGGCACTTGATCCTGAGACTTCTATAGTGGATCAACTCCTTATTTAAGTAAGTAAATGTTCTTATTGTTCTTATTGTTCATAACTCTTAATTGAGTACTTTAATCTGTAGGACCCTATAGATTAGAGGGGTAGCTTAGGTTTAGGCGTGGTGCTTAGACCGAGGTTGCTTGTGAATGCACCCTACCTTCCGGATATCATGGTGGTAGTTAACGTAGGTGACAGCTGCGTTATTCCTTTGTTGTCCACCTCCCGTTGGATAGGCCAAGCAGGACCATGTTGCTGGAGGATTGCATGTTTCGTCCATGTTTTCCTTTGAGTACGTCTCCCTAAGACAATATCAACATAGCTTATAAGGATAAGAACTAGACAACCATAGGAATCTCCTTGCCTCTTTATCTTGTTCAGTTCCTTGATTCTTTGCTTTCGGGGGATTAGTTATATGCCTCGATTATCTTCACACCATCCTCCCCAGTGGATTCGATATTAAAAACCTCTCACGGGTGAAATGCTCACTAGTATCCGTTTTAAACTGCGGATTATTATAAATATTTACGTAGGCTTATCAAATACCAACAAGCATTTTCCGGCGCCGTTGGGGAGAATGGTTGCTTGAGAAAACAAAGTGAGTATAACTAATCTTGTATCATATCTTAGTGTAGTCTTTCTTTTTATATTTTCTTTTCTTTTTTTATATCTTTATGGGATCCTCGGATTCCACACCTATCCTTATGCTGCACCCATAAGCACAAGTTCAGGCCACTAGAATCTTTAGAACCTATCCTACCCCTTGGCTATGAGTTGTGCCTAAGGTTGGTCTAACATGATCATGAAACAACCCATTATAGGAGAGAATTCTGAAGTTAACCTCAGGCCAGATCCTATCCTTTAAAAAAGGTAATGTATTTGGGTCTCATCCTAGAAAAGTTGTTCGCATGACCATCATGCAGTTTTTTTTCGGAGAATTTTTTCTTCCCTTTTCTAAAAGCAAGGTTTGTCCTTGACAAACTCAGCGGGTGTGATCTTTTAGAATTTTTCATAAACACCCAAAGGAAGAGAAGGAATCATCCTCTAGACCAAAGAAGAAGTTTTGATAGCCAGACCATAATCATTCCAATCCCTTGATTTAGCTACCAATCCTAAATCATCAATACTCTAAACCCCTCCAAGGGAAGAAGTAATTCTACCCTTGAATCTTTTATGGTGATGATTTTGGGAGACAAACTTCTAGCTTCACAGGGAGACCTTTGAGTGCCTATAAACCAAATCCTCTTAGAGAAGAGTCTCTTAGAAAGCATCCTTATTCTTACTAAGGACATTGAGAGCCCAAGGATGGCATATCTAATGATGCCATAGAAGGAGAGCGAAGCTATCTAGAATCCATTCATGTCTTCTTCCCTTCTATTCTAGATTAGATAACGTACCCAAAACCATATTTAACCTCATCCTTGACCCCAATGAATCCTCTAGTGTTCTTCTTCTTGAGTCTACCTATGATCTTAGAAATACCAAGTATAGACATCATGAAGGATCCAAGGAAGACCAAGAAGAGCATTATCATTAGCTGGAGAACATCCATGAGCATAGGAGTTACATTCTAAATATTCTATCCAATCCTTGCCCATGAGAGCAAACTCCTGAATTAATTGCCATCTCTAATCTAGCCACTTATAAGATCTCAAACCTCCTTGTGATAACTGTTCATAAAGATTTAGAAAGGGTGGTTGTTGATCTCATTGGCTTGAGTTTTGAGATTGGTGATATAAGGGAAAACCTCTTCATCATCTTGAATCACATTTGAAGGTTTCCCAAGGACGAGCTTTTTGTCCTAAAACAAGCACTCTAGGGGGAGTAATATAAGTATAGACCTTTTGCTATAGCACCCCCCTTGTGTAGTGAGCATAGAGATATAATTATGTGAATATTTCTTCGGGTATTTTTATTACTAACCATTTTAGGGCAAGAGTAAAAAGAACGAAGGATGACAATGTAAAGGTATGTCCAACTAATTATCATGCAACATCGAATCACTCACGTTAATAATTCTTGCCATGTTGCTACCCTATCTTGGTTGTCTCTACTTTTAAGACATGCTCAAGTTGCTACACTATTTCATCTTCACTTGAGTAAATCTCTACAATACTTTCATGATACCCTTTTGTTTACTATAATATGCTAAGGTTTGGAATATCTTCATACATCTCTTAAATGAAGCATGGTGCTTAGTTTAGGAGTGATGATTTTACTTCCATTGGCTTTTAAATTAAGCGTGGTGCTTAGGTTAAAATGCCTTCCTGAATCAAATTGGACGTGGTGTCTAGGTTGATTTTTGAATCAATAGTATGTTGTAGTAGATGCTGGTATATTTTGTTGGACTAACCCTTGCAGAAAACTCTCAAATTTAATTCGGGTAAGTCAAAGAGATGAACTCAGATCAGAGATGAAGCAAGGCATATGATGAACTCCAACCTTGTGCAAAAGACACGGTTCATTCATCATTAATGGTAGAACTAAAAAGAATCTATGCTATGTCTATTCGATGAAGAAGAGTGCCATACACCACGATCACGAAAAGTAAACACTCAACAGAAGTGGATGGACAAAGCAATGGGCCACAAGAACATCAAAGACAGGTAAATGAATATAAATCATATATTTGTATACAACTTTTGTCTTATGTTCTAAAAATAATAAAAAATAATAATAAAAAAATCTGATCACATGAAGGCTCATGCTAAAAAGAAAACAACAACATGTTCCTAGGACAAGTTCCTTCGGGTATTCTTGGTCACTAACCTTGCGAGGAATAAAACGACGAACAACATCTAAGGACATGGTGATTGCAATACACAATTAGGGATGGTTCAAAGCATTCACACTTAAAAGTGTCGAAAGTGACAGGAAGGCTCGAGCATGGGGGAGGAAGGTCCACTCCTCTAAAGATCGACATTACTCTTCCTCTTCTCAAGCTACCGTCACTCTCGACACGTGGTTTGTAACCCCCTACTCACTATTACTTTGTCTCTCTAAGATTGAATGATTATAAATGTCATACATCAAAATCAATCTTAAGATTTTCCATTAGAGAAAAAGTAACAATGAGCAAATGCTAATTAAAATATACATCCAAAACTTTTTGTAGAATAGAAGATACCTTTAGCTCCATGACAAATCTACCCTTGTTTAAAAATACTTGTATATTCCTTCGGGTATGTCTTTGTCAACTAATACTGCAGGAATAAAATTATGAGAGGAGCAAAAAAGGTTCGAGCACAATTTAAAGAACAAGGAAGAAAGGATGATGCAATAAAGGAGACAATTTAGGAACAAGATACACAAGAGGCCAACTAAGGAAAGCTTCGAAGGAAAGAACCATCACAAAGTGTTACGGTGCCATCACACTCTAATAAAAGGTAACATCTTGAGGTAAGCTATCATTAACTAAGCTTTTCCTAATTATGGCATGCTCATAAATAAAGAATCAAACATGTTGGACTCGAAACCTAACCTTATCCATCCTGTTTAGCTTCTCATGTTTAGTTCTTTTTGCTCCTAAATACCACTCTCCTGATTTCATAGTCCTCAACCATGTAAGCTAAAATGTTGCTCATCCTGTTATCGGAGTTAGTTATAATCATTAAACCGTTGATGCTCTATCTTGTGACCTTGTCACCCTCTTCATAAATGAAACAAGTAAATATTAAATCTGCCTTGTTTAATGTGCCTAAGGTTAGAGAAGAATGAATAAAGTTTTGGTTCTGTTGGTGTTTTCCCACCAACAGGGCCCATGCACTTGATCTCTACCTTGTCTTTGCAAGTAGGACATACTTTAAGCACAATGTGGAGGAGTATGTCATTCCTCCAAAATTCTATGAGGAAATGTCCTGAGCCCACAAAGCACGCACACTAAACAAGATGTTGCTCGCTTCCACAATCAAAGTTTCACTTCAAACCATGGGACTAGCAAGCAACATGGGTGATGCCATCCTTAGAGATCATTATCTCGTGAGACGCAGCCACCAAAGATCAGATGATGCACTTGAGGAGTGAGTAAGGTAAGAAGTCTTGTTCGGAGGACTTAAAACACTGAACCCTCACCGGAAGGTAAGATCGGTAGTTATCATGCATAGCATATTTATTTCCCTACATTGCATAATCATTTTCCTTTAGCACATTTAAATTTTTCTATTAGCATTGCATTGAAAAGTTCTAAAGCCCCATGTGAATAATCTTGAGGCGTGTAACAACCCATAAGGATATTCACCATGGTGGCATAAAAATAATTATGCATTCATCTAGTTGCATTCATATCATAGTTCTTTGCATGCATATAAAATTTTAAAACTCAAAAACCATTTAGAAGAGAAATCTTCTTGAGGTTCTATCTGGAATAATCATGATCCATCTTGAAAATCTTTAGACACATGAGATCTATGTGGCAAACCACTAACGCTTAATCAAGTTCCACTAGCTTTGTTGTCTATTTGAGTTCAGCAGGATTTCAAGGGAGAGAAACATGATAGGGTGATACTCTCGTCACTATCTACCCCAACTTCCACATCAACAAACCTGACACTTCAATCCAGCTTGGGGCAGAGCACCCCCGGTTATCACGCTAAGTATCCCTATTATTATTATTAGCTAATATTTTGGTTTGCCTAGTTTGCTAAGAGTCTAGTTCATAAAGACGTTTAAAGAGTTTTTAGTAGAGTGTGATCTTTAGAGTGTGGGAATAAATAAATAAATAGGAGTGTACGGAGGTTTTCTTTTCCACCAACATAAAATAATCTCCGAGAAGCTAAATCTCATGCTTGGAAATGATGAATAGTTGCTCATTTGTAATTCCTTTTCATTACCTAGCTTTCAAGCTTAATTTCTCTTGAGCCTTAAATGCAAAACTGCTTTGACTTGAGGTTTGCTCTGAACCTGAAATCTGTGGGTCACAAATTGCTTGCTCTAAAGTCTAGGTAATTGACGGATGTGATATATGAGAGTCCGAGCTGCTATTGATCTTACTCCTAGTGATGCTAGATTTACGAAGATTTATTTTGAAACTTTAAAAGTGCACATGATAAGTTCCCTGTGTGATAAAGTGTTGAACCTCCTACCACAGCCATATATACATGCTCCCTAGATTAGGAAAACCTTTTGACATATATATGGGCTGCTTACTTTGCGTTGAGTTTGTTCAATCTTTGTCGACCCTTAGAAACTTGTCATGCTTGATCATGTACACTCCACTTCACTCCACTTCATTCCATTTCATTCCACTCCATTCCACTCAACTCCACACATTCATATGCTATTTCCACCCCGAAGTACGCATCCACCACCACTACACCACCGTATACACCCATTATACATCCACTATATCCACTAAAATGTTCTACTCCTATCCCGGGATGGAGCAACCAAAAATATTCCCTACACCCATCCACTTATTCATATCTAGCCAATGTTTTACAAAGCTCCATTACTTTTGTCTATCTCTCAAAAAGTTACTTTGCAAAAGAGATTTGGGTTGTATATATATATTAAAAAATATTATTATATAGAATAAAAAGGGGAGATGAAAAATGGACGAGTGTCCTACTGGGCGAGTAGAGCCTACCTCCCTAAGAAAAAGAAAGAATAAAGGAGAGTTAAAAAAATAGACAAGTGTCCGCTTAAAATAATGGGTACTTAGATACTCGCCTCTCCATAAAAAAAAAAAGTAAAGAAAGAGAAAGAGATACAACCCAAGTTCTCATAAAGTTTCCGGATTCCAAAGAGAGATGATGTTCTCAAGGAGCAAAAGTAGAATAAGGTTTTCCCCTCATTCATTCCATACACATCACTATATTCCCTACCATACTCTATCCACCATACACATGCACCACTTGATCGGTGTGACTCGTAACTTTGGATCCATTGCTTGAACTTACAATATATGTTTAGTAAGTAGATGTAGTTCCTCCCACCTATGAGCTCCAGATATAAGCCTTAGATATAGGGTGAGAGAGAAGAAGGCATAGTGTGCTACTTTGCCTTAGCCAAAAAATACCACATATTATGAGAGAAAGGCAACACAACTTTATTGCCTTAGAGAGGATCCACAAATACTACAAATGAGAGACTAGAGAGAGTCACATCAAAAGGAACTTTGAGTTTTATTTTGAAAACTTGCACAAACTCGAGAATGACTGTTGAACAAAAGAGTTTGAGATATGGTGCTTGACTTGATTGTTCTATCTTTCAATTACCCAAGATCCCAAGAAAAGGCTATAAGCTCCATGGTTAAAGGTAATATGGGTAAGTTGAAATTTGAGCAAGTTTATTCTTATCACGGAGAGAAAATTTTGTTTGAAAGCATGTGTACTTTTGAGGCGTGAGAGCGTTGTAGCAACTCCGATCCATTGCTAAGTTTGGCTTTGCTAGGGACTAGCAAAGGGTAAGCTTGGGGAGCTTGTTGACACCTGTTATAGCATAATATTACTAGTCAACTAAACATGAATAAGGGCTTAAAATGAATATCAACATAAGTCTAGGGGTCTAAGTAACATAATTCCACGAGCTTTGATGATTTATGACTTTACAGGGACTAAACAATAAAAGCGAGAGAAGATCGATGAGAATCGGAAGAGTTTACATCCCATATGATGACAAGACTTAACCGTGAAGTAACTCAACCCGAAATGTGGACTAAAACACTCTAGAAGATACCGAGAAGACACCAGAAGAAATGGGAGACCGAGAGGACACCACCCCCTGGCGGCCGCCCGAGGCCATTTAGGCCGCCACCGGTGGGGACAAGATGTCAGCCTCACATTTCTAGGTCGGTTTGTAACCGACTTTGAGGTTGTATCTACACCGTTATCAAGGTCGGTTTGATCCAATGGTCATCGTTCATCGCCAAGGCCTATATAAGAAGACCCCCTGACCCCAGGGTTAAACACTAACTCATTCTATTCATTATCTCTCAGTTGTAGAGGTATCCCAATGTAAGGATCACCTCTCTCTCAGGGATTAGTGAATTAGAATTAGATTAGAAGTAGATTAGCTATGTAATTAGAAGTAGCTTAGATCTAATCAAGAGCAAAGCATCAAGTTGAGAGATTAGATCTGTAGTACCCCAAGACAGTGACTAGATCTAGTTTTGAGAGCTAAATAGTGGGTGGAGGAGAAGAAGGGGAAGCAGGGACTTGTCGGTGACTCCTCTATGCTTGTACCTCCTGGGATCAAATGCTTCATGGCACTTGATCCCCGAGACTTCTATAGTGGATCAACTCCTTATTTAAGTAAGTAAATCTTCTTATTGTTCATAACTCTTAATTGAGTACTTTTAATCTGTAGGACCCTATAGATTAGAGGGGTAGCTTAGGTTTAGGCATGGTGCTTAGACCGAGGTTGCTTGTGAATGCACCCTACCTTCCGGATATCATGGTGGTAGTTAACGTAGGTGATAGCTGCGTTATTCCTTTGTAGTCCACCTCCCGTTGGATAGGCCAAGCAGGACCATGTTGCTGGAGGATTGCATGTTTCGTCCATGTTTTCCTTTGAGTACGTCCCCTAAGACAATATCAACATAGCTCAATTATAAGGATAAGAACTAGACAACCATAGGAATCTCCTTGCCTCTTTATCTTCTTCAGTTCCTTGATTGCTGCTCAGGGATTAGTTATATGCCTCAGTTATCTTCACACCATCCTCCCCGTGGATTCGATATTAAAACCCTCTCTCCGGGTGAAATGCTCACTAGTATCCGTTAAACTACGGATTATTATAAATATTTCTCGTAGGCTTATCAAATACCAACATACGTAAACTAGAAAAGTTTCATGGATATTTGAGAACGACAATCGTTATATTGGTGGTTTGTCCATCCATAGTCAATTAAAACATTTAAATTTCAATTTTTTATTTTTTTTTAAAATTGAGCCCTAGTTTTCCTTTACAAGATGGAGTAATGTCAAAACAAAAAAAGTTTGAAACCGAGAGAGTTTCATAACTTAGCATGATCTACAATTCTTATTTTTTGGTACATTTTCCCCATCCGACATAGTGCTAGTGACATTGGTCACAAATCTTAGAAATCTCTCCTAGTTTCATCAACTATATATGAGATATGTGTAAATCTTGTGAACAATGTTCTTTGCGACATCATCGGATGAAGAAATGGCCAATATAAAAGGTGTACTAAATCTGTTCCCAAATTATAGTTCGTTTGACTTTTTCAACCCCAACTTTGACCACTTTCGTCTTATTCAAAAATTTATGCAAAATATCACTTATTTTGTTATAGCTTGCTTTATTAACAAATGGTATTTAAGAATGACTTAAATTTGACTTGTTTTTGTGCAAATTTTTTGAATAAGACGCAGTGGTCAAACTTAGGGTCAAAAAAGTCAAACGAACTATAATTTCGAATGGAGGGTAATGCGTCTTAAGAAGTTATACAACTTTTATGTGCTTGACTTCTTCTGCTGAAATCATTAGATGCTCCAAAAATGTTGTCTGAAGTTGTAATTTTTGAAATTCAAATTTCAAATGTTTTCAATAAAACATGACAAAAGTAATAGCAGTAAGAATACAATATCCTAATACAACATTTTTAAAAAAATAGAAAGAAAAACTATCACATTTGGAGTTACTACGAGGGAGAAAGACTAGTCACAAGTTTTGGCCCGCAGTTGAAAAAGAAAAATCAAAGTTCTTGAGTCAAAGGCCTCGCGAAAAGGACCATGGCGGGGGCAGGCGGTGCACTCCCGTAGCGATGGCGACACGACCCGTCGCATCGAAAAATTAGGGCGGGCGCCTTTTCTTGCGGCGCGTGACTAGGTGTCTTTCGTAATAAAGACACGTACCACGTGGTACACCTACGCAAAAGCGCCTCTATAAGCGTGACACGCGTGCGATCATATCCACACCCTTGCATGCGAATCTTTTGTGTATCCTACACACCTCGCTATAGAATAGGGCCCACGCGGTGCGAGGCAGCGCGTGCTCTGTCATCTGCACTGCACCGTGATGGATGCCCGTCTCGAATGACGAGGCATCGGCGGGAAGACGAGAACGAGCGGCGGGGACGCGCCTCGACCTACTACTCCCTGAATCTGAGACTCCTTTTCCCAAGACGAAGTGCGTAACATAGCACTCCATACAAAGACGGAGTACTACTGTGTACTACTATAGTATTTTTTTTCCAATCCAAACAGCACAAATTTGGAAACGAGTGGATGAGAATACTACTCGTTTTTATTCTATTAATAGTGTGGCGGGAGGTTTCTATGCTTCGGGCGAGTGAAGAACAGGGTTTTGATGATTTTTTTAATTGCCAACGGGTCCGCGATACTGTACACACGAAACTGTCGAGTCGGCGCCTTCGCCCGTTCGCTGGTGGTCACCTTCGATCTCCCGCAACACCCGCCATGCGTAGTCGTCGTCCGCGGCACCGGTGTTGGCCCTACGTATGAAAACGGACGGAAAAACCTCATTTCTACTTCCGTTTCTTTTTTTGGCGGAAACGGGATCGAAGTTCGGAAAAATGCGGGTGCGAAACAAAATCGGAACATGCGTAAGTGCGAGAAACGAACCAATACGGAAGTTGAGCGGAAAAGAATAACGCGATCAAATATTCATTGGTACGCCTTGTGTTAGCATGAACAAAGTCATAAAATAATGTACACATACGAAAGTTATTAGTCCAATATTCATTGGTACGCCTTGTGTTAGCATGTTAACGTGCATAATCGGTGATTATTATGTTTTTGAACATATAAATTTTTAGACATAACTTATGGAGATTAAAAAACTTCTTGAAAAACGGAATAAATACGGGTCAATTTCGGGTGGAAACGGGATTACTTTCGGAAACGGACGGAAAAACCCCTGTTTCTACTTTCGTAAATCGAAAAACGGGATTCGACAAATACGGGACAAAAATAGTGTAAATCTTGTGAATGTGAACTCCGTAAAAAAAAAAGTGTAAATCTTGAGAACAATGTCACACGTTTTGCTCCTCCCACGGGCGCCCACGGCGCGGCGCGAGCTCCTCGGCCGCCAGCTCCGCCACACCCTTACATGCGAATCCTCTGCGCATATCCTCGCACCTCGTTCTAGAATAGGGCCCACATCTCGCCCTTTGTCGTTCCGTCCCGGCTTGTTGGTTGGGTTTCAACAATGCTTTTCTCTCACAACATCTATCCAACTCATGTCGGAGGAGCGCGGGCCCGCGCCGGTCCCCGCGCGGCGCATGCGTGAGTGACCGAGAGGAGGGAAAAGGTTGAGAGAGGGGCGCCCGGCGATGGGCTCCATGATTTTAAGTAACTTGCCTGTTTGGTTCCCATGGGACTAATTTTTAGTCTCATTTAAGTATACCTGAGCATTTTTAGCCCGCCCGACCCGCCCGATGGCCCGGCCCGCCCACGGACCTTCTTGGGCCGGGGCACGGGCGCAGATCTTGCGGTCAGAAAAAAAAATCTTGGCCCGAGCCCGACCTAAAATGTTGATTTTAGCTATTTTACACTATAAAACACACAGGCGGCCCGCCCAAGCCGGGCCCGGCCCGGCCCGGCACGAAAAAATTGAGGCCCGACATGTCTAGTGGGACGGGGCCTTTGCAGGATTTTCTCGCCCGAAATAAACCGGGCTTTTCTCGCCCGACCTGAACCCGGCCCGGCCCAAAAATGCTCAGGTTTTTAGGTCTTTTGAAAAGAAAAACTTCTCTTTTAGAAAAAAAAAGCATGCCCCCTACTAGGCATTAGGTTTTTAGGTTTTTTGTTTCTTGAAAAAAAGACATGCCCCCTATAAGGCAATTGGTTTTGGGGCAATTCCTTTTTTTGAAAAAAAAAACATGCCCCTATGGTTTTGGGACTTGTGGTATTTGGTGATTTGGGACTTTGGTTATTTGGGAATTTTTGGCTATAGTGATTTTGGGCCTTTGGGACTTTGGGGTTTTGTGAATTTGGGACTTTTTTTATTTGGTATATCTGACCAATGTAGGCATCCAGATATGACTATATCTGATAATATGGCCATTTGGGATTATATTGCTATTATGGATTGTGGGTATTTGGGGCATCCAGATATCTTGGTCTTTTGGTATTTGGTCTATGGCTATATGGATATCTGGATCTTTGACAATTTGGATATCTGGATGAATTTTTTTGTATATGGCTATATGGATATCTGCATATCTGACTATTTGGATATGCAGTGTTGAAGCTTGTTAACATGGAAAGGTCCTTTGCCAACAAGGCACTACACTGATCTGTCGTTCAAGCCTTTTCTTCCAGGGTTTTGTGGACTACAACATCGGTGGCCATAGTCTGTCAGTATTGTTTCAATTGGCACCACCAACTCCATTTTTTTGTAAGTTGAGTTTGATGTCGACATTGGAAGGTTAGCTCTCAGTCCCAATTATGCATGGAACTATGTGCCTTTATTTAACTAGAGGTGGTTTCGGTTTTTGACTGATCTGAAGCTGACCATTTTTCGGGCCTACATTTCCTCCAACAGCAAATGTCTCATGGATGGTGAGTGTTTGCGCCGCTGCGGCTCTGCCTTTTGCTTATTTTGGCTAATTTTTTACATAGAGTCTCTTTAGCCTATGTACCCGAAACCATCTTATATCAGCCCCTGATGGCTACAGGCAACAAAGCAGAGGAAGCTTGAGGGTTCATGGTGTTGAGTGATCTGAAGATGGTATTTATTTTGTGTTCACATTTCTCCTAACATAGCTGCTAGAGTTTTAAATGGGTCAGAATAGTTTGGTAAGTTATCTTTTTCTCTTTTTCTCCTTGAGTCTTAAATTCATTTATTAAACTACTGCATGCATATGAGCTATTTTATATGGATCATAATTTTTGCTGGTTAGATTAGATGATAGTTAATGACTTTGTGGTCTCTCTGTATTTATCAAATTGCTTTTTTTAAAAAAAAATCCAGGCATCTTTGTTCACCGGAGGCAATGGATGATGTTGCACGTCAGACAGAGTCTTGGGGGTGAGTGTCTCTGTCTCCTCAAGCTCATTTTGGTCATGAATTTTATTCTTTTTATTTGTTGCTGTAGCTACACACACATCTTGCTGTAATGGTGGGTGTCTCATATATTGTTCTGTGTTGATTACGAGTCTGTTACATTTTTTGATTTGTCATTTAAATCATACAGCTACATTTTCTGATATCAGTAGTGTGATAATTTTTTCATTTAATGAAGTCTGAATTAGATTTTAGTATAGGAATGATGTAAATTCAGTTTTTCACCTATGTATTCATTGTGACTAAGAATTAGATATTTATTGTCTAGAGGACATTGAGTATGAGCTATATGTATAAAGTAGATTATCAGCTATGTAGACTAGATTTTTAGCTCTGGGTTATTGTCTTGTAAATCCAGTTCGTCAGTTTTTCAGCTATTTGAAGTTCCCTATTTTTTTTCCCCTTTTTTTGGCCTAATTTTATGATTTATATGATCGCAGAGGGCAAATCAACCTTGTCTAGCTATTTTGAAATTCGGTTGATTTGGCTTGTTATCTCAACCGGTTGATTATTGGGGCCAGATCAACCTAGTTTCATGTCATGTGACTACTCGGTTGATTTGGTCCTAAATTTCAACCGGTTGATAAAAGCAACTAGATCAACCGGTTATCATCACTTTTTTTTCTCGGAAGGAATCTCTGCACGCGCCATGTGCAGCAAATGTTGATATGTTATCTATCTATACTATACTATCTCTTTAAACGTCGTGGTGTCCATCTACAGTGCTTCTCTCTCACATTCACAACATTAACAGTACCATCCCTACAACCGTTCGACTATACTATCTCTTTAAACGTAGTGGTGTCCATCTACAATGCTTCTCTCTCACATTCACACTTTGTACATGCGGTACCATCCCTACAACCGTTCGACTATACTATCTCTTTAAACGTCGTGGTGTCCATCTACAGTGCTTCTCTCTCACATTCACACTGTACATTAACAGTGCCATCCCTACAACCGTTCGATTTTCCAGGAACAAATCAAGCCCGTACACGTGCATACCCTTCTCGAATGTACCTGAGCCATCTCCACCCCACCATGGCGCCCGCCTCGCGTTTTCACGCGGCGCCACCGGTCTTCCCTCGCGACAACGCCGCCGCCCTCCATTGCCCGCCGCGCTCCAACACGACACCGCCGCCCCGCCGCCTCACATCAACCTTGCGCCACCTCCCCCCGCTCCCGTTCTCACCTCCGTCTCCACCGCCCCCCATCCTCCCGGCCGAGCCCAAAAGACCGCGCCGCGCTCGCCCCGACGGGGCGCCACCGCCCGGCGCCCGACCATGGCCGCCGGCTGCCACGGGTTAGCTCAATCCCCACCAATTGTCTCCAATCTTCTCCGGATTAGAGATGAACCGATCAAGCCCAGCCCCAATGGTGATTATAGTCTGTCCGGAGGCAGCGGCGATAAGGTGCGCGCCCGGAGATGTGGCGGCGAAGTTGCTTGGGCGGACGGGGGCGGTGTGCTTGGAATTTTTATCTCTCGGTCACGCTCTTCACATGCATGTCCTTATGCGCTAAGACCATCTCTACAGATGGGGTGTGCTTCCTCCAATGCATACTGAGGAAAAACCCCGCAATGGGTCTTGGGAGAGCCCGGTACCATCCAAAGACCTTTTTTTTCGGGGAAGTAGAGCGGCCTTGGCGTGGAGTGGGTACTGGAGGAAGAAGACGCGCAGGCGGCAGCATGCGCGAGGCAGAGTTGGAGGGAGAGAGCATGGGCCAGCCACGGGCCCCACGATTGCAACTTCCTAAAAAATGTTATAACTCACAAACCAAAACCCCAAATTAAATTCCGATTACACCATTAAATTCGTTTCAATAAATTCTTGAAAACAAGATCACACATAATTATATTTAAATAAAATTATAAATGGACCCTCTTGTTGGTAGTTGGTATAGAGTAAAGATATAAAGAAGGATGGGTGCGGAAGATAGTACTGTAAAGGATGGAATCTTAATGACTAAGATATATAGAGGGAGTAAATAGAGGAACATGAGTGCGGATAGTCATTATAGTGTTGTGCGCCGTGTTTCTCGGAAAGAATCACTGCATGCAGGCGCCAAGCAAATAAACTGTCAGGTCTGTAGACTGTAGGTAAAGCTTGTCCATTTGCATTTGTTTAGGCTGAAGTGTGCCTTGTCACGGCCAGCAAACAAGCTAAGTTTAAGGGCCGCTAACATGGGAAAGCAGGCCGGGCAGAGAGAGCCGCGTGTGTGCACGCAGCACGCGCGTGGTAGGTGGGAGATCGATCAATGATCTGTCATCGGAACACGTTCGCCCATGGCCATGGCATTGGCCGGGAACAAGCCGCTACCTCTAGCGAGTGCGTCCAAATACCCTCTTCCTCCCTGCGCTCGCATCGCATCTCACCAGTACAGTAGCACAATGGCAGTTCATTAGGTGCGAATGTTGCTCTGCCGTAGGAGTGACACACACACACACTCGTAGCACATATACTCCATAATAGCGCTGTCCTCAGCTAGCGCGGTGGCACTGATGATGGCGATGGCGTTGCAGCTCTCGGCCGCAGTAGCTGCGGCTCCACCACCGGCACCGGCACCGATTGGGCAACCCGGCTGCAACACCACCTGTGGCAATGTGAGCGTGCCGTACCCGTTCGGGTTTGGGCCCTCCCCACTGCTACTGGGAGGGGCTTAACCTCACCTGCGACACCAGCCTACACCTCCCGCGGCTGCTGCTCGGTGGCCGGGGCTGGCGGGCTTGCGGAGTGGTTGGGGAGTGGTCGGGTGGATCCCATTAATGAAGGAGAGAGGAGCGATGGGACTGATGATTGAGTGCCTCAAATCTGCAGAGCTGCAACTCGGCCAGGCCATCATGCCGGTCGGTGTGGACTTGGCCACGGCGTTCTACGCAGCAGGGCGGGAGTAAAGGTAGGAGCAGGGGCGCGTCTGCGGCAATACTGCAGGCAGGCACGCGCTCGGCGTCCACGGCGACTTTGACTGGAGCACAAGGGCGCGGCGACTTGACTGGGGCACAAGGACGCGCAGGGGTGCACGCAGCGTGGTGCAGGGGCGGAGCTGGGGCCGGGGCGGCCGTGTCGCACGCGGCGCTGCTGCTAGCTTAGCGCGGAAAGGGCGAGGGCGGAAGCCGAGACCGGTCAAATTTGTCCGCGTCCTCGCAGTCGTTGGCACGGAGAAAGAGGCGGCGGACTCCGACGCGGGGCGCAGCGGCATCCGAGGCCGCGCGTTCGCGCATCAGCGCGCGCGCTCACCCGAGCGGCAACGGCGGCTACTACCGTGCTCGACGAGAGGAAGAGGAAAGAGATGGGGGGTTGACGGGTGGGCTCCACGCGCAAGAGAGAGAAGGAGAGGGATGAGGAGGCGGCGCTGGTGGGGTTAAGAGGGAGATTGAGCCAGCAGTTATTTTAGGATAGCTTGATTATTTGTAAATATCTTTTGCAAAAATTCCATTTCTTAATCGCACATAATCGCATTTGACATTATTTTGCACACGAGTAAAACATATGTACTCCCTCCGTCCCCATTGAAAGTGTCGTTTTTTGGACTCCGTGCCAACTTATTTGACCACTTTCGCCTAATTCAAATTTTTTGTATAAATATTATTTTATGACCACTCGTCCCGGAAAGGATTAACCGAATGCACGCGGCATGCCCCTGTGAAATCGGTGCATAAAGCTGGGGGGATTGTGCTGACTGCCAAGGACACTCGATCAGTTTAGCCAAAATGCGCTTCTAGCGACCACCAAATAAACTAACCTATGCACAGCTGGCAGTACAGGTTAGTAGAGGCAACGAGAGATCTGTCCTCTGGACACGCACTATTACAAAAATAATTTTACGAGACAGGTCTCATAAATAGTAAAGTCGAGTATTTTTAAGAGTCATCTCTGTAAATGGTCATGTGAGTCTCAGACAGAATGCCGCCCTCTATTAATTAATCATTTATAGAATCGGGCATGCTAGGGAGTAGCTGGGCCTCATCCTGGGGAGGAGCACGGAAATGTCTGTTGAGCCCCGTGTCCATGTAAAAGAGATGCTTGCTCCGGAGATGTAATTTTGTCTAGCTCCCCGTATGTCTTATAAATACTCGGTAGGTAGCACAATCCACAACGGCAGTTCATCAGATGATGCGCATCTCGCTGCCGTAGGTAGGAGACACACACTGCCAAGTCGTAGACACACGCACCCACGTAGCATATACATACACCTCCATAATGGCGCCAGTCTCTGCAGCTATCCTATTACCAGCTGCGGCAGCGGCGGCGCTGATGGCGGTGGCGTTACAGCTCTCTGTTGCAGCAGCCGTGGCGGCGTCGCCACCGGCACCGGTTGGGCAGCCCGGCTGCAGCACCACCTGCGGCAACGTAATCGTGCCGTACCCCTTCGGCTTTGGGCCCTCCCACTGCTACTGGCCGTGGCCGGGGCTCAACCTTACCTGCGACACGCGCCACCACCCTCCACAGCTGCTTCTCGGCGACGGCAGCCTCCGGGTCACCGAGATCTCTCTGTCAAATCAAACCGTGCGCGTCATCCGCACTGGTTTCATAATAGACACAACCGGCGACCTAACCTCACCCGGCTGGAACGCCTCGCTCGACTTGGGCCGCGGCTTCTGGGAGCACGGCTACCTGCTGTCGGCCCGAAACGAGCTCGTCGTCTCTGGATGCAACGTGATGGCGACGATTTGGGCGGACACCGTCGTCGGGGAAGTAAAAACCAAGATCGTCAGCGGGTGTGCCCCTTCTGCACCCCGTGGGACGACGGCAGCGGCATCGAACCCAACTCCGACAAGTTCTGCACCGGCACGTCGGGCTGCTGCGTGGCGCCCCTCAGTTCCAGCGGCGTGCCCGGGCCCAATGGAGTACAGGCCAGGTGGCTCAACATTGGAAATAAGCACACTTGGGACCAGACTAATTGGCCTGTAATCGTGTCCGTCGTGGAGCAAGGGTGGGCCGACGAGCACGGGGTGTTCGTCAGGGAGTTCAAGGAGGCTCCGCTTCTGCTCGATTTCGCGGTCACGCAGGGCCTGCCGCCAGACGAAATAGAGAAGAATAACTGCCGCATGATCTGCAAGAGCGAGCACAGCTACTGTATTGATGAGGATGGCTACGCGTGCAAATGCAAGCATGGCTACGACGGCAACCCTTACCTCTCAGCGGGTGCCAAGGTTAGTCTCCACACTCTGTTCTCTCCGTCCTATATAATAACTGATTTTACGTTTGCCCAAGTCAAATTTGATAAAGTGTATATTAAAAAATACTATAAGTATTATTAAATTTATCATGGAATAATATATTTTCATTTCTTTTTGCGAGGATATATTTTCATATTATACCTATTGGGTATCCTAAACACTGATGTTATAAATTTTGTCAAACTCAAAATAACTTAATTTAGAACAAATCTAAAACATTGGTTATTATTTTGGGACCAAGGAAGTACAGTCTGGTCCATTTGGATATACAAAAATATTAATTCTATGCGTGCATATTTATAGGAAAGCCTAGCCTTCTTTTTAGAATGAATTTATTTTCATAGAGTTGTAATATGTTTTAGAATGAATTTTTATTGTTATTGTTACGTGGTTTGTTCAGCTGAAGTTTTCTTCACATCAATAAACTATTAAATTTAACTTTTACTAAAATATGGTGATAATAGTATTTATGTTTACCTTTTATTTAATACTAGTGGAATTAGGTAATTTAGAAACATATGTATAGTTTGTTTACTTTATATTTATTTAATTCTTTTCCGTAACAACTTATATATATTGACTAGAGGTAGATTTTAGGGATATTTTATTTTATTTTTATACATATAGATAGATATGAGTAACTTGTATGCAAATCAAATGGGTAACTCTACATTATATCTTTCATAATTGCGGAGATTGACAATTTGAAACCAAATTGAGGCATTACTTTAAATTATCTTTTGTAATGACATAGGTTGGTAGTTTACATGTAGTATTTTGGGTTATTTATATTTCATAATCATAGAATTGAGTAATATTTATGAAAATATAATAGATCTAATGGCTACTATTCACTACAATGGTTAGAGTCGGCCAACTTAATGGCCAGATGTTTCTAGCATTTATGATAATTTTCTAGTATTTATCTTTACTTATGCATCTTGTGAGAATTTTTGTGGAGGCTCCGTTCAGGGCTTCTAGTTAGTAATAGTAATATATGTATTGTTATCATTTGTGTTGCACTAATGTGGATATCTTCATTATGTTTTTATTTAAAACCTAGGCTTAATTTATATAAATAATTGTTGCTTAACTAAAATGTTCTACATATCTATATATTATTGATAGTATAAAAGCAAGGACGACACCTTTTATGATAAAGAAATATTATTATGGATATAATTCTCTGATAAGAAAATTCAAACTTTTTGAGAAGTGATGGAGTTTAATGCAGACTAAATGTGGCTATAACTAACTGGTCATTGAGATTTATTTTAGTGAATACTACTATCCTCCTAAGGTTAGCACTACTACCACACTTCAAGCTGGACCACTGATCTCAATCAACATGGTGCGGTTTTTAAATAATTGTCACATATTGCAGTAATTAAGAGTGTAGTCTATGACCTAAACTCTTTATTTTAAATAAATACAAAAGGAGAGTTAATAAAGTATATAATAAGAACCAGAGTTTTAGGTCAACTCTTTAGGATAAAAACTTTGTAGCACTAATAAGATAAAAATTTGAAAATTGGGTTCTAAATTCGTAGTGTCATAATATACAACAATAGCAAAGACACTTTAAACTAATGTTTCAACAAAATGCATATTCAAGATAAACAGAGGTGCCTTATAAAGGAAAAAATTGCATATAAATAATAAAATATATAGATTAATAGTCAATAAGATCACAATAGGCTAGTGACTACACATGGCAACAGAGAAAAAAAAACATGCAGATTAATATTACTATTTTTTATTAGTTATAGGGTATTATTATGCAGTATCTTTTTTTTTTTTTGCGAAAGGGAAGATATATTAAGCAAGAGCATAGTACATCCTCCCAATTACAAACTGGACCTCAAAGAAAAAAAAATTACAACCGAGTCCCGAGGACCGGTTATCATCTTCGTCCTCCTCGAAGTCCAGCTCGCCGCCGCCGCCGCGTCAGACCATGTCCACCTCCCCGTCGGCCAAAGGACGCCAAACCTTGGATATGCCGCAACAGCCATCGCCCAGACCTCCGCCGGACGAATCGATTCCATTGAAAGAGCATCGGCCAACCCATTGACAAAAGGGGAGAGGAAGTAGAGATCCGCTGCCGCCGGCCAGAAGACCGGCGACCGGAAAAGAAATCCACCGCCGCCGGAGAACCCGGCAACGGGATACACCACATACCCACGGGATGTCCGAAGCACCCATCCTTTACAGTAAAAGAGAGGCTTACCTCGACAACGACATCGCCGTCAGACGCCGCCGCTCACGAAGAGGTTATGTTTATTCGCCGGCAAGGGGAGCCCCCGCGACCACCAGCACCGAACGACCGGTGACTAGCATGGTAGAACACCGCCGCACCAAAGATCCTCGCCACCATCGAAGACGCGCGAGGCAAAACAAAAACGGCCAGCGCACTCCGATTCGCCAACCCCGCCGGCGCCAAACCACCACCGTAGGGTTGAGAGAACAGGGAAGGCAGGAGCTGGAAAGGGGCCGCCGTCCATAGCTCACACCATAGCGAACTCGAGGACGAGATCTCCATGGGAGCGGCGACGGGCAAAAGCATCGAACCGACGACATGGCGTCGCCGTCGAACACGAGCTAAACTCTAGGCATACTACCTAAGCTATCTGAGGTTGCGGACGTCGATTCGCCGAGCCCCCACCACGCACGGCGCCGGCGCGCCGCCGGCGGGCGAGAATCGGCGAGATCGACGCCGGATTTGGGGAATCGCCTGTGTTACGCCTCTCTCTACTACTAGCAGGGGCACGGACTGATAGACTAGTGATTCAACATTTGTATCTCTTAATAGTACTGGTCCATGCAAATGCTCAGAAGAAAGTCTTACTAGCAAATGGGGGTTGTACGGCTCCAACACAACACACATCTTGTTGAGATCACCTAGGTAATTTGCGATTTAGATTCATTCGACAATCGTCATTCAACAAACATCTTGATATCAGACGTTATACTGTCACCGGACTGGACGTTCGTGAGCACGGCGGTTGCGAGTCCAGCGGGTCAGATATTGGTATAGAGAGGTGCATAAGGGCATTGTGGTAGCAAAAAGAAAGGCTGATGGAAGACAATTCCTTCTTTATGTTTTTATGTTTTTAGCATTAGATTAGATATAGGCCCCGTTTGACAAAAAAGCCCGGTATGTATACTATAGCGGCAGGAGGAGGAGCCGGAGAAGCCACGAAATCGTGGCTTCGTCCTGCTTCGATGAACAGTGCCAATGTCAGTGAGAGAAGCGAGCGTGGGGAGAAAAACGGCTTCTGTGAACAGTAGCCGGTGTCGGATGAACAGTGACAATGTCGGATGCTACAGTAGCCGGTGTCGGATGAACAGAGCCGGGCGGTGCTCGTGCTCGTGCTCCTTTTGCCAAACGGGGCCATAGATTAATATCTATTTCTGCCATGTGTGAATTTGGTGGGTTGATTTATCTCCAGATGTCGACGAGTGCAAGTTCCTGGGTGAAAAGAGAGTGTGCTTCGGCCTATGCATCAACACGATCGGGTCATATGTTTGCCAGTGCCCGCAAGGCACTTACGGTGATGCCGGCGTCGAAGGTGACTGTGTCAATTATAACTTCAACAAAGGTCAGTATTCAGTACAAAAGCATCCCGGAGTCGCAGCGGTATCTTACATTTGATTTATTTGCAGCAGATGCGCTGGCGCCTACGGTGGCCAGCGGCACCGGCTGCAACACCACCTGCGGCAACGTGAGCGTGCCGTACCCGTTCGGCTTTGGGCAACCCGACTGTTACTGGCCGGGGCTCCACCTCACCTGCGACACGGGTCACAATCCCCGCGGCTGCTTCTGGGCAGGGAAGGCAACGGCAACGGCACCCTCCAGGTCGTCGACATCTCCTTGCGCAACTCCACGGTGCGCGTCGTCCATCATCACGGGCCTTACCGCTGCATTGTGGATGATGATGAGGCTTGCCTCCCAGACATCGGTGAACCCTATGTTCTGTCGACCAGGAACGAGTTCATCGTCATCTGCGTGTGCAACTGCGGGTGGGACGTGCGTGCCACCCTCCACGGGGAGTACAGAAATGGCAGCAGCCACAACGACAGTATCATCAGCCGAGCTGCCTGCAGCTCCAGCGGTGAAGACTGCGGCAGGTACCGCTCCGGCCATGCGCCTATCTCTTCAGGCAGCACGCCCAAGAGAGTGGAATTCAAACCGTTCATTCCCCCTCGAGTGGCGTTGGCGTTCATCTCGGAGGTAGGGTTGACTGATCAGTGGAACGAGATCTTCCACGCAAATGATCAGACCACCCGTGACATTACCCACATATCATCTCCCATTGTTCTACAATGGGCCGTTAAACAAAGCTTGCCAGCGCCTGCTGCCGACAACTCAGGCAAGTGCCCAGGGGACGTGCCCAGGCGCCTTTGCAAGAGTGAGAACAGCGACTGCCGGCAAGAGAATGGAGGTTTTTACGTGCCAGTGCTCCAAAGGGATACGACGGCAACCCTTACGTCGCCGATGGATGCAAAGGTCACTACTGATTTCACCCGAGTAGCTATTCTTCCTCCAAATGCATATCAGTATTCACTAGTTTATACGTAGTTCTTTGGAAAGGTTTCCCTTATTCATAATTGTTCATCCTCATTGGCTACAGATATTGACGAGTGTAACGACCCGGAGATACGCAAATCATGCTTCGGTGGCTACTGCAACAATTTGCCTGGACACTACGAGTGCTGGTGCCCGCGAGGAATGCACGGCAACCCATATAAGCACGGCGGCTGCATCGTCAACAAGTCCCCAACAGGTGAGAGCCACTGGATTCTCATGTCTCGATGATCCTTCTGCTGACATTTTACCTACATACGTAACTTATGAAAAAAAGATCATAATAGTGTATGTCTATGTACAGTTTCAGGATTAACCATTGGTTTGGCAGTTGCTAGTGGGCGGCGCTCCTTCTGCTGGTTCTGGGTATATGGTTTCTACAACGCAAGTTTAAAACAACGCAGGATAAAAGTACAAAAACAAAAGTACTTCAAGCAAAACCGTGGACAATTGTTGCAACAGCTGTTGTGCCAAAAGGCAGACATTGCAGAAAGGATGATAATACCATTGGATGAGCTCGCCAAAGGCAACAGACAACTTCAACAAAGCTCGTGAGATTGGTGGTGGAGGGCATGGTACTGTTTACAAAGGAATCCTATCTGATCTACAAGTTGTGGCCATCAAAAAGTCAAAGATTACCCTCCAAAAGAAAAAGATGAGTTTATAAACGAGGTGGCAATCCTCTCACAGATCAACCATAAGAATGTGGTAAAACTATTCGGATGTTGCCTAGAGACTGAGGTGCCACTGTTAGTGTATGAGTTTATTCCCAATGGGACCCTTGATCAGCATCTTCATATTGTAGAACCAAAGAGTTCACTATCATGGAGCAATAGGCTGAGGATTGCAACTGAAATTGCTACTTCTCTTGCCTATCTTCACTTTCGTCAGTTTCAATTCCAATAATCCATAGAGACATCAAATCTGCTAACGTGCTTCTTGATGCTACAATGACTTCAAAGATATCCGACTTTGGAGCTTCAAGGTACATTCCTATAGACAACAAAGGATTGACAACAAGGATACAGGGGAACATTGGGATACTTGGATCCAGAGTGCTTTAACACCGCCGTCTTACCGAGAAAAGTGATGTTTATAGCTTTGGTGTAATTCTCGTGGAGCTGCTCACCAGAAAGAAACCAACTTGTTCACATTTGTCCAGTGAATATGGTGGCCTTGTTCCATATTTCCTCAATCTACTTGGCTCCGGAAACCTTGTCCACATAATGGATCCACAAGTTCTAGAGGAAGGAGGCACAGAAGTACAACAAGTTAAACATAAGAGGTGAAGAAAGGCCAACGATGAGACAGGTTGAACTTACACTAGAAGGACTTCAACAAGGTTCCAATAAAAAGCACAATAAAGATAATATGGTAGCTGAGGATTTTGAGAATAGTAGCATTCGGGCAAACTGTTCATCATCTACTAGAGAAGGGCACAAATTTAAGGAGTCAAGTAGAAGATACAGTTTGGAGCAAGAAATGCAGATGTCAGCGAGGTATCCTAGATAGCATAGCTCGATCTGCACCATGTGCAATAGCATAAGGGATTAGTTAACTTGTACCAGTACTTTTATGCATTGTGATTGAACTGGATCCTTTGTTTGTACGATTGCCATTGTTTTTTTTTTCTGCAAATTACACAAGCACAGACACAAACACACAACCCGCAATAACACTCCCCTATGAAGTTTTGCTCACATGATTCGGTTTATCATTAATTATAAATGTAAACAAGATCAGATCGGAGTTGGTAGATTTCTTGTCTTAATTTATCGTAAAACATTGATATGCATTGAGTGTCAAGTTTATTAGTACATTTGGCATCTGACACCAATTGTTGTAGCGGAAAGCTTTCATGTTGGTGTGTGTCAAGTGTGGTGGTGAGCACCATTCTGTGTATGCGTACTCCACTGTAGCAGTTTGAAGTGTCTCGATCGTACCAGGAACGCATAAATAATGTGGGACAAAAACACACGATGTTGTTTGGGATGAAAGTTGAGCTAGTAGTGGTTTTATTCAGATCATGGACACCCTGTGGATCCATCCCATTGGGCCGTTGGTATTATAATACAACAAGATTTTTGTTGTCTATTTGGGAAATTTGGACCTCACTCCATGACCTTGAACTGGAACCGGACAATGATGTCAGTGGTGTCGTACATGGCATGGCTTAACTCTCTCACTCATGCTTTTTTTTTTTTTGCTAGACTCAATTACAGACACAAATCTCACATACATGAGCACACACTCAACCCAATGCTTGGAGATTCTCGTCAGTGATGTTCCTCCTATCAGTATCAACTAGAATGTTCTTGAGATCCCCAAGCTTGATGCCCATCTCCATCAGCATGTTTTGGATGTAGGAGGCTAAAGCATCTAGAACACCCGACATATGAATGAAAACTTCTGTTTTTTCTATATCAAAATGAGAACAAATTTCAGCTGTCTAACATAGATTTTTTTTTTTCTACAATAGAGATATATCAGTCATCTGTTTTTCTACAATAGAGATTTCATCGCCACACTCACAACTACTCATTACTCAATAATTACAAAACTGTCCATGGACTATGTCTACAACAGTTCTTATTCTTAGGTTTAGAAGCTAGCATATGATGTTCGTTAAAAAACCAAAGATCATTGATACAACTACATAACAATAGGCAACAGATCTAGCTATGCGTAAACAGTTGCAGAAATGTAACGATTAACGAAACCACCCTTAGGATATTTGGTTCAGTGGAAGCGATGAGGTGGTGCCAACTGGTATGGTTCTTCATTCTTGGTCAAGGGACATGATCATTTGGTTAATGGAGACAAGAATTGGCGTTGTCATGGTTGGCCTAACCTAGTCACCAAGATACTGCTGCGGCGGCATGCCAGTGTGGGGTACAGGCGGTGCAGATGAGTGAAGAAAGGCGGCATATAGTGAGGATGCCCCATCACCTCCCTCCCTAAAAAAAAGAAAAGAAAACTATTTTCTGCATGAAAATTGAGTTCAAACTTTAGATTTACAAAGAATAGAGTTGTATATGGTTCAGACTTCATATTTTCCACAAACACTAGTCTTACCGCATTATAAAATATAAGAGGGTGACAACCGATTAAGAAATCAAATCGAACCCATCAACAATATCAGTCTACACATTTACTATTATCATATTTTCTCATTTGCCCTACTTTTTCAACCCCCCTATGTGTTCAATCTCTGATCTTATGCACTTGAGGCAATGCCCTCTAGTGTCGGAGCGGCACTAAGCATATGTCAATCTCTCCTACGTTCTAGCGCCAGGTAGCGGGCGCAACCTGCCCTCCAACGACGATCTCTCCTCGGCGGCCCTCTGTTCTAGAAGCAGAGCGGCGAGCTGGCACGCCTCCTCTCCGACGATCGAGCGAGGTTGGCCTCCGTTCTCGAAGCGCCCATAGGACAATCTCTCCTACCTTCCAGCGCCAGGCAGTGGGCGCAACCTACCCTCCGACGACTATCTCTTCCTCAGCGGTCCTCTTCTAGAAGCAGCGGCGTGCGAGCCTCCGGCCTCTTTCCGAACATCTAGTGAGCAAGGCCTCACGTCAGCAAAAGGTATGACTCTGATCAAATCCTTTTCCGTTTCGAGTTAGTTTCTAGAGTGCCGATCGGCAACTCTATGGCGAATCATGGTGGTTGAACTCATGAGAAACGAAAGTGGATGGATGATGCGGGAGGGAGGGTGGTGGGCAAACGTGGGCGTTAGTGCTTGGTTGGTGGATGGGTTTGGGGCATCACCACATGGGCACGATTGGGGTGGCGTCCAGCGGCGCCGCACTAGGATGGGTGGGTTATATGTGGCCGGTCAGCCATGTGTGCGGTGTTATTGCTGTTGTGAGGCTTGGAGATGTGATGTATTTCGATATGCTATTTACGTTTGGTTAGTTTTTGGATTACTGAAATCAGATCAGGGATGTGGGATTTGGGATCAGAGTAGGCTCCCTTCTCTCTTGCTTTTTTGCGTGCCCGATGTGCATTTGCATGTGTTTCTTTGTCAAGATTATGTCATATGTGATTTGACTGTGGGTGGCTGATGCAATGAATAGCGTTCTTGTCTTCTTACTTGATGGTTGCAATAATGCAATCTCTCCATTGTCCATGTCAAGAAATCGGTTGGTCATAATCCAAGGCATAATCAACTAGTAACGAATAAGTAGAGTAGTGCTACTATGCCTGCTATATGTGATTTGCGTGCAGGAAGTAGTGGGCACCGTGGGTGGTTGATGCAATGAAAAATGTTCTTGTCTTCTTTCATGATGGCTGCAATCCCTCTATTGCCCATTATCAAGTAATCGGCTGACGGCTGGGCATAATCCATTAGTAACAAAGAAGCAGAGTAGTACTAGTATGTGGGTTGGGTTGTCTGTGATGAATGAATCAGCAGTGGTGGTTCAAGGGGGTTTTGAGGATTGCTTTTCTAAAATAGTTTTCTTGCAGATGTTGGGAAAAGAAATTGGGGCTCTCTAGCTCTACTTGTTTGCAATGCTTCTGTCCTACAACATTCTTGAGAACAAACTACTTCATAGAGGAAAAGTTCAAACCACTAGAGGAGGTTACCTCCAGGATATAGTTTGTTATCATTAGTTCATTTTGGGCGCATGTGGGTGAAATGTGATATTCAGGTGATCATTTGATTGCAGCAAAAAGAAGCTCATGGAACACCGTTTTGCCGGATACAAAGCGTTGTGCAACTTTGGGCTAGGATCTATGTTTTGGGGTAGCGCAACCGGTGTTTTGGCTAATTGGAAGGAGAAGACTGGTTGGATTGAATATATCTATCTACATTCTATTGTCATATTTATTTTATTGCTGAATGGAATGGTAGTCTTTATATTCCAAGTTATGGCTTGGTTTGCACCATGTGTTACTAGTTTGGGAAGTTGGAGTGCTCTTATCTTGTTCTTGGGAACGACAAATCTAATGTCTCTAAAGTTTCACACCTATGAGGAGGAATGCTTCTACTCAATGGTTGTCTCAAGTGCCATTGTTACCTTTTCTTTGGGCTATGAGTGTACAAGACCCATTGGTAAATCTTCCAATACTTTCAATTTGTATAACAATATAAACTTATTACACATTTGCGTAAGTAATGTGAGATAACTTTCAGTCTCTCTACATTCTTGTGAAGACAATTCTCTAGATTGTTGGTTTTCTGATCTACATCACATGTTCTATTCTATATCTCCTATGTCGAGGTTTCATTTGGTGCATCGTAGGGTTAGTCCCTCGATTATGTGAGGTATTATTATTTATGGAGCAATACTCATACTGTTAACGGTGTTGATGCCTAACATCAATAGATAGGTTTAGGGATCAGACACAAGAGTAGAGAGAGTCGGAGGTAATGAGTTGAGCTTCAGCCCCCATCTCTCCCTCCCCCCTCTCCCTCTTATAAGGAAGATGGGAGGGGTTGTTCTTTTTATTATCCATGGTGGTGCTGGTATTTACAAAAATATCTCAATGGGCTACAAATGCCACCAAGTGCTACAAATGACCGCTAAATATTATATGACAAACTCCTAAGTTGTACAATTGGGCCCGAAACTTAATGATGGGGGTCACCAACATATAACACACCCCAAACAGTAGCCCCTCAGCTATTCGGTTTTGATCGAAGTTACCAAACCCAATAGCTGAATACAACAAGGTGTGGTCCCAACTGTAGCTCAGACCCGGTACACACCTTTTGTCTATACATGGTTAGCACTAGGACTGCTTTGTCTCTAGATAGTCTTTGATTCATCTTCAGCTAGTCCTCGATGGAGCCCTTACTTGCGCCTGCCGATCACGTCCTTGGCGGCTTGCTCCTCGCAATGCGGTTGAGGCGAGCGAAGCGGTTGATGTTGGTGAAGTAGATGTAGATGACCATGCCATGTCCTCAAATGTAATCGTAGATGATCATGCCGCATCCTAAACCATCATTCACGGATGCCAGGCTAATTAAGATTCTATCATTAGGCCTATTGCTTGTCCAATGCGCTCTGCACCAACCCCCTTGGCTGGCGCCTAAGATATTCATCTGAAGATGGTGATGGAGAAGTCGAAGATGCCGAAGATAGCTCCTTGGCCCCGAAGTGTTGGTGAGGATATCGAAGGTACCGATGGAGACCTCCTTCCAGAAATGTTGATGACACCGAAGTCATTGTTCGCATTGATGAATTGTTTGGCTTAACTTTTCATTTTTCATTCGTTTTTTAAATAATAGCGACCTTTTTGTGATGGGTGATTAGAGGCGAAACAATCCCCTCGTTGCTTTTATATTATTTCAGCACCAACCCCCAAAATTTTTGAGGCAACGGACGAATAGGCGTGCAATGGGTCCCTTGCCACTTTTATATTATTTCTGCGCCAACCCCTCCAAACTTTTTGAGGTGAGGGATCAATAGAGGAAAAATGAGACCCTCGGTGTTTTTATATTACTTCCGACCCATAAGTTTCAAATACCACCTCAAGCAACTTTCTCTCTTGGCCAAAGTGAATGGTCCAGAATAATTATAATTTGCATTCTATATCATGTTTAAAACAATAATCATTTCGACTAGTGCTTCACAACAAGAGTACTATTTAGTTTGTCTTCTTTGTACTCCCTCCGTATCACAATTAGAAGACGTTTAGGACAGCGACATGCTCTCTAAAGCACATCTTGACTTCTCTTTTAAATAAAAATATTTATTGGAAAGTTATAGATGTATATTTTATGAAAGTAATTTCAAGACAAATCTATTCATTTTTTTTGGAGACCACGCCGTTGCGTGTTTTTCATTATTAAGCAGAATAAAGTTCAAACAACAAGATGCAACGGTAACCAAACAATTACCGAAGCGACACCTAGCAACTACTGGATCCAAATGAAGGGATTACATTTTGATAAATTTGCGACAAAACAACCTGACGCACGCAGGGTTAGGCGACCTCCTCGGCTAGCCCCCTCGGTGTTGAGGTCCCAGAGTGGAGATGTCGAACGCCCCATCGAGAAGGATCTCAAAACGGCGCCGCTTAGCCGCGGCATTCCCCTCTGAAGACTTCCCCGACCTTGTCCTCGATGGCGCTTTGGAGCCTCACCCGCTCCACTTCCACGCCCAACTTCCGAAGCAAGAGATTCGGGCCTGCAGTCGCGTTGCCGCCCTCGCCGCGACGCAACCCGGGCGCCGCGACGCAGGGTGGGTGGAGGCTGGAGTCTTGACCGGCGCGGTCCCCGACCTTTTGAGGAGTGGCGTACCGCACACACACACACCCGATCCTCAATCTCTTGCGGTGACAGACTGCTCTGCGAGGCGGCGTCAACCACACCATCGCAAGATGGGGCGGCCAGTGAACAGCAGTGGCCGACCGGTCATCAGATGGCGGCTGAGCTGTCTCCGTCTGCAACGTAATCGCACGAGAGGCAATGGCGTAGTACCCTATCCCCGCGGCCTCATCGAGCACCGACGCCACGGTAACGGGGGGGTGAGGCGATCCATGCGAGGACGCGTCGAGGGGTCCGCCAGCTCACCCTGGACCCGCCACGGAAGGTGGGCGAACGATGAGGGAGGCCGCGAGCTCATCGAGCATCGGGTCCACTCTAACCGGGGAGGGCCCCATGACCTCGTCCGGCATAAGTGTGAGCGGCGGAGGCCACACGAAGCCGGGGCCCATCACCCCCATCCGACACACCCTCCAGTCGCCGGGGCGGAGGCTGGCGAAGGCTCTCCCGAGGCGGCGGTGGTGTAGGTGACGCTGGGGGTCGGGAACGCCGCGGCCGCCAGCTGCCGTGGCGCCGATCCAGCCAGCGGGAGGCCTAGGAGGGGCTCCGGCATGCGAGGCCAAGCGGTCGCACTTGGCCGTGGTAGCCGGACCTCGGTGTAAGCGCTACACGATGCCCCTCGCGGCGGCGAGTGGTAGCAACACGACGGCGAGGTGCGTAACGCACGGACATGCCCATTGGAGAGAGCGGTTGAAGCAACGGCCGACTAGCCCGACGGACGGGTAGCGGGCGGTGCGGGGCGCGACGGTGGTTGGAGACCGCGACTGCCGCTGCGGGAGGACCTCCCGCCACCGCGGACGGGAGGGAGAGGTGCGGCGGGTGGGGGGCCCAGCCGCAGGGCGGACGCGCGCCGGGCGCCAAGCGACCGCACTGCCCTGCGGACCTAGGAGTTGGTGGACAGAGACGCGGTTGACCGGGGCCTGGGGATGCGCACGACGATCGGCTGCCGCCATCTCAACAAGGACGAAGGCGAAAGGCAGCCCCGCCCGCCGTCCCGGTATGCCATGGTTCTTCATCTTGCCGCGCGGTGCGGCGCCCGTGCCTCTTCTTACACGCGACGGACGCGGGGATGGGAGCACCAATGTCGGACCCCGGAAGCCACGCCCCCAGGTGGCCTCGACGGGTCCAACCACCGACGCAAGGTGGCCCTCCCCGAAGGGCCCACGGTGGCGACAGCACCCGTCCCGCAGCGGAGACGGCGGGACGGGGAAGCAGAGGATGACCGGTGCCCCATGGCCACCGGGCGTGGGAGGGTGCGAAGGTAGCGGGGATTGGCTCTTCAAGCTCATCGTCGGAGCATCGGACATCGGGATACGATCCAGTGTTCCCCCTTGGTCCTGCCGATAGAAAAGGGGAAGAGGGGGGAGCCTCGCGGAGAGGCACGCCCCGGTGCCGGCGTCATCGACATCAGGCAGAACCTCGCCCCTTCGACCTCCATGACGGGAGCTAGCTCGGCGGGCAGGGTGTTGCCGCCAAGGCCCCCAACCGCATGTCGTCATCGTCGATGTTGCAGGCAGCGTAGAGGGCCAGGACCGATGCCGGCGCGGTCACCAAGCTGGTCAGCGCACCCCACTTCGCCAGTGGCGGCGGCGCCCTCCACCTTGGGCTGCGGCGTGGGCCCGGCGGCGGCGCGGGCAGCGGGCGCCTCGCCACCTCGGGCAGCGTCGCGGGCCCGGGCAGCGGCGCAACATCCACACATCCCGAGACATCGATCGGCCCATCCAGCCGTGCAGCCCGCGGCCACGACAGTAGATGGGGGGGAGCGGGGGAGAGAGAGGCGACGACGAGCCCGGGGCACCCACCCGGCCCGCCAGGCGAGCCGAGCGACAAAGGGCCGTGGTGCCCACCGGGCGGGCGACCCCAACGGCCGGGGGGGGCGGAGTCCGGCGCCGGGCGGCCCGTGCCGCGCCATAGCCGCCGACGCGGCAGCCACGGCGGGAGGCGGCGGTGCGGCGGCGTGGTCACCTCCGGCGCCGGCGCGCCAATGAACGGGCCGGAGGCTGCCACCGCGCCAGCGGCGCCTCCCAACCCCGGGGAGCGGAGGTGGGGGGGCGCCGGGCTCGCCCCCGCCCTGCAGTGCCCACCGGCGGAGGCGAAGCGGAGGGAGCCCGAGGCACGCCCCCGGCGGAGTGCTGATGAGGGATGCCGGAGCTCTCCGCCAGCCCCATGGATGGATAGATCGGGCAGGGGCGACCTCGGATCTGAGCTCGGAGGGGATGGGGAGGCTGCTAGGGGAGGAGTTCGCCGGTGGCGGGCTGAAGGCGCGCCGTCGCCACGGACGGAAGGCAACGGTCGGGAGGGTCGGGAGGCATCGCTCCAAGTTTTGGTATTTTATGAGCTACTTCCTTTTTAAGACAAATCTATTCATGTAAATTTCACATTTCCAAACTCAGTGACTTAAAAGTTATTCATGATTTATATTCCCAATGTTTAACTAAAACCTTATTCAAAACGTCTTCTAGATGCGATACAGAGGGAGTACATAAATTTTCAGGCATAATTCTTTCCCCTTTTTTCCTGTGAGACAGCGAATAGAGGAGTGTTAGGAGAAAGAGCGAACAACAGAAACAATGTTTTCGCGAACAGAAGTAGCGGGTGATCGATGCTTATCTAGACCTGGACTATTTATTTCGGCTTGCTAGTATCCTGATTATGCACTTCGCAAAAGGATATGGCCTACCAGGCCACAATACTTTTGCCTGTGTTCATCTTACCTTTCGCAATTTGCTTGTGGTTTCTTGGAACTTTTTAGAGCGACGAAGCGGGCACCATAGCGAATCTCAGACAGCCAACGTGCATTTCTACGCGTACGAGTCAGGCACGTGACCAAACGCGGCGAAAGGCTGAGGTACACCGTACACGCTTACAACAACTTGTGTTTTCCACCCTTCTTCCGTCCGATTCCGGCCAGCCAGCGGCCATGGATGGTGGTGCCTGTGCCTGGCCTAGGCTCGGACATCAACGGCACCCCTCTCCTGATCGCCGGGGCGTCCGGGGCGACTGGGCGGCACCGGCGAGCGACCAGACCCGAGTGGCAGCGAGGAGACTCGACGACTCAGTGGACGCGGCCGTGGCGAGCTAGCAGTGTGGGTGCCGCGGTGGAGAACGGCGTGAGGACGATGTGGGAATCAAAACCTCCGGTTGGTTTGGTCGAAGGGAGCAAGTTGCGTAGGCCGTCCGCAGGCCCAAGAAGCAAGCGTCTCTGGGCGGACGGACACCCAAACTACAGCAGCATTCCCGAACAAGGACACACACAACTGCCCACTGCCGCAATCGCTTCGGTGATTTTTCACACCTAGCGTGAACTGACCAGGAAAGGGGATTGGTGTGCATGAACCAATGCAAGAAAGGAAACGCTTTAGTTTCATTCATCCGACGATGATGCTATGGGATTTGAGAGGATTTTTTTGTTTCTCTAAGTTATTTATTTGATTAATTACTATATATATAAAAAAACCAATGGCTTAGATTTCTTTGAGCTATTACCTCCTAGTATGTAGGTAATGAGTGTACCATGGCAGGCCCTGCGTCTGCATGTCTTCCTTCTATGATCTATGTTGTGCACGAGGAGAAGGTAAGGACAATTATTTGCTGGCTTTCATTTTTTTTTTTTTTTGCTGTGATTGTTGCGCAGGATTGCTTTGCTTGACAATGATTTTTGCATGATTCTTTTCTAATAATGAGGAACGTGTGTAGGATTACACCTATGGTCGTTTTAAGCTATTTATTACCTAAGGTCTCTCGTGACGAATCACTTGATTAGACACACGTTTGGCTAAAGTCTCATTACTATTCAAGCTACACACCTCCAACAATAAATTTTGGAGGAAACTACTCTCTCACTAGAAAAAAACATGTTTTTTATTCTTGACGCAACACTCACATCGCAGGTCGCTACTGATGTAGAATCCTGTTATTATTCTAGTATATACGTACAAATGCTTTGCTGATTATTGAAAACAGGAAACACCTTTTTTTTTTTTTTTTTTTTTTTCCTTGGTTAGTCCAGTTTGTAGTCTTACTTGTGATTAGCGCATCATGTAGTTTTTTTTTTTTTTTTTTTTTTTTGAAATGACACAGTACAACGCAAACGCTCACAACACGCACGCACACTCACCCCTATGAACACACGTGCACGCAAACCCTACCCCTATGAGCACACCTCCGAAGAACCGAGCACCCGGCAGATCACGGAGATTCTCGAAGTCACCATTGGCGCCTCGTCGTCCGACGGGAACGCCGCTACCACTTAATGCATAACGCCGGAAAATCCTAGGAAAATCCCAGGAAAGGTGCGAGCACCGCAGGGATTTGAACCCCCGGTGGGTAGCGTCCCCACCTGGGCCGCGTCCCTACCATTGGACTACAAGCCAACCTGCTAGCGCATCATGTAGTGGTAGTTAGAGGCCCGTCCTTGTGTATCTGCGGCCCGTGCGACCACATAGGGCCCCCAATGTCTTGTGTTATAGGCCGGTGGGCCGAGACTATAATGAACTGAACACCCATTCACAGGCTCTTCCAGAAGTGTGCTGGGCCTTAGGATTCCAGGCAGCCTCAAGAGGGTCTGTAGCCCACGTTCTCTCTCTTTTTTCAAGAGGCACGCCCACGTTTTAGTTGTTTTGTTACCTGCTGCAAGCCAATCCTTAATATTTATAGATACGTACAAAATATGCGAGCCTTTAGGACACATTTTTTTTTTTTTTTGAAATCACAGGTTACTTTCAACCTGCTTACTAGTCAGTCTGACTATTTTTTGTGATGTCCAAGTGAGCAATTTCTTGTTTAAGCAGAGCAATTCTTATAGGAAAGACATAGGGGCTTAAAACGGGCTGGCATTTCTCCCGCGCTCCGTTCCCGCACATGGGCCGGCCCAACCGTTCCTACTCATAAAAGTTATTAGAAAATAGAAAAGGAAAAAGTCAGGTTTAGTCCTTCAACTTTCACGAAAGTTTATTTTTTTCATGCTTCTAAAATCCGGACAAAATAGCCCATCAACTTTTGAAACCGTGCAGATTTCGTCCCTCGGCAGCTTTTTCTGGTGGTTTTGCTACAGTATCCCGGGTTTCCTACAGTGGCCACGGTTTTCTTTTCCTCTTTTCTAATTTATTTGGTTGAAATCTTGAAAAATCATAACTCTTCAATCGACGTCGGATAAAGATGATTTTTATATGAAAATTGTGTAGCTCTCGACGAGATCTACAACTTTCTAGTTTTGAGTTTTTCATTTGACATTATTGAGGTGCTCAAAAAAATTATATAAAAGTACAGCACCATAATAATCGCGTATTCTTCTCGTCGCATTAAAAATTAATATATTTTTTTTTTTGTTGTCAAATGAAGACACTTTGTATACAAAAATTTAGCGTTCTAAAAGATCTAGATTCTTGTAGTTTTGAGTTTTTATTCTTAAAAGTTGCTAAGATGTCGATAAAACAACATATTATGTACGCAAAAAGACGCTGAAGCTTTATACTTTGTTTTTATCAACATCTTAACAACTTTAAATATAAAAACTCAAAACTACAAGAATCTAGATCTTTTAGAATGCTAAATTTTTGGTATACAAAGTGTCTTCATTTGACAACAAATAAAAAATATATTAATTTTCTAATACGACGAAAGAGAAGTACGCGATTATTATGGTGCTGTACTTCTTTATAATTTTTTGAACACCTTAATTTTGTCAAAAGAAAAAACTCAAAACTAGAAAGTTGTAGATCTCGTCGAGGGCTACAATTTTCATATAACAATCATCTTCATCCGATGTCGTATCGGAAGAGTTATGATTTTTCAAGATTTCAACCGAAATAAATTAGAAAAGGGGAAAAAACAAAACCGCGTTTATCGTAGCAAACCCGGGGTTACTGTAGCAGAACCCACCGAAAACCTGCCGAGGGACAAAATCTGCAGGGTTTCAAAAGTTAAGGGGCTATTTTGTCCAGTTTTAGAGTTCGGGACCAAAAGCGCACTTTCGCGAAAGTTGAGGGACTAAAAACCACTTTTCCAATAGAAAATAATGAAAGCCAAAAGCAATTTGTGTGCATGGATTGGATCACGCGAACTCACGGGTAAGTTAGCAGTCTTCTACCATTGAACTAAACTAGTATTTTGTTTAAGTCATGGAACTTTGATAAATGTATGAGTCCGATTAAGTCAAAGGCAAAGTACCCCATTCTTACACGAATTTTTTTTCACCATATATAAAAAAAGAACAGAAGAAAAAAAAAAAAGTCAATAAATACATAAATAGACTAGAGAATAAATATATACTATGCGCAAATAGCAAAAATACATCATAAATCCCACTTGGTATATTTAGTATTATTTATTACATACATATATGGACTATCATAAATAATCAGAAAAACATCATATTAACACTATATGAACATAGCATAATAGAGAATAAAACATCATATGTATACTATGTGAACATCATAAATATATTGAAATGTAAAATAAAATAGTAAAATTATTAAGTAATTATTTAGAGTCAAACAAAAAGAAGGAAGAACTAACCATCACAAAAAATCTCCTAGAACATCAATGTGTGCTACCGAACATCATTAATACATCGTAGAACATCACTCTAACATTATACGAACATCACAAACATATAGCATAGAATATTATTTGTATACTACGTGTACATTGAAATGTAAAATAAAAAACAAAAAATAGTAAAGTAATTAACTATAGCCAAATAAAAAGAAGAAAAGACGCTACCGAACATCACTAAATATAACATAGAACATCATTACAAATAAAAAGGAATGATAAAGCGACACAGGGAAAAGAAAAAGGAAATGGAAAGTAATAGAATAGAAAAAATAAAAAAGAAAAAAAAAGAAACTAGCCTACCGAAGGAACTACGACGTGGATCGAAGAAGGCGGCAGCGTTCTAGACTGAGGCCATCACGTGCGAATCATACACTATATATGTGGGCCGCGACTTGGGCCACAAGCTCCTTTGGGCAGCTTGCGCGCGCTGGTGTGGGCTGCATAGTTTGGTGGGAGGCGTTGCTCCCAACATGATATAATATACACGAAAGTTTCGTGTACATCTCAGAATATTACATGTACACTGTTGCTCGTGACGAAACAGTCTGCTGCATTTTTTTTCTAAGAAAAATTGAAATTGTCTACTGTTTTTTTTTTTGACGCAAGTCTACTGCTTATTTGAGGTCATTCAGATTTGACAAAGGAGGGGGGCAAGTCATACTGATCAGGGCCAATGCATTCTTCAGCAGCAGATGACTTCCAAGGCAGCATGGCCCCCAACTATAAAAACATCCAATTATCTTGTCGATTGCACGCTCATCCTCCTTGACAATTCCGCAAATGATGTCAACCTGAACTGTACTTGCATTTTAATCGTCTCACCCATGTCAACCCTGGGATCGTCGTCATCAGACAGCAGATTAGCACCAGATGGCAGCTATTCCGAGAAGGCCAGATCATCCCATTGAGTTTTCAATTCCAGAGTCAACTGCGCCCACTATGCCGATTCGCTGCCCCAACAAAATGGGAAAGGTTGAACAATTCCTGGTTCTAATGTCGTTCTGAATCTCAAGTTGTGCATTGTATTCGCCTGCATGGGCCACGCGCAATCTTTTTAACTGAACCCATCCGCTTTCGTTCTTGGTAGTATTGTTTTTCTAATCGCGAAGTCAGAAGCTTGGATGGTTTGGACTTTCTGTTCATGGCTGGATGTTTCCTTTTGGAGCATATACTATTTAAGCATACTATCAGAGAGTCAGATCATGCATGCACCGTTGTTCCTCTGGGTGGAGGCTCCATTCATATGTTATAATGCCGGTTTTTTATCCAGTTCTTCCAACAAATATGGGGAGAAGAAATATAAATATCAGTACCTTGATGATTGCTGGATAGGCAATAGTTGCAGTGCTACAGTTAGCCAACTTGAGTAAGCTTGTCAAGCAATGGAAGAGAAGTTGAAGAAGATTGCAGGATTTTTCAGGAGGATCCGTATCTTGGTAGAATTCGTCCAAAATACTTACAGGAACAAACCATGCCATAGGAATTTCATATGGTAAACAAGTGTTGATCCTAAAATGTGTTGATCTGTACAGTGATTACGATTTAATTAGGCATGGATAAAATAGTCATGGACGTACCCTTTGTGGGTCATATTTATAATCGAATTGTATAAGATTTTTTTTTTTTTGCACCGCATATATACCTTAGTCTAAAATCCTGGGTCCGCCGCTGCATTTGTCAATGTGTAATGTGATGAATTATTCCCATACGACTCCCTACATGAAATTAATGTGAATTGTGACTTTTGAGAATATTTAGGGGGTGTTTGGCATAGCTCCGCAGCTTAACTCCAAGTTAGAGCTAGGAAAAGTCAACCAAACATCCCAACTCCAGAGCAGGCCAACTCTACGAGCTCACTGGAGCCCGTAGTTCATTCGAGGTGGAGCTAGTGGGGCACCTCTTTCCAAACTCCAGAACTTCGCTCGTATGGACCTAGACGTAGAGTTCTAAAGAAATTACGCCCTTTCCCATCCATTAAAGACCTCCAACCTCGAACTGTTATTTTCTTATGTTCTCTCAAACCCCTATCCACTACTCCTGTGCGCACCCCGCCGTCCTCTTGCCCGGCAAGATTGCTCTCGCCGCCAACCGCGCCTCCCGCTGCGCCTGGCCCCATCGCGTGACCAAGCACACCATTGCCGAGATCTCTTCCTGCGCTCCTATGCCCGATTCTACCACCACCGCCGCCATGGGCGACCTACCCGTGCAAGACACGTCCGCCGTCACCGTTGCTCCCATTGATTTCACATTGAAGCACCACGGTGCTCCTCCTCCCATCTCCATCTCCTACGCTGTGCTCCTCCTCCCAGCAGCAGCAACACTATGGCGTGTGGCAGGCTGGGCCCGTCAAGGATGACATCGTGGAGAGCTTGTCCCCGCCGCGCGAGGACGCCATGGCCCCAACGCCAACAACCTCCGGGGAGGACACCACCGCCCAAAGACCAAAGAAAGCTCGGTGAGGACGCCACCGCCCCAGCGCCTGCATGCCCCAAAAGCTCCACGCGAGGACGCCTCGTCCATGAGGATGAGGAGAGGACAAAGAGTGAACACAATTTGATTTCACTCTCAGGGTTTTAGATGCAAGTTTATTGGTGACAACTATTTCTAGATTTGGGCTCGCTTAATTTGCTGAAACCGCATGGTCCCTAGTGTAAAAATGTTGTAGGCTATTTCGGAGTTGCTAGCCAAACACCCCAATTTAGTAGCTCCGACACTAATCAAAGCTAGCTACACTTAGAGTTTTGGAGTGGAGCAGCCAAACACCTCCTTAAACCTTGCTCTTAGAGTAGTTTCAACTCTACCTATTGTATGGCTCTAAGTGAAGCACTGCATCTGCTGCAAACAAGAAAGTGAAAAATGCTATGCCGAGTTGAGCTCCTACGAGAAGAATGTTGAAATATTAGGCAATTTTTCAGATTAAAAGCATAATATAGATCATGACAAACTAAACAACTAGATTAAGCATGTGTATCAAATTAGCATGATTCAATAGCATATAGCAAAACATGATCATAGCAACAGGCATACACATAGATCTTACACCGCATGGATAGAACATAATAAACAAGATTAGATCATGAGAATTATACCTGCTGTTGTAGATGTAGTCGACGAAGATGGTGGTGACTGCGCGATGACGAGATTCCCGAAGGCGAGGTCAAGGTCGCTTTCGTTGTCGTCGATCAGCGGTGGTGGAAGACTTCAAGAAATCAATGATGAAGACGACGTCGGGACATTGCGCTGCCTATTCTTGACGGAAGACAACCTGTGGTGAAGATTGGGGGCAGTTGCACGAAACAGTACTTCCCAAAAACCTTATTCGCCTTCTCCCAAAGGCAGGATGGCAAAGGCAACAGTTACTGGAGACCTGCTCGCGCGGTCACTGCTGTACGCAAATAATCAAACTAGAAAAATGGCGACGACGGCGCAACAACGAGAAGAGGCAAAACCCTAGTTTTCGATTAGATGTGATTTGGTATGGCCTCTGGTCTGCTTATATAGTCCATGTCAAAACGACCTTGTGACAGGATGACGATCCAAATCGTTTAGGACTTTGCAAATTGTATCCGTTTTGGATTCTGCAAACCAAAAGACTGTAAAAAGAGACTGCGCTCTGACAAGGCGAGGGGCCAGATTTTAGCGGACCAATCACGCAGGTGCCACGCTCCCACACACCGCCTGGAAAGGCGAGCAAGCACGCATGTGTGGACTTCCATTTCTCCTCCTCACACTAGGCTTGAGAAGATGGAGAGGACTTCCATATTTAAGTAGGTCCATCTAGCCCATTCCAGCTGCTGTCTCATGAAAGAATTCCGAGAGCATCCAGCGGCAACAATTCACTTTCCTCATGAATTGCTCCTGTCGGCAAGTTACTGAGTGCTTGCTATCAGAATACAATAATTGCTAGTTTTCGTGCCTTTTCTAACGATTTTAACGGGCAGGACTTTTCCATGCTCTAGTAGTGGGAACACAAGGCATACCATTTTAAGAATCCAATCTTTGTTTTAGTGGGTTATAAAAAAATTATATAGAATTCTAATCTTCTATAATTACTGCTTGTATTTTGTTCCAAAGGGAGCCTTAACGCTACACAAGTACTTGTGCCTTGTATTTTTGAGCAAAAGTTCCTTTTACATTTAGGCTGATTTACAAATAGTTGGAATGGGCACTTCATAGCCAAGACTGTTTGGAGAATATGTCAAGTGGCTTTTTAATCTCGAACCACCAAAAAATATACCCAACTTATTTAGGTTGTGGGAAGTACAAAGAGACCAACACTTGCGCGCTCTTATTTGTATGGGGGCAAGTGCAATCTTATGGTCTATTTGGCTATTTAGAAATGAAGTGATTTTTGATAAGAAACAACTATACTCTTATTTGCGTGGTTGTTTTCAGGCAACTTATTGGACCCGTTTTTGGAACACCTTGCGGAAGAGGAACGACAAACCTTATCTAAAGTGGGCATGCCGTGCGTTGGAGACTGTGGCTATGGAATTTTTCGCCAAGCATGGATGGCCGTCGCTGAAAAGGCTTAGTGCTTAGTGCTTAGCGCTCAATCATTATTGCGTTTTGGGAGCTTAAAATTAGAAGAGAGTGGTTTTGTAATAAGAATTGGTTGTGTGCAAAACTCTTGCAGAGGCCGGAATAAAAAAATTCTTTTCTAAAAAAAAAAAAGACTGTTGATTAGCGCAAGGTTATTAGCCGCGAACCTTGACCGCGTCGGGCGGCGAAACCCTAGCCACCGGCGCCGCAACTCACCCCCCCTTCCCCTTGCCACTGCCGGGGGGTGGGGAGGTCTCGTCGCGGCTCCTATGACGGCGGCGGCGAGGCCCTTCGCCCGTAAGGTCTCAAGCCCCTTCATCGGGATGCATGCTTGGCAACCGAGCGCGCAACGCTGCTCGATGCGGCGCCACATGCGGCTCCATCGCGTCCTCCCCTCCACCCTTCAAGCGGTGCTAGCCGCGGAGGTTGGCCGCACTTGGACTCCATGAGCCCGTGGTGCCGCCCCGCGGCTGTGCCGATTGATGGCCGATCGCTGGATCCGTTCCCGGTGGATGGATCTGCAGGCTCTTTGCGCGGCAACGATGACCTGGCCTGCTGCGGCAAGGAGGCGGCGATCCCCAACATTTGGAAGGCGCCCGGGAGGTTTCGCAACTACTTTTGATCGCATCTTCAATTTTCGTTCATGTTTTCATATAGCTACAGAGACTCAAGTCACCTTGGCTTCAATTCGAGGATTCTCTTACTGAAGATGGATTCCATCTACACATTGTTCCGTTGGATTATGTACGTGTACCTATTGTCTACTTTGCAGCATGGTATCTCTCGAGAGAAGGTTCAGACATTTTACTAGTCTTGGAGTTCGTGGCCGATTGAAGGGGGAAGCAAAACTAAGTGACTTCGTTTTTGTGGTACTAGGTACTGATTCATCAGCTATGGGAAGAAATTCCTAGGTCTGACCTTAATTGGTTGTATCTGGAAATGGCCTTGCTGAAGGCATTGTTTGGATTAAGATGAATTACTCCCTCAGGTGAAAACCTATAATCTGGCCTTTATTGGTTGGGTTCCTGCAATGTTGGTACATACATGTGATGTTTCCTCGTTGGAGGCATTGTCTTCGGGAGCCTAATTCGTAGTCGAAGTGTTGCTATTGTTAGTGATGGAGCTGAAGGTGAAGACACATATTGTAGTTTGCCGCGGCAAGAATTTTAGGTCTTTCGTTCTTGGAGGTGATGACACATATTGTTCTTTTATTTGTTTCTTTTTCTTTGGCTGTGTGCATCCTAGTTATGTAGAGGTCGGGTTGGGTCTTAGTATGATCGTATCAAATTTGATGTAATTGTGTAAGATCAATAAAGCTAAAAAAAACCAAGACTGGTGGGCTGGTAGCTATCTATACTCACCATGCTTCAATATAATTTGATTTGAAGCTTGTTGATATGCACAACAACAATTCCATATTAATAAACAAAAGAAGGACGACGTTGCCCTAATCTATTGTTTTGTTCGAAGTACCTGTCGACGATACCTTATCTTTGCTCACAGAACGAGCAATCAGGACGCCCACCGACACACTGCCCACATTCACACGGCATTGGATTATGGAGCAGTACCAGTCGTTCGTTAGCAAACTAGAATTGCACTACTTGTTTTACCGAGCTTTTGACATGCCCCCATTTCAAGAGATAGATGTCTTTGCCATTGGGTTACCGAGTAGCTGAAAGGGACCGTCTAGTAAGAATAGGCAACTGGAAATATGTTGTGGATTCTGGCTGTGTTGAGCTTCTACACTGCTAAATTAGCAGAAAAGGCACACGGTTGCTTTCATCTGTAGCATGTGCGACATATGTAACGTGCGTCATGATGAAAACAGAGTTTACTTGAGCACGTTGCACCCAAATAATTAACCAGGAGGAAGTTTGCATAAGAACCAATGAGAAATCACATCTTTTTGTGTTATTCTTAAAACATTAGCTCTTTATAAAATCAGAATCAATTGCGTAGAATGGCAAATAGAATACAAGAATAATATACCTCAGATAAAAATTAAAAGAAAGTAAATTAAATGATTTAAATATTTAGAACGGTGAAGTCATTAGCGAGTTGAACATATTCCCGGCCCATTGAGTAAAATTAATAAGAGAGTTCAACTGTGAAGGGAAATGATGACACAAGAATGCAAATCAAGCATGAGCGACAAGGATGAACAGCCAAATGGAGGTTCTGTTAACTACCACTGAGAATTATACTAGTAGACCCACGTTTCTGTCAGGCCGGGGCATGACGTGCTAGAAAGTTATTATGTGCATATAGTTGGAGAATCTGCGTAGTGAAAGTATGGTATATTCATCATGGAAATTCTCAAAGTCAACATGAAATCAGTACTAATTATATATGTAGTGCCTCCCAGATCCCAGCCGGACCGGCGGAACATTAGACGTGGCCAGATGGCTGAATTTGGAATGGTTTAGAGTTGAAAAATTCGTACAAAATCTGAGGGTTCATCAGAACTCAAATTATATAGAAATGAAAATGCCCAGGTTTGGTACTGTGGTGAGCTGGACTAGAGGCTGCTTGGGTTACATTATTTGATAGAAAACAATTCATGAATTCACCATGCACAGGTTTGGTACTATGGTGAGCTGGATTAGAGGCTACTTGTTTTTCAAATTGCCCGGGCACAGGAATTTCAGGTTGTAGCTATACCAAATGGTAGAGGGCGGAGAATTAAACAAATCTGCAGACTGTCAAACATAATTGATTAACCAAAGCAAGTCAACTCAATTTCTGAAGTCGGCAATGCATGGGTTGAAGGCTTCACACTGCAAGAATTATTGATCACTATCATTCGCACATTATACCATACATTAGACAATCTACTCGTCCATAAGGGCCTTTAATTTGCTAGGTTATAATATATTATATGCTAACACAATCATACACAGATAGTAGACCCTAACTTGCTAATTGTACTTTGGTCGGCCCCAATTTAATTCTTTCAACGGTAATCATATTGAAGCTTCAACATGTTTTTTTTTTTGAAAATCAAATGGCAAGAAGATTGTGCCTTTCTAGGCCCAGTTGTGATGGATATTTTTAGATTTTTTAATCATAGTACACATATATGCAGAGGCTCAGATATATATGCGCGTACAATTTCCCTTAGTAGGTAGATTTTGAAATTAGTTTAGTCATCAAAGATGGCCCACTGTCGACAAGCATGTCACTTACAACAACAAAAAAAAAAGTTCTATTGACAGAGGTTATCTATGAAAAAAAATCATTGTATGAAATGTTTTTGTGTGTATGGAGTAAATCAAATATAATATATTTTTTAAACCCCTAGTCTCTTGGTTTATTTTATTAAAGAATTATTACATCACAGAATCAACATAGACACAATTCTGAGTTAAAAACTAGGAGCATTTGGCAAAGCTCTTGGATTCACCAAACACTCCTATTAAAAACTAAGAGCAATTTCTGAGTTAAAAACTAATAATAGTTAAAAAAACGAGACCCTTGGAACCTTACAAAGATTGATCAACAAACTAATAAGACATCAAACTCAAAAATCCTTATATATTTTATAGCTAATCACTAAAAAAATAGTGTGCTATAGCGTCGAAATAGCGCGCTAATAGCGGCTAGAATCACCTGTCGTGATGCCAAATAGCGCTAATGGCGCCGCTATTGCGTTTTGGCCAATCTCCTGCTAAATTCTATAGCCCGTCATTTTTTTTCATGGTAGCTAATACATAAAACATTACTTATTTGTAAAATGTAGGAATATACATGCCTGGTCCCTGTACCCACCAAACAAATATGAACCCTCGGTTCAATCATCATTAGAGAGCACTCACAATTCATGATCTACCGTATGGTCCAAGACTATTTATTACCTCGAAGTTATTGTTGGAATATTATGCAATTTTCAGATTAATTCCATAATATAAATCATGACAAATTGAAAGACTAGATTAAGCATGTTTAACAAACTAGCATGATAGAAACTCATATCACAGATCATAGCATGATTCAACATCATATAGCATAGCAAACATAGCATGATCATAGTAATAGGGGTAAGCACAACTAGCATACCATAGAGATTGGATAGATTGAGCATAATAAAACAATAGAATTATATCACGTATGTATACCTGCCGATGTAGAAGTACTTGGTGGTGAAGAAGCGTCGACGATCACTCGAGTTTAGCCGACGAGATGACTTGTTGATGAAGTAGTTGTAGAAGATTTGGGAGCAATCGCGAAGAGCGCTTCCCAAAACCTTATTCGCCTTCTCCCGTGCGGGATCGCAAAGACGACGGTTCCGGAGACCTGCTCGCCGCTGGTCGGTGCCACGCGAACGATCGGGCTGGAGATTGGCGACGGCGCAGCAGCGAGAAGAGGAAAATACTATTTTACTACTTTAGGATTTTCTAATTGAAACTCCCAATTGTAGTTGTTATGTTGTGTCTATTCCCAGGAGGCTTGGTACAAATATATAGGGAGGAAAACTCCCTATCTCCATATCAACTAGTAATATGATACTAATTGATATTGCACCTCCCACCTTTGCTCATGGGCTAAAACAATAAAGCCCATTAGGGAACACAAATATTGGACCTTTGAGATTTATCGTAATTTCTTCATATGAATTTTAGGGGAACTTATTCATATATAAATTCTAACAATCCCCACCAGATCTCAACCGCCCAATATAGATATTTTCCTTATCTCACTACTGTTTTTATATACTAGTGTTTCAGCAGAGACTGTTAAGTTCAACATCCGCCTAGAGCTTCAAGTTCTACTCATTCACAACTTGAACAATGGACTACGCCTTGAATTGCAAGTTTTGTGTGAATAAGTTTTGCTCAAAAGTCAAACTAGTACTTGGCTGCCCGGTAGCCTTTCTCCGTGGGTGGAGCATATACGTCATACTCCTTAGTCTCTTCATGAGCTTACTAGAGATCACCCAAATCTCATAGAGCTGCGACGTTTAACGGTCGAACTCATATAGGTATGCCCTTTCAAGATTGCTCAGAGGGACAAAGATCTTTACTTATAAAGTCAATAGGACATATTAAGGCATTCTCGCCAACCTACCATACAGAGCCTCTTTGCTCTTGAGAGTATTGCATCTTCACATAGAGAGAGTTTATTAGTTTACTCTCCTCAGTTTACCAATAGCTTGTTCTTCCTGTGTCCTTAGTCACGGGATCTCCGATCAAAAAGGTTGGGTTACTACTACTGAAAACTCATATGGGTCTCATACCCATCTCCCTAGATGCAATTTCTATCACATTACGTGATAGCCCTTTAGAAAAGGGATCTGCAAGGTTTTTATCTGTACGTATATAGGATACGATTATTACTCCGGAGTTTCTCAATTTCCCCGACGGTCTTCAAACATCTTTTAACGTGTCTTGTTGACTTTGAATTATCCTTTGCACTATTCACTTTAGTGATCACTGTTTGATTATCACAGTTCATAAGGATAGCCGATGCTTGGTTTTCAACCACCGGCAAGTCGGACAAGAGCTCACGCTTGCCACTCGCCTCTGCAGATCTTTGTTTCTAAAGCAAAGAAGTTCTGCTTCCATGGTTGACTTAGTCAAAATAGTCTGTTTACAAGACCTCCATGACACTACGCCACCTCCAAGAGTAAATACATACCCACTTGTGGCGTAAATTTGAGCAATATCAGAAATCCGGTTCGCATCACTATATCCCTCTAGCAGACAATTTTGGGTGCCCGAATAGTGAATTCCATAGCTCATTGTACCTTTAAGATAGCACAAGACCCTTTCTAGTACATGCCAATGATCATCACCCGGGTTGGACATATACCTACTCAACTTGCTCACAAAGAAAAGAGATATCTCGGTGCAGTTGCATTCGCTAGATACATGAGTGAACCAACAATCTGAGAGTACTTGAGTTGATCTCTAGTGCGCTTCTTATTCTTTCGCAAAAGTCACACTAGGGTCATAAGGTGTTGGAGAAGGCTTTCTATCCATAAAGCCAAAACGGCTCGGGACCTTCTCAACATAGTGAGATTGCGATAAAGTAATCCCACTCTCTTCCTTAATAAGCTTAATGTTTAGAATTACATCAGCCTCTCCCTAGATCTTTCATATCAAAATTCTTTGACAAGAAAGACTTGACCTCATTTATGACATTCATGTTTGTTCCAAAGATTAGAATATCATCAACATATAAGCATAATATAACAGATTCGCCCCCCACCATGTCGATAATACACACACCTATCAGCTTCATTGACAACATAACCGGCACTAGTTAACATAGTGTCAAACTTCTCATGCCATTGTTTAGGTGCTTGTTTCAAGCCATACAAAGATTTTAATAACTTGCACACCTTTTGCTCTTCACCTTTTACTACAAATCCATCGGGTTGATCCATGTAAATCTCCTCATCCAACTCTCCATTAAGAAAAGCTGTCTTTACATCCATTTGATGAATGATCAGACCATATGAGGCAGCCAAAGATAGTAGTGTTCGAATAGTGGTCATTCTAGCAACAAAGAGTAAGTATCAAAGAAATCTTCTCCTTCTTTTTGAGTGTAGCCTTTAGCCACAAGCCGAGCCATGTACTTGTCAATAGTACCATCAGGTCTAAGCTTCTTCTTGAACACCCACTTACATCCAATTGGTTTACAACCGAATGGTAGATCGGATAGCTCCCAAGTTCCATTAGAAAGAATCGAGTCCATCTCACTACTGAACGACTTCTTTTCAATCATCTACATCTAGAGATGCATATGCCTCTGAGATAGAAGTAGGAGTATCATCCACAAGGTACACAATGAAATCATCACCAAAAGATTTTGCAATCCTTTGTCTCTTGTTCCTCACAGGAACTTCATTGTCATCCTTCTCAAGTGGTTGCTCAAATGACTCAACGAGGATATTCGATAGGTATAGTATCATCGAGCTAATTCAAAGAGAAAATCTAACATTGCTACGCATATCTTTTAAAGGAAATATATTCTCAAAAAATGTAGCATCACGAGATTCAAAGATAGTATCAACAAGCATATCGAAAAACTTCAGATCTTACTACTAAAAATCGATAGGCAATGCTTTGTTGTGAGAATATCCAAGAAAGATACAATCTACCGTCTTTGGTCCAAGCTTACGCTTCTTATTAATTGGAACATTGACTTTTGCCAAACATCCCCACGTGCGCAAGTATGAAAGTGATGGTTTCCTTCCAACCCATATCTCATATGGTGTTGTCTCTTTATTTTGTTTGGAATTTTATTCAGGACATGACACGCTAAATAATATAGCTTCCCCACCATGCCTTAGATAAACCAAGTAGTGTCTAACATGGCATTAACCAAGTCGGCCAAGTGTGCGATTTTTCCTCGACAACCCCCGTTGGATTCGGGCCGAATAGGGAGATGTCCTCTCATGAATAATACCATGTTCCGCACAAAAACTCATCAAATGTTATAGGAAAATATTCACCACCACGATCTGACCTTAGACGTTTAATCTTTCTTTCTAGTTGATTTTCAACTTCAGCCTTAAAGATCTTTAGTTTTCATCTTTAGTTTTTAGTAAATATAGCAATATCTAGAAGCATCATTAATTAATGTCATGAAATATCTCTTTCCACCTTTAGTCAACACACCATTCATCTCGCATAGATCAGAATGTATGAGCTCTAGAGGTGCCAAGTGTCTCTCCTCCGCTGCCTTGTGAGGCTTTCGAGGTTGCTTAGATTGCACACAACTATGGCACTTAGAACCTTTGGCAATGGTGAAATCTGGAATTAACCGCAAGCTAGATAAATGTGACATTAAACCAAAATTCACATGACATAAACAAGAATGCCAAACACTTGAATTATCATCAATTGTGCCACAAATATGATTCACTGACTTATTACAAAAATCTGCCAAACTTAGGCGGAACAAGCCACCATAGTCATAACCTTTACCAATAAACTGTCCATGCTTAGACATAACTACTTTATTGGACTCCATCACTACCTTAAACCCATCTCTTAAAAGAAGGGAAACACTAACAAGGTTCTTGCGAATAGTAGGGACATGCTGCACGTTCTTCAGCTGCACAATTTTCCCTGAAGTAAACTTCAGATCTACCGTGCCAACACCACGAACAGAAGCATGTGACCCATTCCCCATTAGGACAGAAGAACCTTGTAGCTCTTTATAAGAAGAAAACAAAGAGATGTCAGCACACACATGAATATTAGCACCTGTATCAACCCACCAACTTGGTGATTGAAATACCGATAGTACAGTAGGAACATTACTGTACTCCTCATCAGCATTGCTAATAGTCACGAGGTTGACATTCTTATTATTCCCATTAGAAAAGTGACTAAGCTGTCCACAAGTGAAGCAAAGCACCTCATCATTATTTTTCTTCTTCTCAAAGGTAGTTATTAATTTGGCATTGGAAGATTTATTCCCTTTGTTCTTTGCCATGTGGGTTTTTCTGCACAAAATTAGTGCTACAATGGCTCTTGTTCCCCTTATCAATAGTATTCTTCACCCGAATATTTTTCTCAACATCAAGAGATGCTATCAGGTTTACAACTGATATTTTCTATCTCTTGTGTTTAAGAATTGTGCCGAAGCTCTTCCATGAAGAAGGCAACTTAGCAATATTGCATCCGGCTACAAACTCATCGGGTATGACATACTTAAGGAGTTCAAGTTCTCTTGCCATGTGTTGAACCTCATGCGCTTGCTTGACTATAGACTGGTTAGCAACCATCTTGTAGTCATAAAAGCTCTCCATAATGTACAACTCAGATATACCAATGGTTGCATTCAGTTGATCCCACAATGCCTTCTCATCTTGGAAGTGTAAGTTTGCATCTTCTAGATGACCAGCAAGACTATTTAGGATTGTTCTAAAGATAGTGTTGTCTCCCCGAACCTTCTCTTATCTCTAGAGATATTTCCCCGAGGTGATCCAACAGTAATCCGAGAACATTTTAGCCTCTAGCCGAGCATGGCCTTAACTCGCCATCTCTTAAAATGTGCACTAGAAAACTTTTCTAGTCTCAAAGACGTCGATGAAAACAGCCATAGTTAAAACAAGAAAAAAGCCTATAATAAGGTTTTTGGATTGTTGGAATATTAGGCAATTTCGTGATTAATTCCATAATATAAATCATGACAAATTGAAAGACTAGATTAAGCATGTTTAACAAACTAGCATGATAGAAACTCATATCATAGATCATAGCATGATTCAACATCATATAGCATAGCAAGCATAGCATGATCATAGTAATAGGTGTAAGCACAACTAGCATACCATAGAGATTGGATAGATTGAGCATAATGAAACAATAGAATTAGATCACGAGATGTATACCTGCCGATGTAGAAGTACTTGGTGGTGAAGAAGCAGTCGGCGATCACTCGAGTTTAGCCGACGAGATGACTTGTTGATGAAGTAGTTGTAGAAGATTTGGGAGCAGTCGCGCGAAGAGCGCTTCCCAAAAACCTTATTCGCCTTCTCCCGGTGCGGGATCGCAAAGACGACGGTTCCGAGACCCTGCTCGCCCGGTCGCTGGTGCACGCGAACGATCGGGCCGGAGATTGGCGACGGCGGCGAAAAAAAGAAGAGAAAAAAATATTATTTTACTACTTTAGGATTTTCTAATTGAAACTCCCAATTGTAGTTGTTATGTTGTGTCTATTCCCGTGGAGGCTTGGTACAAATATATAGGGAGGAAAAACTCCCTACCTCCATATCAACTAGTAATATGGTACTAATTGATATTGCACCTCCCACCTTTGCTCATGGGCTAAAACAATAAAGCCCATTAGGGAACACAAATATTGGGCCTTTGAGATTTATCGTAATTTCTTCATATGAATTTTAGGGAACTTATTCATATATAAATTCTAACAGTTATCGTAAACTTGGAGTCTAAATAGAACTTAGAGTCTTAGATTTTCTCTCTCTTCGATAAATATACCACCACCTCAGCAAAGTACAACAATATATAAATATAGTAAGAAGGTAATAAATAGGTTTAGAGTCTATGGTAGAGTTTGCATTGTGAGTGCCCTAAGTAAGAGAAAAATTAAGACTCTAAGTTTTATTTGGACTCCAAGTCTATAATACCTTTGAGGTAATAAATAGTCATAAAGTCCGCGGTAGAGTTTACATTGTGAGTGTCAATGGCTCTAGCAGAAAATGTGATTTGAGCTAATATAACTATTTACCTTGGGCGGTGCAGGTGCCAATGTGTCAGCTATATATCTAGGCTCCAGGATAACTGGAAAGTTAACGTAAAAACAGTTGGATGCGTATAACTGCATGCCGACATGCAAGGAATAATAAAGCCTGCGTTGAAATGTGTGATAAGACGCGTAGATGGTGGGTATATATAGTACGTGGTAAAAAGTACATTTTGTATAGACATCTGACACTAGTTAGATTTGTACTAGAGTTCCAACTGTGTATTGGTGTGTACACATACGAATGGCTGAGTCCTCAACAATGTATAACCAATTAAGTGTATGACAATAGTGATCCTGTTTGGATACACTAGAATTAATCTGAGCTAGAATTAGTTAGCTAGTAATTATCCAAACATGTGTGTTGATGTGATGAAGTGTCATGTGAGCACACATCAGGCGGCAGGGAGAGATAACACGCAGGCTGCTAAAGTTGACGTGAAAACACAGGACTGGATCGATCGATACCCGTGCCTGGATGCGTGCAACGGTGCAAGTGCCAAAAGACAGTGATCCCAGCACACACGGCCAAGGAATGACGGGGCATATGCAGGAGGGAGAGGGAGGCGCCGTGTCTGCGCCTAGCTAGGCAGCATGCAACTGCAAGGTAACGTAGGAGTACTTGGAAGCCAAACCTGTCTGGTAGATCATCGGCTTCATTCAAAGATGTTTATAGGGGTAGGTTTACGTATGTGTTCATAAAAATGAGTGTACGTGTGTGTTGAGCATCTATACTGTGTAATTAAAAAAAAACAAGCTAAGGTCAACTCCCATGGCAAAAACAACAAGCTAAGGTCAACTCCCATGGCTCCATGTGACACATGCTAGCTGCCGTCACATGGGGCATGCAAGACGTGGCGCCCCTAGAGATCGACCGAGCACCACCGTTGTTTGCGTGACCAAGCCCGGCCGGCTCGCTGCCGGTTTATCCTCTATATATGCAGCTAACCAAATAATATATATTTTTCTAAAACAAGACGTACTACAAGTACAGTTAAGGCGCCATCACTACTGGAGACGCCTCCTCTACCGACTCGAAGCGCCGTAAAGCGCTAAAAAGCACTCGGGACTCTACCGAGGGCTGCTCTCGGTACCAAGCCCTTGGTGAAATTTTTACACGGGAATAGTCATTTACCGAGAGCACACAATGGACCGCTCGGTAGCGTCTCTACCGAGGACCACCCCCTCTCGACAAAGCAGAGTTGACGCCGACGACGTTTTGCCTCCGTCGACCGCCGTCGATGTCAACTTCACTGAGAGCCCCTCCTCGGTGAATTTGTGTTTCACCGAGAGCCACCGCTAGATGGCGCTCGGTTGAACACAAATTTAAAAACGATTAAAAACATTTTGACGAAATTCTCTCTTGAGCGCCTTGAGTGCAAGGCTCTCGGTGATTGTTGATATTTCTTACACGATCCCAATTAGGAAGGCGAAAGAAATATATATGGGATATCTATCTAATCATGTTAGCTTGGATATGGGATTAACCTCATGATCCAACAAAGCGGAGTTAGGCGGTGTTAGTAGTGGGATGTAACATAGCATCACTATCCATAGTGGAGTTAATCTCACCAGGATATGTACTCAAGGTATACCACTCATTTCTAGGCATTACCTACGTACTAGTCTGTCACCCTAGCAATAACGCTCAAAGAAATGCGGGGCATGGTACTCTTGATTGGCCTTGATAAAAGAATGAACATGATATCTGCAAGCGCATAGATAGAAATACCAATTGTAGCACTTCACCGGGAGTAATCCAGGTATCGTATTTATATTTTACCACAGAGAAGGGAGTCTATGGAAAGTAGAGAGAAAAGGACATCTAATGATTTATATTGTGATTTATTTATGAGATCCACCTTACAGTAATGTAATGCAGAGTAGCCATATATATCTAACATTACTCAACAGGATAAGTCACAGGATAAAGATAATTATATAATTGATAAATACCCAAATCTAAGATCATCATAAGCCACTAGAATCATACGAGCTATTAACATGTTATAGAAAGAATAGAATGAATATTCCTAAGATACTCCTAATCATATATGTCAATGAATACTACAATTAGTGCAATACATCTAGATATCATGGCAAGGTTGGATTACTTCTACACATGGCAAGCATTACCAATAACAACCAAGGACGAAACTTGATCATTACCGTAATAATAAACTCGACTAGTCCTACATTCGAGGGTGGATTCCAAAGGACTCAACAGACTTTGTCACTCCCCGCGATCTACCACACGGCCCGAATATAGGGTGCAATTGCAAATAAACGTTGTATAAACACCACGTTTACACATTGCTTATCACCCACATAGTGATCATCTATATGGATGCTATACAATTCCATGCATAAAATATAAAGCAATCTTACTAAACTAAACATATAATCATAGCAAGCATAAACACATATCAATAAGAATATAATAATTATAAAGATCAAAGCCATAACAATTGTATTCTAAATATAAGAGTACTTACAGATCGAATACAAGAGAGAAGTCTCAAGAACGATGATCCTTGCTACTTCTTGACTATCAGGAACTCAAGATGAACTTGATCTTCAACTAGAACTAGCTAGATAGCTAATTACTTCTAGTATGAACTAGGGCTTAGGTCTAGACTTGGCTGGACTAGATGGGTATGAGTTGATGAATGAGTATGATAATGAAATTGTTATCAGCCCTGGGGTCAGCTGGTCTTCTTATATAGTACTTGACGATGAACATCAACCCTTGGATCAAACCGACCTTCAACAACAGTGTAGATACAACCTCAAGGTCGGTAGTAAACCGACATAAAAATGTGAGGCTGATTGGTGGGACCCACCTGGCGGCCGGCCTAAATGGCTCTGGCGGCCGCCAGTCCGTAAGGTTCCGCCTTCGTGTTTCTTCGGTGTCCTCCTCTGTGTCTTCTAGAATGTTTTAGTCCACTTTTCAGGTTGAGTTACTTCACGGTCAAGTCTTGTCATCATATGTCTTGTATATTCCGGAACTTTCTCCATTCTTCTCTGCAATTACCTATCAAGTCCCTGGAAAGTCACAGAATACCAAAACTCATGGAATTATGTTAGTTAGACCCCTAGACTTATGTTTGGTCTTTGACTTGAGCCCTTAATTCATGTTATTTATCTTATAATATTATGCTATAACAGGTGTCAACAGTGATCTTAGGTCAATTCACCAAGTGCCACGTCTAGTCACCCTCGGTGAAACATAAATTTACAAAGGACTAAAAACATTTTGGCGAAATTCTCTACCAAGCATCATGACTACAGGGCTCTCGGTGACCTTATGATCAATTCACCGAGAGCCTCGTCAGCCCTCGGTGAATTGACCATAAGGTCACCGAGGGCCCCCCTCTACCGAGCGCCTTGTCAAAAACGCTCGGTATAGCTGGGAAACTGTGGTTCCCAGGACCCAATTTCCCAGCTATACCGAGTGCATTGTCAAATGTGCTTGGTAAAGGACCTCTTTGCCGAGTGCAATACTCGGCAAAGTGACCATAATTCTTTTTATTTTTGTTTTTGCATTCCACCTTGACAAACAACTCATATAAGTCATTTATCACATATATATCACATTTATGATCCAAACATAGATTAAGTCATCCAATATCCATCACAAGACATCAAGTCATCACAAGTCATGAAGTTCCACAAGTCTAGTTCCACAACTCATCAAGTTCCACAACATCTTATCAAAAGTCACAAACATAACCATAAAAAGTTACCACACGTCCACCACAAGCTCATCAAAGATGGGACTACTGCTGCACGCCCGGCGAAGGAGACCCTTGATCATCATCGGCAGAAGGCGGTGCATGGTTCGATCCCGCCGAAGCCAGCTGCACAAAGGAGAAGAGGTTGGATGTGTTAGACATGATCCGCCGAGGTCTGGAGGTAGTTCATGAGCTCCGATAGCTGCTTCGCCTGGGCTTCCTGTTGGGTCCGAAACGCAGCCGCCTCCGCCTGTCGTTGTTGCTCTGACTCTTTTGGCCGTGTCTAAAGTATTTCAAGACAATGTTTTAGAATGCAAACCTAATTGAGGTGCGTAAAGAAAACTGTTTGACAAAGGAATAACATGGAGTTCGTCAAAACGCGTGCCTCGTGCGAGCTTCGGCCAAGGGCATATAGGCGGGGCTACGCTCGTGCTCGTGCTCGGATCTGTGAGAGACTTAGCTGAGAGCTATCGATGCAGCCGTGGGCAATCCACAACTGTCTGTGTTGCTTGCCTCCTCCCACCGCCATCATGATCTCTAGATTGATGTCATGACTGAATGGATCATAGTCTGGCCTATGGACCTTCTTTGCCGCATCTGTGTAGTCTTGGATCTTTCTATACACGTTCGGGTTGGTGTACGCCATGGGCGGGTCGTTCAAGTTGTAGGTTACGTTGGACGTCGCCTTGCTCTTGTGGGACATGTAGAATGACCCAATGTCGTTGCACTCCCCGCCTTGGTGTGCCGCCATCCGCATGAAAGACGAGGAGATGATTAGAAACTAGGCGAGAATGAGCGTTACGGTCGATAAAAGAATGTGCGTACCCATCTTTCTTTGTATGCGGTGAGGTTGTGGCTGCCTTGATGGTGTCTTTGGACCTCCCATCGACAAACATTGCTCCCATAAGGCATTGTGCCTCTCCTGATACCCCCGTGTGAACCACCTGTCCACGATCATCGTCCAGCACGGGAGAGGCCCGTCTTTGAAAATGTACTTTTCTGTTGATAGAGGCAGCTTGGACTATGTCCAAAAATAAGCCGATCATCTCCAAAATTGACTAGCTTTTTTGAAGACATAGAAACTTTTGGTCATGCATGTATAAATAAAATGGCTTTTCTTTTAAAACTATTTTACAAGAGTGAATAGTTCTAAATAGTTTCTCCGATCCAAGTAGCTAGGTAGCTTAAGGTCCCATATGGAAGAGCTCGCTTGAGTATTCTTTAGCTCTATCTGATCCATGATTTTTCGATGGAGTGATTCCATTGGAATCCTTGGAGGAAGCATGGTGGGGAGCCGGCGAGAATTGATTTCCATGATGATTGACACTAGAATATTAAACAGGCGGCAGGGTGAAGCTTTTTTGAGCTCCTAGCTCTTAGTGTAAATAGTCTCCATTTTGAGTATTTGGCTGGTTAGGAGTGATTCTCTTCAGAGAAGCTAAAGGTAGAGCTCTTCCAAATGGCCATTCACTATTACAAAAGGTCACTATAAGAACGTCTTACTTTTTGAGTAGAGACGGTTTTTGTTTGAATCGACCCTAAAGTGGTATCCCCCCCCCCCATCCACCCCCATCCGCCGGGACAATGTAGGGGTGATTGATGTTCTGAGCCGCCCCTAATAATAGTAGGGGCGGCTCTATATTGAGCCACCCCTATTAATCGGATAGCAGAGGCGTCCCTACAGTGTGTTGCCGAATTTTAAAATGAGACACTAAAAATTAAAATTTTGAAAATGATCTCGGATGGGAAAATGACCTAAATAAAAGTTGTAGATCTTGAAAATTTATGAACTTTTGTTGATAGCAACTTTTTCGTTTGACTTAATTTGATGCCTCAACATGTGGGGTTTGGATGTGTAAATTTCAAAATTTGAAATTTCAAACGACCTCAGATGGAAAAACTTCCTAAATAAGAATTGTAGATCTCGAAAATTTATGAAACTTTGTAGCTGACCACGTTTTAATTTGAAATCATCTAGTCATACAAAAGCTATGTTCAAATGTCTTAAATTTGAAATTCAAATTTAAGTAAATGACCTCGGATGGAGAAACATCCTACATAAAAATTGTAGATTTTAAAATGTTATGAAACTTTGTAGTTGATCACTTTTTGATTTGAATCTGTTTACTGCCTCAAATAGTCAATTTTTGTTTGGGTTTGGATAATATGTGGGGATCCGGAATAAGGTATGGACACAACACATGTGTAGTGCAGTGCAGTGGAGGGGAGGGTCACGCGCAAGCGAGAGGTCTCGGGTTCGAATCCCCAGCGCTGCATAGCGCGTGATTTTATGTGAAAAAAATACAACTTGCCCGATTAAATATAATGTTTTGCTTTTTTTTGAATTTTGAAAATGCGAAATTTGTGAATACACAATAGAGGGAGCTCGTACTGTAGGGGCGGTTGCATCACCAACCGCCCCTATAGAAAAATCACTGTAGGGACGGTAAGTTAGGGGCGGCTGGCAAAACCGCCCCTATAGTAACGTTATGTAGTAGTGATTTAACATATGCAGTACCACATAGCGGGCCTTCACCGAGTGCCAGAATCTTTACCGAGAGCCTTTTGAGAAGCGCTCGGTAAAGATTCCCTTTATCGAGAGTTGCTCTCGGCGATCTAAAGCTCTTGTTAGAGCTCCCTTTGCCGAGAGTCGAGCCCTCGGCAATGTAAAGCTCTCAGTAAAGTGGAGTCTTTACCGAGAGCTAGCTCTCGGCAAAACAATGTTCTCGGCAAAGTTCACGTTTTGCGTCTGACAATGGGAAACGGGACCTTGCCGTCGGTAAAGTTGGGAACATTTGAGTTCTGTGAACCGTAGCTTCCCAGATTTACTGAGGGCACAACACAATACTCTCGGCAAAGTTATGGTCACTTTACTGAGAGCGGTGGTAAAGTGACCATGACTTTGCCGAGAGCTAAATCTGACAAGACTCTCGGTAACGATATTTTCAATTTTTTTAAAAAATTAAGATTTTCCGAGCACCGTTTTAGTGATGGTACTCTGGAAAGAGATCTTCACTGAGAGGCAAAAAAGACTCTCGTAAAGTGGACGTCGACGGAGACAAACGCCGTTGACGTCCACTTTTCTTTAGCGAGAGTGGGCGGGGCCCTCGGTAGAGGCATTACAGAGTGGCCTGTGGCGAGCTCTCGGTAAATGCCCTTTCCCGACAAGAATTTCACCGAGAGGTTTCTACCGAGAGCGGCGCTCAGTAGCGCCATTATTGAGAGGGATTGGCACTTTACCGAGCGCAGCACTCAGTAAAGGACCGACCTCCAGTAGTGATGGGTCTTTACATGAGGTCCGATATGAATCCGATAGTTCATATAGTGGTATACAAATCTTATACTATAGCTACATATCTGGGAAAATGGACTAGCTGCGTATACTATAGCTACATTTTTAGATAAAGGATAATAAATCCGGCTTCATCTATCCATAGATAGAATCAGACCAATTATTACAGAGTTAATAAATGAATAAAAAAGTTTTGCTGGGTACAAACTCCAGCCACAGTCCAAACCGACTAAGCAAGTGAATAATTGTTTTTGGCTAAGCATGACCAATATGTCTATGTGACAGCCAACCACCGGACCCGAAGAAAGATAACGCTGACACCTCTAGGTGACTTGCTGCAGCCAATAGTTGATCTTTTAGATCTTCATTCCGCTGCAAGCTTGCCCACTGACGTAGCCAATGAGTTCCTCGGAACAGTACCTGCAAAAGAGATTTTGGTTTGCATTTGTCAAAAACAACTTCATTCCTTGTTAGCCAGATTGCCCATATAAGTGCAGCTGCCGCTGTTAATAACAATGAATTATACTCTTTGTTCCCCAATTTCGACCAACTATAGAATAAGTTATGTGTATCTGAAGGCGGGGTTAATCCAAAGAGTATATGTACAGAGCGCCACAAAAATTTGACATAAAAACAATCAAAAAATAGGTGTTGAATTGTTTCTGGGCATATCTGGGAAAATGGACTAGCTGCGACAAATAAGCCAACAAGTTAGTTTGCACGGGCTAACCGTTCCTCCAACCTCGAGCTGCTAGTTAATAGCCCTACCTAAAGTTGAAGCTACTGGACGTATAGCTGCCATGTAGTTGCACACACGCTGAATGTTCTGTCCCTGCCCCACTGCATTAACCCTATAAACATTCTTTATTCCCCAATAACACGAAATCGCCATCGACACAAATTTAAAAAGAGCACACAAGAACTGAAGTAAACACCGCCCAGAACGATATGCCTTCGTTCTCTTGCAAACCATTTCAAACTCCCAAATCATTCCCTCCCTCCCCTGATTGATTGCATCGGTGGAGGTGGAGCTTTGCCATTAAACAATCATTTGACACCAAACTTGTTCTGCTATAAAAGGCCCAAGGCTACACAGCCTCCAACACCATCCAGCATCCAGCACACCACCTCTTCTCCTTCTAATTCTTCTTCTAATCTTCCTCTGCTTGGTTGTTGAGCTCTCGCCATTGTCAATCGATCAATATACAGCTATAGCCAATTCTCTGAAGAAGCTAGCACTTGCGGCCATGGCGATCCCTGTGATTGACTTCTCCAAGCTGGACGGCCCTGAGAGGGCTGAGACGATGGCGGCCATCGCCGCCGGGTTCGAGCACGTAGGGTTCTTTCAGCTTGTGAACACCGGCATCCCCGATGAGCTGCTGGAAAGGGTGAAGAAGGTGTGCAGCGACTGCTACAAGCTCCGTGACGAGGCGTTCAAGGACTCCAACCCCGCCGTGAAGGCACTCGCCGAGCTCGTGGACAAGGAGGGCGAGGGCGTTCCTCTGAGAAAGATCCAGGACATGGACTGGGAGGACGTCTTCACCCTCCAGGATGACCTGCCATGGCCTTCCAACCCTCCCACCTTCAAGTGAGTGATGATGTCCATGGCCATGGTCGACGATTCTTGTTTCGGTAGTGCCATGAACTTAATCTTTTGTGTTTGACGCATGCAGGGAGACGATGATGGAGTACCGCAAGGAGCTGAAGAAGCTGGCGGAGAAGATGCTGGGGGTGATGGAGGAGCTGCTGGGGCTGGAGGAGGGCCACATCAGGAAGGCCTTCACCAACGACGGCGAGTTCGAGCCCTTCTACGGCACCAAGGTCAGCCACTACCCGCCGTGCCCACGGCTGGATCTCGTCGACGGCCTGCGTGCGCACACCGACGCCGGCGGCCTCATCCTGCTGTTCCAGGACGACCGCTTCGGCGGCCTGCAGGTGCAGCTTCCCGACGACAGCTGGGTCGACGTCCAGCCCCTCGAGAACGCCATCGTCATCAACACCGGCGACCAGATCGAGGTATGCGCGCGGTGATCATGCAAATTCTCTTCCAGTTTTCTATATTAATTCCCTTACATATAAAAATATACTATGCCGTTGTATGCATGGGACGGTGGACTTTGGCGCTCTCCTCGCCTTGATTAGATTACACATGATCACTTGCTTAATGACTGCTAATGATTCATTAAAATAATACTACTCCATATCAGTCAAACAAATCATGTGAGGATATGTCATGTGGTGGCCTACTCTGATTCGTCATGATCGATGAATTCCTTATGAAACTATTAGAATGTCAAAACCTTAGCTTCTTAGTTTGGTTGTTGACATGTAACTTCTGCAAGTTACTTGTGACAACCGAGAAAGGTATTTTAATCACAGTGCTTATCCTCTCTCTCTCTCTCTGCTCGTGGATGGTGGTTGCATTGACAGGTGCTGAGCAATGGCCGGTACAAGAGCGCGTGGCACCGCATCCTTGCGGCCCGCGAGGGCAACCGCCGCTCCGTCGCATCCTTCTACAACCCGGCGCGCCTGGCCACCATCGCTCCGGCGATCCCAGCTGCGGGCGCCGGCGACGACGACTACCCGAGCTTCGTGTTCGGTGACTACATGGAGGTGTACGTCAAGCAGAAGTTCCAGGCCAAGGCGCCCAGGTTCGCGGCCGTGGCGACAACGACCAAGTGACGACGACAGCTAGCAGTGCCTGCCCGCGACATGATCTCAACTTGCGATAGCCAATGCAAATTAAATTTTATATTCATAGTCAAGTTAATCCTGCGATCACAGCACGGCCTTGTATGATAAGGTGGTTGTTATGTGTGTGGCCTTATATTTGTAGTTAAATTTGTGTAGTCACCTGTTGGACCAACAAAAGTAGGTAGTGAGAGGTGGCATTTGTTAAGTTTGGTAGTTTGGTAGATAGTCTGCTGGAGTGTGTTTTCTGATCTCCGGTACCTATATTGGATAAGCAGTGTGTTGATGTAGTGTGCTAGAGATGCTCCAAAGAAGTGGGGTGTACATCTAGCCCATGTTCAATCTTTTTCGAGAATCATGCCAACATTTTAACTGGATACAAAGCAGTGTTTTAGACTGTTGTACAAAAAAAACAGTGTTTTAGACTAGAAAAATACAATAATGTTATAGAATATGTTGGTTTTAGTGTGCTATGCGGTGTCTGGATGCAACAAGTTTGATAGTTTTAAAAACCATAGTATTGCTAACATTGTAGTTTCAATTTTTTAGAGAGACTGTTTCGATGATGAAGTACTTGAAAACTGTAGTATTAAAAAATTTGTTTTATAAGACAAAGTGACTCAAAACTATGTTCGGAATGGAGTTTAATTCTAAAACTCCAAAAGCACTACAGTTTTAACAAAAAGAAGGTTTTGGAAACTACAAGATTTGTTTCATCCAAACACCCAATAGCTTTTGAATACCAATGTATTCTGTAAAACCTTAGATTTATCTAATACTTCAAAAATACTTTGAATACAAACAGGGTCTTATAAACTCCACTCTAATTTTGTTAAAACCATGCTTTTGTGCATCTACAAGTTCTAAAACTATAGTATTGATAGTATGTTTTCTAAATACTGCAACTTCCATACATGCCGTCAGTGAGCTCCTTTATTACAAAAAAAAAAATAGTAACCTTTCGGGCAGCTTTCTGAAACCATAGGTTACTTTCAATCTAGATACTCTGGTCATTCTGTTGTGGCATATATTTTTTATTCTTTGGGACGAAAAAAGAGTATTAGGTAATAGGTGGGTATATCAACACATTACAAACACTCTAGATTTCATTGCATCTATCTAAAAAGTAATTTTCATCTAAATTGCACCCATGTTGTGAATAGCTCTAGATCTTAAAAGAAAACATGTATGATGCTTTGCAGTATAGATGACCATACAGACAAACACTCAGCAGAATGCCTGAGAATAGATGCCCAACAATCGACGGCCAACATTATGAACGTAGAGTTGGGAAACTTATTCTTTCTGGTGTCTTCCTTCTCCTTCTTTCGGTATGGATGCTCATGTCATAGTTGTCATCCTCATCTTCAATAGAGTCACCATAAAGAAAACGATTCCACCCTGCCCCCTTGCCTTCAACAGAGAGGAGGAGGAAGATATAAAATCCTCAATACCAAGAAACTTGGCATGGAGAAAACCTAACCTTATGAACTCAAATCTACTGAAAAAAACATATTAAAAACGATTTCACCATATCATAGAAGCCTCTAGCTAGAAGACTCCCCCGATGGGGGTCATTCCAAATAGACAGTCTCTGACACCTAGAGCATCAAACTGCCTTATGCCTGATCTCCATCGGTATATAAGGGGTAACGTCAGTACCGAGAGGCGTGGGAGGCCAAACTCACAACTCACTAGAGCATTCTAGGCTCCGCACCAACACCAGAGGAAACTGAGAGGAGCAACCAAGGGCATCTCCCACTGGCAACCCAATGTGGGATTGGGGTGTTCCCCTCACTCACTGTGGAAGAAATCTCACTACCAATGAGCCATATATAGGTTTGCACTGAGTGATCCCTTGCCTATTATAGCGCGGAGGAAACCTTGAGATTTCAGAGCGGAATACGGCCCAGTTCGCTAAACCACAAGGCGACAGCCCGTAGGGCCCAGGTCCACCGGAGCCCTAACTCAACCCAAAAGACTAGCCTCATAGGAGAGGGTTGCCCTCGCCTTATATGTTGTGCTCCCACACCATCAATTATTAATGTGGGACTAAACATAAAAATCTTCACCATCACACATCGGACCCAATTCTTCACATCATACTACACCATGTGATCTCTAGAAGAAATTATCCAGGCCACAAGTCTAACGCTTCATATCACACACACATCATACTACACACCTTGTGACCTACCAGATGTTAACGGGCTCCCCCGTCATTGTGACCCTCGATATTTTTTAGGTTTTCTCAACCATGGGTTCCGATACCACTTGTTAGCAGAGTGCGCAGTGGAATACGACCCAGCTCACTAAACCACAAGCTGACAGCCCCTCGGGCCTAGGTCCACCAGATCCCATAACATATCCAGACCTTGGGCCAAACTCAACCCGAAAGACTAGCCTAGTAGGTGAGGGCTGCCCTCGCCTTATATGTTGTGCTCCCCAATAATCGATTACCGATGTGGGACTATGCCTAACATTGCCAAATCTCTTTTTCTTTCATTGTCATCCCTGATTTTGGTGCTCTCAAATACAAAGAACAACCACGACTGGACGATAGCCTGAACCAAGATACATCCTTTTTGTCTTCTCTTGTGTTGTTGTGTCGACACGAGCCACCAGAGACCTAGACTTAGTGGCACCCAACAAACAACGATGCAGCTATGGCATCTACCCCACGACAATATAGGTACTCCATCTGTCTGGGCACACCTATGAGTAAGTCTAGGCACGGGAATTAAGAAGTGGAAAAGTTTTTTTTTCAAAACTGTGCCATTGGCATGTTTTGCACATGTTTTAGATAGCGCGCTATGAAATTTAGCGGCAGCCTGTTCTGGACGCTATTGCTGCTATAGCGGCCGCTATAGCGCAGCTATGGCCGTGCTATAGCGCGCTATTTGCAACATAGCGTCAGCATGCAGTTCAAGCTATAGCGCCGCTATTGTGCCGCTATAGCGCGCTATTTGTTTCGAATAACAGGAAATCAGGACAAGTATATAATTATAATTTGATAAGTGATAATGATAACCATATAATGAAGTTCTCATCCTCAAAATAAACAACCATGAAGGCATCAAGTCAAGTACATAAGCAAAAAACCGTAAAGTTATTGAAATTACTCAATCACTTAGGCTAGGTTGATCAATTTGCCAATAGCGTCATAATAGCGCGCTATGACGCTATTTGAGCTTAGCGGCGCTATAGCATGCTATAGCGCCAATAGCGCGAATAGCGCTAAAAAGTGCAACTGCGTAGCGCGAGCTGCTCTATTAGCGCTATAGCGCGCTATAGCGCCGCTATAGCGCGCTACTTAAATTGTGTAAGAGAAATTAGAGTTGTTACAGACGGGCCACATTAGCCAAACACCATTGGCTGCCGCACCCTGGGCACACAAACAATAGATTGCCGGCTTTAACGGCGCAACTTAGCTGGTTGTACTAAGTATGAAACTATTGTGCTACTCGAGAGGAAGTCTTGCTAAGGCCGGAATATGGGCTAGCGTGTGAGCACCAAGTCCGTCAAACGCCCAAGGCAGGTGTACCCCGCCGCTACCATTCCTCAGCCTCCGCCAGAATCGTGTTGACGAGTTGCGCAGGTGTGTGCTCGACGCTATCGAAGGTCCTCCTGTTCCTCTCTTTCCACACCTCCCAAGTAACAAGCAGGACCAACGAGTCAAAGTCCTTTCTGATCGGCTTCAACACCAGCCTCCTGGAAGACAGCCACCAGAGCACAAGAGTGTCCCCCACTGCAGGACAGAGGTGCCCCATGTCAGCAATCTGCTAGATGCGATGCCATACCTCCCTGGTGTAGACGCAAGTGGTGAGCAGATGGTTGGTAGTTTCCTGGAGCTGAGAGCACAAGGCATAGTCTGCCGACGACTGTAGGCCGTGGCACATGCGTCGCTCTGCCGTCCAAAGCCGGCCATGGATTCCAAGCCAGTTCACCTTGGGAGGTGTTGCCGTCTTCCACAGCTCCTTTGCACCCAGTAGCTTGGTGGACCCGAGGAAGAAAGCCCGGTATGCAGAAGCCGAATAATACTCCCCGCTTGCAGTCCATCTCCAGACAAAGCAGTCCGGAGTACCGGGCTGGAGAACAACTCCTTGCACCTTGTCCCGCAGCTCACCATGCTCAACTATCCCGGCCATGGAAGGTGCCAAGGTGATGTCTCTGATCCACTATAGGTCCTGCAGCGCGTCACGCACGTTGCGTCGTCTCCTCTGTGGCCCCACTGCTTGGAACAGGTGCGGCGTGGTGCGGCAGATCGGCCCATCGGGAAGCCACGCATCCGTCCAGAATCTGGCGGTCGCGCCGTCACCCACAACCACCGATACTGACGCTGAGAACATCCTGTCGACAACCCGCTCCGGTTTCCCTGCTAAGAGGGCACTAGGCGTGTGCAATGAAAACAAAAAGGTCAGAGATAGCGAATAGAGAGAGGTAGGGATATAAATGTATTCGGAAAAAAGAAAGTTATGTTAAAAAATATAAATGTATATTGAGAAGTGAGGAGGTCAAGAATTTTGGGACAAAATCCAAGGGGAGAGTAGAGATTATTGTTGGAATAGTTGAAGCAAGGTGTTCTATAGTATATAGGTTTAAATTGTTATAGCAATGAAAACAATTGTTTCTTTAATAAGTTATATAACATTTAAAAGTTGCGTTTAGCCGATCACATCACATACATCTAGAACTCCTATTTTTATGATCTGAATACTTTTAATATTTACTATTTAGATACAGCATATGGAAACCTTTAGGACAGCTTAATGAAACCACAGGTTACTTTACAACCTGCCTACTGCTCAATCTGACGTGGCATATCTTGAGAGGTCCAAGTGAACAATTTTTGTTTAAGTAGATCAATTCTTTGCATCTGGTCTTATAGGAAAGAAACAGGGGCTTAAACCAGGAGTCTAGCACAGGGGGTTTCCTAGGTGCATGAAACTTGAATAGTCTACTGTAATTCAAAACATATAAAATACATGTCATGTATAGTAACGATCAGGGGGCCGGGGCAATGCAACAGCACTTGATTTCCAAGGCAGCATGGTTCCCAACTATAAAACATGGAATTATCCTGTCGATTGCACGCTCATCCTCCTTGACAATTCTGCAAATGATGTCAACCTGAACTGTACCTCCATTTTGTTAATCCCCTCACCCATGTCAACCCCGGTATCGTTGTCAGACAGCGGATTAGCACCAGATGTCAGCTATTCCGAGAAAGGCCAGATCATCATCAGCTTGAGTTTTCAATTCCAGAGTCAACCGCGCCTACCATGCCGATTGGCGACACCAACAAAATTGGAAAGGCTGAACAATTCCAGAGTCTCAAGTTGTGCATTGTATTCGCCTGCATGGGCCATGCGCAATCTTCTTAACTGAACCCGGCCGCTTTCATTCTTGGTAGTATTGTTTTTCTAATCGTCACGTCAGAAGGTGGGATTGTTTGGACTTTCTGTTCATGGCTGGTTGTTTCTTCTTGGAACATATACTATTTAAGCATATCAGAGAGTCAGAGCATGCACGCACCGTTGTTCCTCTGGTGGACGCTCCATTCATGCTATAATGCAGGTTTTCTATTAAGTTCTTCCAACAAAGATGGGGGGAGAGATATAAAAGTCTGTGCCTTGATGATTGGCGAATAGACAATATTTGCAGTGCTACAGTTAGCCAACTGACGAAGCTTGTCAAGCCATGGAAGAGAAGTTGTAGAACATTGCAGAATTTTTTAGGAGGATCATTATCTTGGTAGAAATTTTCGAAAATCCATATAGGAACAAACCACTACCTAGGAATATCATATGGTAACATGTGTAGATCTGTGCAACGATTGGCCATTGGTATTTAGACATGGATAACATCAGTCCATCTTTATTGTGAATTGCGATCAGTTATGCCCTCCTCTAGATCGATCCCTTAGAGCAAGTATTATGGCAGGCTGTAAGCTGGCTAAATGATGATGTGGAGGAGAGAAGAGAGGAGAAAGAGGAGAAGCTGGCTGTAAGATTACAGCCGGCTTGGGCACAAGAACCAAGAAACTATGTGAGATAGACAAGTAGGCCCCGTATTAATTAGAAAGAGCTAACTACTGTATGTGTGGGCTGTAAGAAGGCTATAAGGAACCTTACAGCCGGCTTGCTGGCTGTATTATAATACTTGCTCTTATGCTGGCTCCAAGTGAAAATTAATATGAATTGTGATTTTCGAGTATTTAGAGTTTTAGACCTGGTTTGAGAGGCCTCTTAGAGTAGTTTCAAGTCTGACACCTATACGGCTCTAAGTGAAGCATCTATTTCATAGCTTCTCCAGGGTCCTATATGGGACCGTTGATGAAATTGGGCTAGCCTCGATTGATCAAACCTGATCGAGCCATTAGGAGCTGCCATCATGAAACAATCACAGGATTCCGGATGGGCAACTGCTGTAAAATCGACTTTCCTCATGAGTTGCTCCAGTCGGCAAGTTACTGAGTGATTGCTATCATAATATAATTACTGCTGGTTTACGTGCCTTTTCTAATGATTTTAACGGACAGAGCTTTTCCATGCTTTAGTTGTTGGAAACAAGGTATACATATCCAATCTTTGCTTTAAAGAGATACAAAAAATTTTACAATTAATTCTAATCTTCTAGAATTCCTCCTTGTCTTTTGTTCCATAGTGAGCTTTAATGCTATGCAAGTACTTGTGCCATTATTTTGAAAACAAAGGTCCATTTACATTCAGGCTGATGACCAAATCACTACTACAGAATTGAACTTGCATGGTGTTTATTTTTTATTTTCCGTGGCGGGCATTTAGAAAACCGCCACGCAAAATAGTTGGCGTGGCAGCCCCCCGGCCAGGGCAATGCCCGCCACGGTTAATCTATTAACCGTGGCGGGCATTGTAAAGTACCCGCCACGGTTAATGTCTATTAACCGTGGCGGTCTTTGTTACATGCCCGCCACGGTTAATGTCTATTAACCGTGGCGGTTTTATTACAATGCCCGCCACGGAAAAGTCTGCTCTATAAATACAGCCCCAACCTTCTTCTTCCCCACGGGATTTTCGCCATTTTCTAGGGTTTTGAGCTTCAAAACTCTAGAAATCACCATTTCTGGGGGGGAAGGTTTTGCCCTTGGTTTGATTGAAGTTTGGCACCGCTAGGGGTATTTCTCCTCTTTCTCCCCCTCTTTTTCTCCCCCCCCCTCTCTCTCTCTCTCCCTCTCTCCCTCTCTCTCTCCCTCTCTCCCTATGCATGGTCCTCCCTCCCTTTGAGATATAATTGAATGTGGTTTGTGCTCTCTCTCTTCCCCCCTTCCCCCCCCTCCCTCTACCCCCTCTCTCCTCCTCCTCTCTCTCCCCCCTCTCTCTCCCCTTTCTTTTAAGATCTAGTTTTGATCTCTCCTTCTCTCTCTCCCCCTCCAAGCTAAGCTAGCTCCTCTCTCCTCTCTCCTCTCCTCCTCTCTCTCCCCCCCCTCTCTCTCCTCCCTTTCTCCTCCCCCTCTCTCCCTTTTGAGTGTACGTGCTCTCTTTCCCTCTCTCTACTCCCTCTCTCTCTCTCTCGTATTCCTCTTTTGCACTTTAATCATCGATACTTCGATCTCTAATCATCGATCGCTCTTTTGCTTTGGTTTAATTAATTTGAGCAGGCCGTCATGGCGCCGAATAGGGATTGGATGTACAGCCGAGGATTAGTTTGGATTTCTTTGATGATGTGCGAAAGAAGTTTATGCCCGTCGTGCGAAGTATCGAATCGATCGGGGGTTCGAAGTAATGGTGTGCCCGTGCTATAGCTGCAAGCATATGTTCTTACACAAGGATGACGCCGTCGTGGACCACTTGCTGCGGTATGGTTTCATCGGGGAGCCGAGGTACACCGTGTGGACGTATCATGGTGAAAAAGAACCGAGTGTCGCGGCCGGTTCATCGAGGAGGACCCCGGACCGCAACGACAAGATCGAAACAACGGTGGTGGACGGTAAGGGCGAGAACAAGTTGATAATCATGATTACATCACCGTAGATGAGTGTTGCTAGAAGACATGCCGTCTAAGACAATGCGGTATGATACACATGGTCGATCGATAGAAGAACTAGGGCCTCTCTACCCGCACGAGATGTGGACGAACGAGCGGTTCATGTCCTCTCTTAACAGATCCGTCCTTAACCGTGCATACCCAAGAGGAATGCTGGGCTCTATGATCGAGGCATACACAACACCTCCGAGGACGAGGAGGGTTAACCTGCTAATCGGTGTGCACACTAGATACATCCGGGATGGAAATGCAATCGGCCTTCCCGACCACCCGCACGAAGGCCCGACCATGGGAATGGGCTGCGCGGGAGGAAAGTACGGACCGATATAGACCAAGAAACAATTGAAGAAGCCCATGACGGCCTTTCTGAACCAGCTTAGTATCAATGGAAGACTGGGTTGAGAAGCATCCGAGGAAATGAAGCATCGCAAAGAACACGGCTGGCCTTTGGGCGCACGGAGGGGTGGGTACCGAGACAACACCGGATGACTTTCAAAACGTGGATCCGCGAACAGAGATATACCCTAAACGCGAGACGCCATACGGAAGAATCGATGCTTGCATACGGCCCATCTAGCCAAATCATCACATGGCAAGGTTACGACATCAACGGATACAGGTTCCACCGCGAAAAGAAAAGGACAACAAGAGCGCGCCACGGAACAGCGGCGTTCATCCGGGGGTATGAGGGCATGGACATGGCCACCAAGAAACTCAAGACATACTATGGGCAAATCCAAGAGATTTGGGAACTTGATTATGGCGAGAGCTACGATACCCATTTTCCGTGCCGCCCGAGGGGGCTGGGTCAAGCCAACGGTGGTTGACGTGGGCGAGGTAGGGTTAACCACCATTCAGCTCGAAAGTACAATGGAGATGATGAGTGGGTACTTTGGAAGCAAAGAGTCGCGTGGCCCTGGTAGCCTACTACCCGGTGCCCAAATCGCGGGGTAAAAAGCAACTACATGCGGTCGTGGGAGGGAAGCAAAGGATCGTGGGAGCCGATGAAGTACTATGGGCAGTCCTAAAGAGTACAACAACTACGCCAGAGTTTACGCTCTTTACCGATCATCCAACCAAGATCAAGGAAGTCGAGACACGCGTGTGGGGGAATGTCATCAAGAACAAGACAAAGCCCCGGTGCCAACCAAGATCAAGGACGGACGGTGGGAATGTCAAGAAGATAGTGGCAGCCCCCGCAAAAAAAAAAGTCGATCCTTTTGTAATAGAACCAAATATGTAATGGAACCAAATATGTATGTCACGACATTTATGTAATGGAACTAAAAATGTATTGGAGATCGCCGCACTTGCTCGAAACGTCCCCGACTTGTCAATTAAAGACTATATTTTTAAATCATGCGAGAACTATCCAAAATTCAAGTTTCACATTTTTCATGGGTACACATACTCATAGGGGGAGGCCACACAAAAATTTTCAAATTTTGAATGAACATTTGAATTGTTATGAATTTTACAAATTCAATTTGTGAATCTATTTTGCGTGGCGGGCATTGTAAAATGCCCGCCACGCAAAATAAACGCCTATATAAACGTGGGCACTGGCCCAGCAGCGGCTAAGTCCTTCGTCCTCACTCATACTCTCCCGAAGGGCTGCCGAAATTTTGCGTGAGTGCCGCCCAAGCCGCGCCGCCGCCTCCGCCTCCCTCTCCGGCTTCCCGTCCCCGCCTCCCTATCCTCTCCGGCTTCCCCGTCCCGCCTCCCGATCCGCTCCGGCTTCCCGTCCCGTCCGCGAGGGCCGAGCGCCGCGCCGCCTCCGCCTCCTCTCCGGCTTCCGTCCCGCCTCCGCCTCCTCTCCGGCTTCCGTCCCGGCCGGCCTCGCCCCTCCTCCCGTCCGCGAGGCACGCCGCGAGGGCCGCCGTCCCCGTCCCGCGAGGGCCGCCGCCGCCGCCTACCTGGGTGACCCGCTGCCGGCCGGAACCCTAGCTGCGGCCCGCTTCCTCTCCCGCCTCCGTGGACCTCCACCACGCCGGAACCCTAGCTGCTTTGTCGCCATTGGGAGCTCATCCCCGTCCCACCAATCGTGCGTGAGGTTTTTGCAGCCCAGATGCATCCGTGATGCTACCGTGATGCCATTTTTTTTGTTCTTGCGTGATTCAATTTTTTTGATGCCAATGATGCTACCGTGATGCCAAATTTTGATAGTCGCACGTGATTCAATTTTTTTGCTGCCAATGATGCAACCGTGATGCGAAATTTGGATACAATCGAGCATATGCCACTTTGCTGTGATGTTGACTCCGACCAAATTGGGATGAACTTGTTACTTGTCTTGCTTGTTTAGTTCAAAATTTAGTTGAAAAATGGACCTATCTTTGCTACTATCCGGTTGTTTACTTCAAATTTGGGAGCCTTATGGACCAACTTGGTACTACTTGTCTTGGTGTTTAGATTAAAATTTTGTTGAAAAATGGACCTGTCTTGGTACTATCTTGTTGTTTAATTCAAATTTAGCATTTGACATGAATTTGGGAGCCTTTTTGTCGAAATCCTATGTCGTATACCTGCTGCTCATATACATGTTGTTGTTTGTTATGATTTGGGAGCCTTTTGTCGAATTTGACATGAATATAGTGTCCTAGCTAACACACAATTATGACCATTTGACATTAACTTGAAATTTGGGAGCTGCTGGTCCTAGCTATTTTGATTTGTGGTGCTTGTGATGTTTAGTTTAAAATTTTGTTGAAAAATGGACCAAATTGGTACTTGTCTTGGTGTTTAGATTAAAATTAATTTTGTTGAAGCATGGACCTGTCTTAGTACTATCTTGTTGTTTAATTCAAATTTAGCATTTGACATGAATTTGGGAGCCTTTTGTCGAAATCCCATGTCCTAGCTAGCTGTGGTCCTAGCTATTTTGATTTGTGGTGGCTCTCTGTACCTCTACTCTCTATACTTATATGATGATCGAACTATTTGTATAAATAGTCCTGAGGCAGTGGCATTATGCGATGATGTGAATCTTTTCAAAGCTGAGGCAGCGGCGATGATGAAATGTCCCCACACTTGTGAGCGACTAAACGAGGACAGCTTGTATAACATATACAAGCAACCAGTTTAGACGCGATGTGATAAGGATAGTTGGGGACTTCTGAGCCAAATTTTTATTCTTACACATTTTTTGTATTTTCACATTTTTTTTTGTATTTGTAGACATTTTTTGTATTTGTAGAGTATTTTTTGTTTTTTTTTTGCCACTACTCTATATATGTAAAATGGAAAACTATGTAATCATGAGAGGAATTCAATAAATCTATGTTCGAGATGACTCGTGACACTACATACTACTACTTGTACCTTTTCACTATAATAAAATGCTCTATGTGTTCCCGTAGAATCCAATGGCATCCGAACCAACCGATAAAGATCGTGCAATAGGTGGCGAGAGCGAGGAGGATGTGGCCTCCACGTCCGATTCTTCCTCCGACAAAGGGATACGTGAGCGAAGAGTTAACACCCGAGAGGCCACCTGAAGAAACGTCCCTACGGAGGGGCGAAATTGATCCCGGACCGCGACCGGAGGAGCCCAACACACGAGGTTCTCGTGAGTGGACAGGCCTGGAACAAAAAACGTAAGTATACGACAAACACAACGTCGTGTGGCTCATGTAAGTACACGACTAATTTTAGTTGTTGTCGTGGACGGTTACCATTGTCCGCCTCTGCGTCTAGAGTTTGGTGAAGAGAGAGCTCACCGAGGGGCGGGCATCCGTCCCACCCCCAAAGACTTCAAACCACCACCTCCAAGAGGTCCAAGTCAGGCTTGAAAAGAGGCCAAGACGGGGGAGGCACCGTAAAAGTTGAGGTGGTGCGTAATATATTGAGGATAGGCCCGAATGGAGATCCCGTGGAGCCGGAAACTATCAGGGCCGTCTATAGCAACCAGATCTCCGTTATAGCCAAGGAAACTGTGCCCATCACTTACCTAGACTGGAGGAATGTCCCGGAGGTGCTGAAGAAGAAGGTGTGGAAAGGCGTGAAAGTCTTGTTCCATTATCCAGGGCCAGAGGCAGGCTTTGACAAAAAGAAATGCCAGAAGTATGTGTGGACCGTTGCAAGCAAAGCGCTTCGCACCCTGCGGAACAATCTCTACACACACTATGTGCAGAAGGGCAAGTCACCACTTCAAGCCTACAACTTCTTAAAGCAACCCGTCTGGGATGAGTTCGTCAACCTTACGACTAACGAAGAGTATGAGGCCAAGTCGAAAATGGGTAAAGAACTCGCAAAGAAGAATGACCTCAGGCACAACCTCGGCATGGTAGGATATTTTGGTCATAAGGGAAAATGGCGGCGGAAAGAAAGGGAGGACGCTGAGAAAGGGATACACAATCCGTTGGTAGACCTTCCTGAGAGGACACGTGACTTCTTCTATGCCCGTCAGCCCAAGAAGCAGAAGACTGACAGCACGTCCAAATACAATGACCCAAAGGTCGACGAGGTGGAGAAGAAGGTGATGCTTGTCAAAGAGGCCAAGGCGCGCGGGGAGTTCCAACCTAGGAGGGAGCACGACGAGCTGACCGAGGCAATCGGAAGACCCGAGCACCGTGGCCGAGTTCGGGGCGGGGGCTCGAGGTATAGCCGAAGACCGTGGATTCTTGGGCATCCGATGCGGCCGACTACCACACGAGGCAGAGGTACAAGGAAAACCTTAAGATGCAAGGCTATGAGCAAGCCATAAAGGACATAGTCGAGAAGAAAATAGAAGAGGTATTAACGACAAGAGGTCTTTGCAACATCCAAGGAAGCCAAGGTGTGAGTACGAGTGATGTCGCCGGGAAGAACCCAATCGACGATCTCGTCGAACCCGCGGTGGGCAAACTCTATATACCCGTTGGCAGGAAGGGGAAGAAGAAGGAGGTGGGCTCTGCCGTGGTGTCTGCACCACTGAGAAATATGTTGTACAATAACGAGCCGGTCTCACCGGACTATGCCTTCGTTTATCGACATCCATAGAACCAGGCCCGGGTGATGAGGAGATCGATATCCCAGTGAACAAGGAGAAACAAGACTCAAGGACCTTCGGGAGGAGAGGGAGTACCTATGGAACAAGGAAGACATTGTCCTGTGGAAACCGACGACACCACCTCCGACGGTAGCGGCCGCAGGCCCTCCTCCTCCCCCGGGTGGTGGTGGCGATGACGATGATGATAACGACAACGACAATGGTGGCCGAGGTGCCGGAAGTCCTCGTCCGAACCCACCGGAAGTACCGGAAGGAGAAGATGGTGGCCGAGGTGGTGGAAGTCCTCGTTCGAACCCACCTCCGGAAGAACCGGAAGAAGAAGACGGTGGCAAGACACCACCTCACGGCTCAGGCAAGAGGACACCTTCTCCTAAGAAGGTTGCTCGCCGTCCTCCCACGCCGTTCAAGCGCCCAATGGTCGAGGAGGTTTCAGAAAATGTGACAGGTATAGCAAAAAAAAGTATGGCTAATTAACTTGTACTAGGCATTAATTGGTGGCTAATATAGTTCAATTCCACATGCATAGGATTCTCAACACCGCCTCAGAGCAGTCAGAAGGACGATGAGGTCGAAGGTTCCCCCCAAGCGCCGAAGAAGAAGAAGCTATCAAAAGAAGATAAGGAAGTTCTTGTTATGACCAACAAATACTTAGATGAGGAGGCCAGGAAGGAGCTAGCGGAGAAGGAAAAGGACCTCCGTTTGGCTAAGCTGAACCCTGGGGCCGTGAAGACCGGCAGTACTAGGTACGTATATGCGTGATAATCTCAACCAAACTTAGCCAGACATATTACGTATACGTACGTAGCTACAAGATGCTAACGTACATCTCCTTCTGTATAGGAATTATATACCCCATCAGCGGGGACAATGGGTCAGCCCGGACTGCCCAGACTGGTTTGAGCTTGGCAAGTTCATGGTGCCCAAGGGCCAGCTAATCGAGGAAGAGGAGTGGGACACTCGCAGGTTCCACCGATTATATCGCATGCGATTGATCGGGGTGAGGGAGTTTCATTTCGGGGTTCCTAAAGAGCACTTTAACTTGGACTTGATATTTCACCGCCAATAGGCTTCGACGAAATGTGGCGGTTGCTACGGGTCGGGACCTCGACCAATCCGTTGTCACCCTCTATGCTGCGTGAGTTTGTTTACCGATCATTACGCCGCTCATTACCGCGACTAATTCTAGCTCTCCGATTCTATATATAATGACGTGACCACATGTGCTTGCGGGATGCAAGCATTGATAGCCCAAACGATGCATCGCCCGGTTGTGTTTCTATGTTCAAATGTATATAGAGCGTGGTCGAATTTTCTCATTATTGGATGGAGACCCGGAGGAACCCGGACCTCAAGAAGCTGGGCAAGGCCGAACAATATAAACACTTTAAAACATTGTGCGATGCAAAGAGTTAGAGAGATGGCGGACTACATCCGTAAGTGCATGAAGAAGATCAAAATGGGCGCCGGTTGTCTCATTGCGCCCAACATATCAAGTAAGTCAAAAGCAATACTTTTTATATTTTGAACACTTGGAATCTATTTCTAATAAAAAAATGGTGTAGCATGGCCGGTATACAAACAACAAAGACACAATGGCCACTTGGATTACTTGGCTAATCTTCCCTCGGGATGGAGCGGCCCTTAGGCTAGACTCGTTGTATGATACGCCAAAAGGCCTCTACAAACATTTTGAAGAGGCCCCTGCGGTACCGTAAGTCACCACACTTGTATACTATTTCATACCATAAACTTCTGTAAGTCATGACACTGTGGGATTTCGTACAGGGCTTACAAGGATTACTTGAAAGTCCCCGAGTCATACGATCGGAGGATGAGCATACGCAAAGAAAAACATAAGGACGAAATGAAGATCAGGCGAGACTACGAGGTATATGCAGCATTACTCTCGTTTGCTCATCCATATTGAATGGTCTCATAATATTCTAACCATTTTCTCGGTACATATATCGTGGATGCGGTCGCGGTAAGCAGCCTTTCGGCAAAGAACCTTGTGTGGTTTCTATGCCTCATGCGCTCATATCCCGCAGATGACGTGTACCGTACTACATGGCGCGAAATGACGAAGAAAACCACGCAAGAATTTTGGAAGAAAGACTTGGGCGACCTTAAGTTGAAGAAACCGGTTGGCGCCATCTATAGGGGCGTCATTGAGGACGCAGTGCTACCTACCGGCAAATTCTTCGACCCTAACAAATGACCTCGCCACAAACGAGGACTTATGGGAACTACGGGATCGGAGAAATAAGCTAGACATGAAGGACTATATGTGGGATGACCTTGATTTCTAACCTAAACTCTTGATTGATCAATCGATCGTTCGATCGAAGTTTTGTAAACTGTGATGTGTGGGTGTGATCACTTTTAAACTCTAAGTGCTTAAATGAATGTCTATATTAGTTGAATGTTAACTTGTCATGCATGTTCAAGATTTATATCAATATTCTGGACTTTTATTCTCTTATTTTATTATTTAATATGTGGTTTAAATCATAATTTAAAATTTTATAATATATTTGAATTATTTTTTTATTAATCCTGAATTAATTAACCGTGGCGGGCTTTTAACAAAAACCGCCATGGTTAATAAATTAACCATGGCCATGGCGGGCGCCATGGTTAATCTATTAACGATGCCCGCCATGGTTAATCTATTAACCATGGCGGGCATGGAGTCCGCCACGGTTAATCGAACGATTAACCGTGACCCTAGCTCCGTGGCGGACACAATGCCCGCCATGGAAAACCTTAAATGCCCGCCACGGAAGTTCGTTTCTGTAGTAGTGAATCATGACTTCCTGAGGGAAAAAATTCAATCGAATGACATTCACTAAACCTATTGAGTTGTATAGATTAACAAATTCCTAGACACTTAAGCCAATTAAAAAGAGTAGGCAATTCACACTCATATATTAACACTCCCTATTAAGGCTCAAACATGGAATCAGAGTCAGAAACACTAATTTATAATTGCCTAGTCAGGCTTCGAATTCAAGACCTTTGCATGCACCACAATACCGACCAATTCAATCTAAAAGTTTAACAGATGGACAAAGACGTACAGTACAATTTACTTATACTTCAATGAAACCAGACAAATGAGCTCTTCGAACCCAGGGGTTTTCCCACGTTCATTTCTTCAATGAAAAGATACCATACTTGCCAAGGCGTCTCAAGCCATCTACTAATAGTTGCAATGGGCACTTCATAGGCGAGACTCATGGGTTGGTCGCTATCTATACTCACCATGCTTCAATATAATTTGATTTCAATTCCGTCAAAAGAAAATATAATTTGATTTGAAGCTTGTTGTTGATCTGCACAACAACCACTCCATATAATAAACAGAAGAAGTACCTGTTGACGAGCAATCCGGACGCCGACCAACACACTGCCCACATTCACACGGCATTGGATCATGGAGCAGTACCAGTTCATTTGCAACTTGTGTTACCGACCTTTTGACATGCCCCAAAGAGATAGATGTCTTTGTCTTTGGGTTACCGAGTAGCTGAAAGGGACAGTCTAGGAAGGATAGACAATAAGAAATACGATGTGGATGCTCGATCTCTGGCTGAGCTTAATTCTACACTGCTAAATTAGCAAACAAGGCACACGGTTGCTTTCATCTGTAGCATGTACGACATATGTAACGTGCGCGCGGCATGAACACAGAATCAGGAGGAAGTTCGCATGACAACCAATGGGAGATCAATTTTTTTGTGTTATTCTTAGAGCTGAACTGTGAATGATTTTTTGTGTTATTATTCTTAGAGAGAGTCCTACTCTCACCTCATTGCCACCTGCCGCTTTCCTCTGTGATGCCTGCGATACCGCGGTTTCAAAACTTATTAGCCAGAGACGGCAAGCAGTTGTGCTCGCCATACCACAATCGGGTAAGCCCGCAGCAGGACACCGTCATTTCGTTCTGACCATTATGGCAACCTAATCAGATCGGCAACCTAATCGACAAGATGGAGGCACGCTAATGAGACAAGGCAGGGGACAGAACAGTCTGAAAGATGGAGGCCAAGTCGCCGACTGCAATGCTAGTACAATAAATTAACATAAAAAGAAATGATGATCCTTGTGGCCTAATTCCACTACGCCTTCTTGGCCTTCTTCTTGGCCTTCTTGGCCGCCCGCCTGCCCCCTTCCTAGCCTTCTTGGCCGCCATCTCCTCCAGTTTGGCCGGGTATCCCCTCAGCGAGGTTATCGGCCAAGATTGACAACGATTGCAACCGATAGGAGGGCGAAGCAATGGACTTCTCCTCCAAGTTAACACGTTGATTCCATTAACAAACGACACAAATCAAATTAAACCATCAGGCCAACTTGGTAACATAAAAAGGCCTGGCCTAATTAAGCCGCCTTGAGCTTCTTCTTGGCCTTCTTGGCGCCCGCCTGCCCTTCTTCCTAGCCTTCTGATCTTCTCCGCCCGCGGTATCCCCTCGGCAGCCATGTCGATGGATGGACTTCTCCTCCAAGTGGTGATTCACCGCTTGGCAGGCCAACTTGGTCGGCCCGGCTGTTGAGCTTGTTGCGGCGGCGCCGAGGCGATCTTCTCCGCAGATGAACTGGACATCTCCTCCAAGTGGTGATTCACCGGGCCAACTTGGTCGGCCGCCAAGCGGGCCACCGACCCGGCCGATGAACTTCTCCGCCCGGTCCCGAAAACGGGTAGAGAGGGGAGTGTGTTTGGAGAGCGGAGTGTTGGAGGAGAGCGGAGTGTGGAGACAGGGGTTATGTACGTATAAATAGGACTCAGCCAGCGATTTCACGAGGGAACAGTTGAACACAAATGATAGAAAATTAAGATTGACACGCATCATAATAAATAATAAACCGATTCAAGGAAACAAGAGAACCCAAATTAACGAAAAGATAAAGAGATTGCCATGTAAAGTTAACCAACAACTGAACCATTAGCAAATTAACTACACAGATCATTGTATCTTACACATCCACCTGGATCGGACAAACGAAATTAACATAAACAAATAAAAGAAGAGAACCTAGGCCGCCTTCTTGGCCTTCTTGGCCGCGCTTGGCCGGCTTCCCCTGGCGGCCGCCTTCCCGGCCTCCTCCTCCGGTTTGGCGGAATCCCCTCGGCGAGGGTATCGACCCGAGAGTCGATCTAGAGGGCGTAGAAGTTGGCCCTCTCCTCGAGGGGCAGATTCACCTTTGGCAGGCCAACGCCGTCCGGCCGGGCCGTTCAGCTTGGTGAGGGCGGCGCGGAGGAGGTCCACAAATAACTTCATCTCCTCCCGGTGGCGGCCATGTCGACGATCGTGGGCGGCGTCCGGCTTTCCCCGTGAGAGGGGCACGAAAGAGAAGTTAGTGTTGGATAACGGGAGGGGGGCGGGACGACGGGTTATAAATGTGGCGTTTCCAAAAGACGGTTCCTCGGAAAACGTAACCGGCGACCGCTGCACCCAATGGCCGTCTCCCACGGCACTCAACGCCGACGTATTTTCCAAAGCACAACCGACGCTTAATTATTTTTCCAAAGAACAAGTTAAGATTCAAATCAAATTTTAATTTTAATCACTCTTTGAACTGCAAACGAAAATGTATTCAGGGGACGAGGGAGCAACACACAAAGCAATAATATACATAATTTTTATTTATTAATATATAAAAACAAAAAAAAATAGAACATATAATAAAAATGATAAAAAACAAAAAAAGAGGAAGGCCGCCCCTAGCCTAGTCCTTCTTGGCCAAGGCTTCGAGGACGATCCCGCCAACTGCTCCACCTTGGGGGCGTAGTGGTTCATCTTCTCTTCCGGGGGTGGATCCACCCTTGAAGAAGACCATGGCCGTCCGCCGCCTCCTTCAAATCCCGAAGGCGGGACGGAGACGATCGAGGGTGAAATCCCTCTCGATCACCTCCTGCATGCGGCGGCGACCAGCAAGGTCATCGGCCGCCGCCTCTAGCCGGGTGGCCGAAGGTCAATGCGGCGGTCCCGCTTAGGAGAGGGCGGGACATAGTCGGAGTCGGAGTCGGAGCCGGGGGCGTCGGCCCGACGCCTCCACCACCGGTTCCTTGCCCTTGTCCTCCGCCGCCTCCATCTCCTCCCCCCGGTGCGCTTGTTGGATCCCCGAGCCCGAGGTAGCCATGGCGCTCAAGAATGCAAAGAGAATGTGGCCGGATGATCGAGAACTGAACGGATGAACGCCATGATCGAGGGTGTGCTAAATTAAATAGAGAGTTAGCCGGGCCGCTCCACTTTCCCACGATCGAATCGCGGCGTCAAAGCAACCGCTTGGAATTCCCACGATCGCCGGTTGGAATTCGCACGATCTCTCTGGCGGCCGGCGTTCCCAGCGTACGGTTTTGCGCTTCAATTCCTAGGGCTTCGTTTCCAATGGCGTGCGGACGACAACGAGTCTCCACCTCCATTGATCACCGGTCGAGCCCACACATGAACCGGCAAAGATTAACAAATCGGTGAAACAAATAGTTATATCTCGTAAAAAATTGATTTATTGAAATCATTAATTTTATCTCAGCGTTAATGCATTGAGATTTCAACTAACCCCGCTTCGCCGCCACGCATTACACTCCGTGTTATAAATTTTCATTTTAGTAGTACGTATATAGGCTGCCGAGTAGGTCATGGCCTCGTGATACGTCACGGCTGCGGCCTTGAGAATCGTGTTGCTCTAGTCTTCACTACCGGTTCCGCTTAATTAAACCGACAAAGGTCTCTCGCTTCCCATGAGAAAAGGCTGAGCACCCCGGCCGCTGCGTCGACGGGTTATATCAATGTCAATAATAACACCGCAGGGGTGCACTTTCAAAGACCGGCGGTGATCACATATATCATCGCCGGCGTACCACTACGCGGCAGTGTTATGGAGTATCACCGCCGGGTTAAAACTAAGAACCGGCAGTATTTTGCATTGTCAACGGGCGAACGATGCACGCCCCGACGGCCCGACCTGCACCATTGCGGGGGAGGAGCACTGTTGCCTCGTTCTCCGTACCACGGCCACGGTGCTTGGTTTATGCCGGTGCCAATTATCCGGCAGTGAACTTTCATATCACCGCCGAGGTTTAGGGGTTGAAACCGCGGTGATCAGTCCGTACCACGGCATCCGGCCTATAAAACGGCTAGTGCGGCCCTTAGGTTTGCAATTCAGTTCTCTTCGCCCTCTTTCTTGATACTCTTGATTCAGTTGCTGTTCTTCTTTCTCGATCTTCTTTGCTACTCTCCACTTACATATCTATGGCCTCTCTATGGGAGAAAGCCCTCCACATACGAGATATCGTTCTTATGCATCTTAGGCCACCAAAATGGTTCACACACAAGAGGTGCTACAAGAGTCTTATCAAGATTGAGCAAATGGAAGGTTAGAACAGCTATGAGATTCACGGAGCCATCCGGTTTACTCAGAGACATGGCATTCTCCGGATAAGATCATATCGATTTATGAAAATCTGCTTCAATGAAAATCTCCTTTGGTGATCAAAGCAGATTTTCATAAATTAACATGATCTTCTCTTGCGAATGCCTATGCATGCTGTCATTGGACGCAACCACAGCTTGGCCATTACAGATAATTATCTGTAAGGCATCCTTGCTGTGGATTCAATGTAAATCCAGAGTTATGCCCTCCTTGTAAGATCGAGCACAAGAAACCTCACAGAGCACCGATGGGACCTCAACGGGCACCGATGGGCTTTCAAAATCCCATCGGAATTTCATCGGCAAGAATCACATTACCTTCGGCGTTTTTTATTTTAAATGTGTTTGTACACTTTGATGATAACATTGATCTATTCGTGGAAAGGTCTTTGTTATCATATATGTAATTTTTTTTCAAGGTCTTTGTTATCATATATGTAATCGGATATTGTAATCGGTTTGCTCCTCTATATATATAATCGTGTGTTCCTTTCCAATGGATGTTTGCATTTATATATCATAATACGGGCGCAGTTCTTATTTTTTCGACGCCCTTCTTATCTTTCATGGACGAACATAAATATATAAATGCTCTATGTACTAACCGAAAAGTTGGTAAACATCATTGAAACGCTCAACTCAGTGAAAAAAGAAAGGTCCAAGTAATCTCACGGCAGTGAAAGATAACTGTCGGTTTGAAATATATCACTGCCGGGTTTTAAAAGAGCCCCGGCAGTAAAAGAGACAACACTACCGGTTTGCAAATACGAAACCGGAAGTGATCAGCCTTCTATCACGTTTATCACGTAGAAAAAATCTAAGAATAAAAATATGGATTAGAAAGACCTAAGATCTTGTGTGGGGGCATAATTTGGGTGTACAAGGTTGTAAAAAAAAATTCAAGACATTTCTACATTGTGGGAGTAGACATGCTTCACAAAGGTACATGACCCCTTTCATCGAAAGCATGACTGACAATTACATCCATAAGCTATGCTAGGTTATCTTCGTTCCGGTGTGGTCTCGGCCTCAAACTTTTTCTTAGACGTGCACATGCCACATGTGAAGGAAGCACGATGTTTGAGATTTTTCGGACAAGGTTTGGTATTTTTTTCAATTAAATTGAATTTCTACGCGACGACCCCGAGTAATTACAGGTTGAACTGGGGTTACCCACTAACAGAGCCAGAGTGGTGCCAAAATTTCCCACATGGTCTCATGTGTCCTAGGAGGCAATTCAAAGTGTAGGTTGGTGCAAAATTCATAAGTTTTCAAGCTTTAATTAACCTCCTTCTATCGTGTTTATCACGTAGGAAAATCTAATAATAAAAATATGGATCGAAAGACCTAAGATCTTGTGTGGGGACATAATTTGGGTGTACAAGGTTGTAAAAAATTCAAGACATTTCTACATTGTGGGAGTAGACATGCTTCACAAAGGTACATGACCCCTTTCATCGGAAGCATGACTGACAATTACATCCATAAGCTATGCTTTGGGTCATCTGCCTCAAACTTTTTTTCTTAGACGTGCACATGCCACGTGTGAAGGAAGCACGATGTTTGAGATTTTTCGGACAAGGTTTGGTATTTTTTCAATTAAATTGAATTTCTACGACGACCCCGAGTAATTACAGGTTGAACTGGGGTTACCCACTAACAGAGCCAGTGGTGCCAAAATTTCCCACATGGTCCGATGTGTCCTAGGAGGCAATTCAGTGTGTAGGTTGGTGCAAAATTCATAAGTTTTCAAGCTTTAATTAACCTCCTTCTATCGTGTTTATCACGTAGGAAAATCTAATAATAAAAATATGGATCGAGAAAAGACCTAAGATCTTGTGTTGGGGCATAATTTGGGTGTACAAGGTTGTAAAAAAATTCAAGACATTTCTACATTGTGGGAGTAGACATGCTTCACAAAGGTACATGACCCCTTTCATCGGAAGCATGACCGACAATTACATCCATAAGCTATCTTTGGGTCATCTTTGTTCCGTGTGGTCTCGGCCTCAAACTTTTTCTTAGACGTGCACATGCCACGTGTGAAGGAAGCATAATGTTTGAGATTTTTCGGACAAGGTTTGGTATTTTTTCAATTAAATTGAATTTCTACGCGATGACCCCGAGTAATTACAGGTTGAACTGGGATTATACATACTTCACAAAAGCATTACAATTAATTGATTACAATTGACACGGTACAATAATCAAAGTGTACAAACACATTAAGAAATAACCACCTCAAAAACGCCCTTCTAGCACCTATGCCCGAGGTGGTTACAATGCTACACGTTATGCCCTTCTTGATCTAAGTAAGGCGGATGGGACCTCTGTGAAGAACCAATGTCTCTCCGTGCCGGCAAAGGCCCGACCGAGACGGGGCTCTCATCTCCCGGCGACGAAGCACAAGAATGCACGCTACTTGGCTCCTGCTTTCCGTCTTCCGGCAGTCCATGCAACAATGGCGTTGCACGAGCATCACACCCAACTTACGTAAAGCAACGTTGTAGCTTAATCTTCAAAAACACCCTTCTAGTACCTGTTGTATACACTTTGTCTACCCATGATAAAATGTTTATGTGGAGGGCTTTCTCCCAAATAGAGGCCATATATGTGGATAGGAGAATTGGCAAATAACGAAAGAGGTCGGCCGGGCGCACGGTTCGCCATACATGGCTCTCTCTGCGCGGGGCTGTTTTTATTGGTGGTGGTAGGTGGGAATGAGCGGTGGTAGGTGGCAACAAGTGTGATCTTATCACCGTGAGCGGTGGTAGGTGGCAACAAAGGTGATCTTATCACCGTGAGCGGTGGTACCGTGTGGCGGTGGCAACAAGAAATCGGGCCGGGTCACCGACGCGTTTATACCCGGCAATGAACCTATAATTTAACACCGCCGGCCTCTTGTTAAACCGGCAGTGATTAACTATAGAAATGGGCACGCGAGGTGAAAATTTCATGAGTCATTTGAACCCCGCGCCATTCGCTCCAGCCCGACGATATATAATAGCCGGGCGCGGCGAGCTGAAATTTTCCCAGGTCATTTCAACCCCGCGCCCCAATCGTTCCCCACCACCGCCGCCGACGCACCATCACCACACACGCCTCGGTCCGTCCGTCGCCCCTACAGCGCCCCTCCATTCTCTTCTTCTCCGACGTCCCCAACGCCGCGGCGGCCCCTGCGCCCTTCCACGGTGAGAACTAATTAGCCATTTAGTTCCTCGAGATTTTGCCTATGAGAATGAGATCTAATTCGCCGTTGTTCTCGCCTGCCGCCTCGCCCGCTTGTTCTTCGTCCCACGCCGACGGGGGACCGCCGCTACACCGCACCGCCGTCTGCAGCCTCCCGCCGTCCCCGTCTACGCCCGACACCGTACCTGCCGCGACCTCGAGCTCGATTCCGCCGGAAGAACGCCCCGTCCGCGCCCTCTGCTTCCTTCTAGGACGCCTGCGTCTCGCACCGCCGAGACAAGATAGGAGCGCGCGGACCGCACGGAAGCTCGGTGAGTGCATCGGTCACTGCCTTTGAGTTGTTCGTTCAAATGCCCGTGTTGATAAATCCAACCTGCTATTTCCTTTTTGTATTTAGATTTTGCTTTCAAACAGTTCAGGATCCTAATATAGTGCCAAAAGTATTTTAATTGGTCTATGGTGAACAAATTAGATTTAAACATTGTGGTCATTTACAGCAATGATTGAAGACATGCTCGAATTGTGATTGAAATGAGATAGATGTTGAAATTCATGAGTTTCGTGGTGTTCAAAATCTTGCTGTACAACATTTCCGAATGACATAGCATTAACATCCTATTTTGGCTGCATGTATAGGCAAACCATGGCGTGGTATGTAGTGCATGTTGGTCAAGTGCCGGGGATCTATCGAACACAGGAAGATTGCTCTGCTCAAGTCTCTGGCTACCCTGGTAATTGTTACAAAAAATACAAGACTGAAGCTGAAGCTTTCAGGGCCTACTATGGTGAAAACTTTCACTATCAACCAGCCCTGGAGATCGATGAGAAGCCTCTCTCCATAGATATGAAGATTAGGAGAATTGCGACTTGGCCTATGAAAGATGTTTTGATTTCTGTCATGGCTATTGTCATTGTTTTCCTTATTTGGAAGTTGATGTCCTAGGCTCAATTTCGTAGAACATTAGGTGGAGTTAGTTGTATGTAACCTTTGAACCATGTAATGTATCTATGATGCTTTTATGGGTTTAAAAATAGCTGATTTTCAGGAAAAAATTCATAAATTATAAAAATTTTAAACAAAAACGCCGGGTGGCATGGGCCCGACAGTGAATGACATACAAACCGGTAGTGTAACTACACCAAACACTATCGGTTTGAATTACTAACCGTCATAGACGACAGAAACATCACTGTCGGCTGCATTAACCAACCGATAGTCTCCACTCTAATAACGCTGTCGGGTTGAGATCAGCCGACAGTGTTCACGTAAAGTTCACTGACGGGTTCAAAGTAAGCCGCCATTGTTAGCTCTTCGATACACTGTCGGCTCAGTCTAACCCGATAGTGTTATCCCCACGCTCTGCCGGTTCGTTAAAGCCCGACAAAGGTTCCCCAATATCAACTCGCCGGCCGACTTCGAACCCGCATTGCTTGGATCAAAAATGCTTTGCCGGGTCGTGGAACACCCGGCGGTGTTCGGTGACGGTCTTGCGCTGCCGGGTCGATATCAAACCGGCGGTCTCTCCTCGCATCACCGCCGGTGTTTTGACCCGGTAGTGTTTGAACCCCACATCACTACCGCTATGGTTCCGCCGGTTCGGTTTTCGCGGTGAAGGGGGGTTGGAGCCCGGCAAAGGATGGACAATTCTGTAGTAGTGTTCTTTAGCCTCGGATCGGATGAAACTAGAAGAGAGATTAAGATTTGTGAACAATGTTATTACCACTATGTCGGATGAAGAAATGATCAAATTAAAGCGTTATAGATCTCAAAAAGGTAATGATTCTTTGTAGTTAAACACGTTTTGATTTGAATTCATCTTATCATGCAAAACTACATCTGTATATCTCAAATTTGAAATTTGACTTTTTTTAAACAACCTTGGATGTAGAAACTTCCTAAATAAAAGTTGTAGATATTGAGAAGTTATAAATCTTTGTTGTTGAACACTTATTGACTTGAATTCGTTGAGGGCCTAAAACAAGCGGTTTACTCTTGGTTTTGTATGGTATGTGGTGGGGAACCGAAACAGAATATAGACACATATCATGGTATAGTGCAGTGGTAGAGCGGAGAGGCGCGAGGGAGAGGTTGCGAGTTCGAATCACGTCGACCGCGTTAGCAGTCGCGTTTCAACTTTACCGAGTGTTTTTTATTTGCCGAGTGTTTTCGATACTCAACAAAGCCTTTGTCGAGTGCAGCACTCGAATACACTCGGCGAAGTCGGTGAATCGGTAGTGTGGTAATATAATGAGGCAGCCACCTCTCATCAACTCCTTGCCCAAGCAAAAGCAGGCCACCAAAGCTGACATAAAGCAGACACCAAAGTTGACAAATATGCTCTGTAGGAGCCGATGGAATGCTACTCAATAGAAGGACCAAATCCCAGTGTCTAAACATGGCAAATTATTGTTCATGAAGAAGATGGGGTTCTTCCTGGCACCATCCACACCGATTTCCTTTGAGGGCAAACTTTTGTATGACTCATACTTTTAGGGGACCCTATCGGCAACAAACATCGAGGCTCTTGATGAGTTGTTCCCAACATCTAGTGCACTGACGGTTGGAGCAGCTCCCCGACTTCGGCGATGGCGCCATAGGCCCACACATAGTTTAGGTTGATCCCAATGGATCCTAATTCCTAAGGTTGTTATAGTCAAAATGTAGCCCCGGGAGAACTGACAGGCATGAAACCACCTCTCTTGTACTTTAAAACTTTTATCTTCTTAATAGAATGATATAAAATGCTCTTGCAAATGCTATACCATATGTAAAAAATAAAAGACATTAATTATGAAATCATAAAAATTTAAAACGGTGATGTCATTAGCGAGGAGTTGTAGATATCCCCATCGAGTAAAAGTAAATAACAGAGTTGAATTGTGAATGTTTTGTTTTTCTATTGTATCCTAAGAGAAAATAAAACTGGGCAATGATGACACAATTAAGAATGCAACGGAAAGAAATCAAAGCAAGCACGACAAGGATGAACAGCCAAATGGAGAGGATCTGTGGGCAATGAGCATTTGCAGGCCCCACGTTACTATCAGGGGCATGACGTGCTTGCGAGTTATGTGCATGGATGGAATCTGCCCAGTGAAATTTAAGTATGATTCAATCATGGAAACTATCAAAGTCAACATGAAATCAGTACTAATTAAGTACTGCCTCCCAGATCCCGGCATTAGACGTGGCCAGATGGCTGAATTTGGAATGGTTCGGAACCCAAAATATATATCTAGAGATGAAATGCCCAGGTTTTAGTACTGTGGTGTCAGGTTTGGTACTGTGGTGAGCTGGACTAAAGGCCGCTTGGGTTTACATTTTCATTACACATTAAACAACGTGAATAACCATGTTGAAATAAATCAACTGGAAAAGATCAGGGAATGGCAATAAATTTTTCTTTCCAAATTGCCAGGGCACAGGAATTTTAGTTGTAGCTACCAAATGGTAGGGGCATAGAAGAACTAAACAAAAACTCCTATGCAGACTGTCAAGCTTAATTGATTAAACAAAGTCAGCAATGCATGGGTTGAATGCTTCAAACTTCTAGCATCATTGATCACATCACTCAGCACATTATAGCGCACATTAATTAGACAATCTACCTTTCAATACGGACGCCATTATTTAGCTAGGTGTGATCACATATAATACTACAAATGCTAATATATACACAGATAGTAGACCCTTACTTGCTAATTGTACATTGGTCAGCCCCAAATTTGAGTTTCAAGACATATACTAATTTGATGTAACTGTCCATATCTTTCATAATCATTGAAGCTTCAACATATGGGTACATGGATCCATGTACCCATCATGCAAATATAACCCTCGGTTCATTCATCGATAGACGGTTTCTAGCAAACGTGATTGAGCTTATTGACCCTGAGCAGTGCAGGTGTGAATGTGTCATCGCTCCAGGATAACTGGAAAGTTAACGTGAAAACAGATTGATGCGTACAACTGCATGCCGACAGGGCAAAGGGAAATTAAACAAGCTTGCGTTGAATTAAATGTGCGATAAAGACACGTAGATGGTGGATATACGTGGTATAAAGTGCATTTTCTATGCACATCTCTACCACCTGACCTTACATTAGGTAAACTAGATTAATTTGTACTGGAGTTACAACTGCACTGGTGGACAACTCAGCAATACATAACCAATTTATGAACTAGTACTATACTAGTATATATATACATACATGAATGAAGTTTGGATCAAAGATTAGCTGCACATCATATCTGAAGTTGTTGGAAGGCTTAATAAATGTACTAATTAATAAATGAACATGTTGACGTGAAGAAAAAACCGAGTTATTTTTGTTAAGAATAAATATAATGGACGATTAAAAAAACAACAAATATAATTGACATTATTGCAAGTACGTGTTGTGTCGATGTGATGATCATGATCGAGGTACACATCAGGCCGGCAGACGGCAGGGATCGATAGCACGAGACGCACGGTAAAGTTGACGTGAACACCGGCCGGCCCGAGCATGGAATGCGTGCAAGTGCCAAAAGACAGTGATCCCAGCACACACGGCCAAGGAATGACGGAGCATGCATGCCGTGTCTGCGCCTAGACTTGCAATTCAGCTGCAAGGTAGGAGGACTTGGAAGCCAAACCTGTCGGCTAGATCGTCGACCGGCTGCAACAAGCTAAGGTCAACTCAGCCCTCCCATCTCCATGACGCCGGGGCGGCAGCGATGATGGGGCATAAAAAGATAACTACTGGCTAGAGATATAAACTATATATTGTGTGGTGGTTGCATTGTGATCGCGGTAGCTGCCGTCACATGGGGCATGCAAGACGTGCCGCCTCCTGAAACGAGCACCACCGTACCGTTGTCTGGGTCACCAACAAACCCGGCCCGCCGTGCTGGTTTAATTTCTATATGCAACTAACCAAATAATATGTATTTGTCTAAAAACAACACATTAAGGCGCCGTTTGCAAACTAAGTACTACATATATATCAACTCATAAAAAAAAAATCGGTCGGGCGGGAAAGACCGCCCCACCGGTATTGTTCTTAAGAAGAAACCTCATTTTCGGAGGCATATATATCAACTCATAATAATACGAATAATCACTTCACAAACTAAACTTGACATGACATGTATATACGGGCAAAACATATTTTCGCAGCGTATGTGTCATCAAACAAAGTAATTGTGAGCGTAGCTCCCAATCTCCGTAAATTAGGGAAAATCACACATAAAATAAGTTTGATGTGAAATCTACCATGCAATACCAAGCTTGCTCTTGAGCTCATCGTCGCCGGCTTGGGTGAGGGAGTTTGAGCACTGTTCGAGAGGAACAATGCATGGGCGCATCGGAGAGGAGTTGAGGCGTTGCAAGAAGCGGGCTCACCACCTTAGCTCCTGAACATGCTGCCAACTTTCCTTTTAGCTTGTAACCATGGCGTTCTATCATGACCAAACCCTCGGCAGTCTCTCTCAACATGGCCGACAACCCTAGATGACAAGCTTCCACTAGATCTAGATCTACCAGCCTAGGGAAAATAGAATAGAATCAACAAATGGCGGCAAAGGAGAGAGGGAGAAGAGGGAAGGAGAGAGTGTAGGCTAGGACTAAGAGTCCCTTATATGAGTGTAGGCTAGGACTAAGAGTCCCTTATATGAGAGACTGAGAAACCTCATGTGTAGTATTTAAAAGCTAGGATTTGCTTAGTTATTGGTTAGCTTGAAGGTAAACCTATTAATAGGTTTACCTCGGATAGACTCTATTGTTAGATGCAGCCCCGCCCCCACCCCTCCCCCTCTAATTAATTAGCTGATATAGAGTCACGATTGTCATAAAATGAACTAACCAATCTCCATTGTCATAAAATGAACTAACCAATCTCCGAAATTGGCTAGGTATTTTTGAAGTCAGAAACCCTTATTAGATCATGTCACGTGCGGACTTGGGCCCGTCGAGATCGGGCTAGGGCAGCCCAACCGGCAACGGCCGACCCACGAGGGGGCGGGGCGGCAGCGCCACCGCCACCGCCGCCACCGCCATCAACACATCATCATCATTTTTGTCTTCGTCTTGTCATTATGATATGATTATCTTAGAACTTTTGGTGTGCAAAGGGATATTCCAACTCTATAAGGAAAACTCTTATTACGAAATAAATAGAATTGCTTGTAAAGGTATTCGGTCATATAAGGAAACCTTTAGAGAGATTGCTTAGATTACAAGTTCCACTAGGAGGGTATATAAGTAAGGGGTTTGTAATCTCTTAGGGGACAAGCAATAAAGAAAATAATCTCGTGCTCTCTCTCTCTCTCTCTCTACCGCCGCCACCGCCCCAGCCCCCAGCGCCCGCCGCCGCCGCTTCGCTGCCCATCGCCGAACGCCACCGCGCCGGCACCGCCGTGCTGACCTCCTCCCCTACCGCCACCGCTCTCAACCGGCCACGGGGCGGGCGCCGCCACCTCCACGGCCGCCCTCGCCACCGCTGCCGCCCCGAGTTTGTCGCCGATGACGTGTCACAACCGGCCCAATCTATCCGATGCAGCGGCGGATACCGGTATCCGGAGACCAGGGGCGATTCCCACCACCCATGGCTTCCGATATGCGCAAGTTCACCAAGGCGCCAAGGAGCTCCTCGACGACAACTGCGCCAAGATCGCCACCGCCGACAAGATCGAGACGCGCCTTCACTCCATGGAGTACCTCTACACCGCCTCGAAGATTCAGCTTACCTCCTCTCCGCCGACGACCACGACGACCGCGGGAGGAGGACGGCCTAGGGGCAGCACCGCCGCCGGCAGGGGTGCCCCGGCGCCACCCCGGGCGCCACCCCACCCCGACGACGCCATCGACAATGACTCCGACCCCGCTATCCTCCAGGTGGGCGAGGTTAGCGACGCCGTTCGGGTAACGCACCGGACGTCATTGACATCGTTGCCGCGGTACCACGACACGGCCGCTCCTTCCTCTCCATCGACACCGCAACTTGCGCGCAGACTTTCCGGCGGCGACGATGGCGCCACCCGCGGCGCCCTCGCCCGTGGCGCCACCCGCGACGCCCTCACCCAGTCACCGACCTACCCCTCCTCTCGCCCGTCCGTCTTGAGGTCCCGGATACGGCGGCAACGACAACCCGACCTTTGGATACACAAGATGGAGCTGCTGTTCGAGGCGAAGGGCGACATCGATCCCGACTTCTATGCCCGATATGCCGCCTTCCATCCGACAGTCCCTCGCAGTGGTTCCACAAGGTTGTCCCGAGTTGGCCATTGGTCGAGTGGGGCGCGTTCACCCACTACCCGCGACGACTTTGGAGCCCCCATCATCACCCACACCACCGGGGAGTTCGCGCCTTCGCGCTCAGGGAGGACAGTGGGGCGACTACATCAACGCTTTTGAGGGCTATGCACCTCGCATGGACCTTGAGAGTCGACTTCACCGCATCAACTTTGTTCATCGGTGGCTTACGCGACACACTTCGTGCAGTGCTCAAGTGGTTCGAGCCACACTTTCGATGGAGGAGGCCATCGACCTTGCACGCCGCTACGATGACAAGTTATCGGGCGCCAACGGCGAGAGGGCGCCGATGACCACCGCCACGACAATGTCATCGACACCGGCGCCCGACATCGGCCAGCGGCGTTGGCGGCGAGCGCCAGCCGCCCGGTGCTGGCAGCGACAACGGAAGCGTCGGCGACCGGGCGTCGGGCGACCTCCTCACCGGCGGCACCTAGGTACCTCGGCGAACTAGGAGCTCGGCATCATTACAAAGCGCCATCGAGCTTGGGCAAGCTACTGCCGGAGTGGAGCCTCTACAACGGCATTGTAAGGTACTTCCACTTTGCTACTACATCCCCGTAGCCGCGGAGCTCCTCGGAACCTCCTCCTCGAAGGTGGTGTCCCCGCATGGTGTCGTAGTGGGCTTCCACCACCCGACTTCGTCAGCGTGAAGACTAGGCATTCCCGCAAGCGTGTTGTTGCTCATGGAGCGCTGAGCGTCAAACTTCGGCGACGTGGCGGTGCTTCTCTTTGGCGACAACAGCCGGGGAGTTCCTCGGCATCGACAACGCCGGTGTCGATCGATCGGGGCATCACAGTGCCCCAGTCGGGCTGCCCGTGCATATGGCCAGCGACCTCCTCTCACGGTCGCCTCCTTCGCCTCACCTCGTCCATGGTCATCTGTACTCGACATGCGTTCTCTGGTGCACATCCACGCCCGTGTGCGGCGTGTCGTATACATAATACTTCCAAAGACCCCCAGCTGCACACCGGACATTGGGTTGTGCGGCATTCTCGACGCCTCGGTGACGAGGCACGCGTGGATGGATCGTCCCTTCGTGCAGCCCCCGCCGAGCTATAAGTTCAGCATCTATTTCGGCAGCCTACACTTCGACTTCTCCTTCGGCGACAAGGATTCTACGGTGCCGCAACGACGTCAATGACAAGTTGGGTCCCCTCATCCTCAGCTACGAACCCGGCGTGGCGACGTCTCCGATCGGCATCGCATTCGCGCCAACATGGTGGGTTGGGCGGCACGTATTTTTGAAGTCAGAAACCCTTATTAGATCATGTCACGTGCCAGATTTGGGCCCGTCGGGATCGGGCTAGGGCAGCCCAACAGCAACGCGGCCGGGGGGGCAGCAGCGCCGCCATCGCCACATCATCATCGTTTTTTCCTTCGTCTCATCATTATGACAGGATTATCTTAGAACTTTTTGGTGTGCAAAGGGATATTCCAACTCTATAAGGAAAACCCTTATTAGAAATTAAATAGAATTGCTTGTAAAACGTATTCGGTCATATAAGGAAACATTTAGAGAGATTGCTTGGATTACAAGTCCCACTAGGAGGGCTATATAGGTAAGGGTCTGTAATCTCTTAGGGGAACAAGCAATAAAGAAAATAATCTCATGCTCTATCTCTCTACCGCCGCCGCCTAGCCCCCGCGCCCGCCGCCACGCCGCCCATCGCCGACCGCCGCCGCAAGACGCCGGCACCGTCGCGCCGACCTCCTCCCCTACCGCTGCCGCCGCAACCGCCACCAAGGCCGGCGCCGCCACCTCCACCGCCACCGCCGCCGCCCCCGAGAGTTCGCCCGCCCGACGTGTCACAACCGAGCCAATCTATCCGGCCTCAGGATGCATCATTTGATTGTAGTGGGCGTAGTCCTATGAAATTCCTTCGCTTCAATTAGCCAGGTATAGCTCAAATTTTGTAACATAGGGTTAGGTGGGGGTCTTTGGATCGATCTAATACTCTAGCTACAAAGCTAGACAAGGTCCCTTAGTTCATACTCCCTCCGTCCCCAAAAACATTCAATTCTCACTTTTCGAGAAGTCACCATTTTCAAACTGCCGGCAATTATATATTAAAATATATAAATATTTATACTAAGTAATTAGTATCATCGGAAAGATCTTAAAATCCAGCTTTTTAATAAATTTATTTAGAGATATAAATGTTGCACGTATTTTCTACAAACGTAGTCAAAGTTGAAAAAGTTTAACCGACACGCTTTCTATAGTTGCATGTTTTCTGGGTCAGAGGGTACAAATCTATAATACTATAGCTGCAAATACAAAGCTGTGAAAAATAAACCAACAAAGTTAGTTTGCACGAGCTAACCGTCCTCCAACCTCGAGCTGCTAGCCCTCCCCTAGCTACCGGCCGTACAGCTGCTGTCTAGCTGCACACCGGGCCACACGCTGAGTGTTCTCGTCCAGCCCCACCCCCTGCATTGACCCTATAAGCATTATTCTTTATTCCCGAATAATGCGAAATAGCCATCGAGACAAAAACAATTTAACAAAAGGCATCACAAGAACCCAAGTAAACACCGGCCAGAACGATGCCTACGCTCCCTTGCAAATCTCTCCCCGATTGATTGCATTGGTGGAACTTTGGCAATAAACAATCATTTGACACCTAACTTGTTCTGCTATAAAAGGCTCAGGTACACAGCCTCCAACACCATCCAACATCCACACCACTTCTTCTCCATCTAATTCTTGTTCTTGGTCTTCTTCCACCTCTCGAATTCTTGATCGAGCTCTCGCCATTGCCAATTCTCTAAAGGAGCTACATACTGTTAGCAGCGATCCATGGCGATCCCGGTGATTGACTTCTCCAAGCTGGACGGCCCTGAGAGGGCCGAGACGATGGCGGCCATCGCCGCCGTGTTTGAGCATGTGGGGTTTTTCCAGCTGGTGAACACCGGCATCCCCGACGAGTTGCTGGAGAGGGTGAAGAAGGTGTGCAGCGACAGCTACAAGCTCCGTGACGAGGCGTTCAAGGACTCCAACCCTGCAGTGAAGGCGCTCGCTGAGCTCGTGGACAAGGAGAGCGAGGACGGCCTCCCCGCGAGGAAGATCCAGGACATGGACTGGGAGGACGTGTTCACCCTCCATGACGACCTGCCATGGCCGTCCAACCCTCCCGCCTTCAAGGAGACGATGATGGAGTACCGCAAGGAGCTGAAGAAGCTGGCGGAGAAGATGCTGGGGGTGATGGAGGAGCTGCTGGGGCTGGAGGAGGGCCACATCAGGAAGGCCTTCACCAACGACGGCGAGTTCGAGCCCTTCTACGGCACCAAGGTCAGCCACTACCCGCCGTGCCCGCGGCCAGACCTCGTCGACGGCCTGCGCGCGCGCACACCGACGCCGGCGGCCTCATCCTGCTGTTCCAGGACGACCGCTTCGGCGGCCTGCAGGTGCAGCTTCCCGACGACAGCTGGGTCGACGTCCAGCCCCTCGAGAACGCCATCGTCATCAACACCGGCGACCAGACCGAGGTATGCGCGCGGTGATCATGCATAATCTATATTCCCTTACATATAAAAGTAGATGCCGTTGAATGCATGGCACGGTGGACTTGCGGATGGAGTTGATTAGATTACACTTGATCAGTAGCGAGCAGCTTGATTGTGCTTGCTTAGGGCGTCTCCAATGGTGACCAAATAGCTAGCTAGGAGGAATTCTATTGGCTATCAATGACACTTTACAAATAGCTAGCTAGATGAGGTATAAAAATAATATAAAAGTAACATATTGATTGGCTATCGAGGAGAGAGACCAAATAGTTAGCGACTCTCAAATAGCTAGCGACTAATAAATATCTAATCTAGCCCGCTCTCCTAGAAACATCTCTCTCACATAACTCTCGACTATAGTGTTTATTTTTCTTATTTAGATGTCTCATCTAGCTAGCGATTTGTAAAGTGACATTGATAGCCAATAGAATTGTTTCTAGCTAGCGATTTGGTAACCATTGGAGACGCCCTTAATGACTGCTAATGATCCATAAAATAATACGATGCGCATCAGTCAAAACAAATCATGTCAGGATGGCATGTGGTGGCCTTCTCTGATTCGTCAAGATCATCCATTATGGAACTAATTAGAATAACAAAACCTTATCTTTTTGTTAGTTTGGTTGTTGACATGTACTTGTGACAACCACCTGTACAAGTTACTTTTGACAACCGAGAAAGAAATTTAATTGCTCATCCTCTGCCGTGGTTGCATTTGACAGGTGCTGAGCAATGGCCGGTACAAGAGCGCGTGGCACCGCATCCTTGCGGCGCGCGACGGCAACCGCCGCTCCGTCGCATCCTTCTACAACCCGGCGCGCCTGGCCACCATCGCTCGGCGATTCCGCTGCGGACGCCGGTGACGGCGACTACCCGAGCTTCGTGTTCGGTGACTACATGGAGGTGTACGTCAAGCAGAAGTTCCAGGCCAAGGCGCCCAGGTTCGCGGCCGTGGCAGCGACGACGACGACCACCACCACCACCACTAAGTGACCATCAGCAGCTAGCACAGAGCTAGCTTGCAGCGCGTGCAGAGACATGCATGATCTCAACTTGCGAGGCTATATAGTAAAATAAATATTCACAATTAATCAAGTTAATCGTGCGATCACGGTACGGGCTTGTACGATAAGTAGGTTGTTAAGTGTGTGGTTTAATGTAATGTGTGTGTAGAATGGACGTGTCATACAAATGTGTGCTGGTGTGGATGCATGCCCTGCAGCGAGCAGTCACAAGAATATATATCTAATTGTGACAGATAAGCTTGCGGTGAGTGGTGGATGTGTGGTCAACGGGTGCCAGAGTGATTGTAGCTTAAAATGGCATCTGTGAGGATACTCCTCTACTTTTTTTTTTTTTTTTGGTACTTTGCTCTTCGGTTTGGGTCATCAGATTGTTCATGTGGTCAAGTGGTTTGTAATTGTACATTGTACTGAGAAAATATAAATTAAATACAGTTTCAGATTGGCTTTATAGGAATAATGTAGTTTGATGAATTTAGTGCATCGCGCACATTGCTGGTAAAGGCCTGTTTGCAAGAGCTAATAGCTGAGCTAAAAATTAGCTCTACTACACCAAAAAAAAAAAAGAACTAATAGGTGGGCTAGTTTGTTAAGCCAAGCCTTGAACTAGTTTTTAGTCAACTAGCTATAACTAATCCTAGCTCATCCAAACATGCCCGAACTCAATTCAATGTTATTGTTGGTCTTCCTCACTACTACTATACATGTTTTTGGAGGCTATCATTTTGGGTTTACGGACGTAGGCATCCACCTCCGGGAAGCCCATCACTATTAATTAGGCTTCCACGAGATGACCGACTTAGGTTGTCCACCTCCATTAATCGAATATTATGGTTAATGGAGATGAATTTTTTAAGGCGATTGCCTCACTAGTAGGAATGTGCACTTACAAAAAAAAAAAAAATTGTCACTAAGCAAGCGATATTAACGGAGGCCTCTCTCCTAGGCACTCTCATCTACTACACCTATGTAGCAAAGACCCACTATAGAGTTCTCTGGACATGCAGCTATGCCACCTCATCAGCCCCACTATGTCCACGTCATCAACGGGTCCCACAACACTAAGTCATGTAGGTGCAGCTTCAATTCAAAATGCGCAATGCATCTCTTGTCTCATGGTCGTCTCCACTCACCAACGGAGAGCTTTTCCTTGGTCTTCCACTAGCCACAGTAAATCATCATTATTATCCACCACTAATCAATCCCTCCACACAGCGCAGGTCTATTCGTATCACCTCCCCCAAATTTAGATTGCCATCTAATAGAACCCGTGACTGTGAGGGCCATGACGCCGCCGCCATCGAGGACGCCAACAGCGGCTCCGCTTCCTTCCAGGACGCCCCCCGACGCCGCCTCCATCCAGCCCGCCGCCGATGCCGCCGACGCTGCCTCCAGCCAAGACGTCGCTTCCTCATACCACTGACCGTGAGGGCCATGGTGCCACCTCCGTCTGGTATGCCCGCGGACGGCATCCTCGTCAAAAGCAGCGGCAACGTTTCTCACTGGCGGTTCTTTGACTACGTGAGTGACCTGCTGCTGCTGGTCCTTCTCTCGTGAGACGGGAGGGACTAGCGTTTCACAGTGCTGTTCTGCTTGGTTGCTTGCTTGGGGAGAGAAGCAGCGACGACATCGGGGTTTGGGGGTGCTATGCATTTATGCTGATTGATTTCATTCTGGATTATCTGATCTCGCTGCATTGGCAGGGAATAGCTGGATACACACGCGTGGATGGAGTGGGCTCCTCAAGGAGCACGTGAAGATTATGCTTAAGATGTTGAGTCTGTTTCTGTTTCTGTTGACCGGATGATTTCAGATAGACTTGGCATATTGATCCGTGCTCAATTCGATCATCAGGTTTGCATCGCCTACTGTGCAATTCGATCTTCACAGCACCTATCTTGTGATAGATTATGATATAGTGTAATGATACAAATAAATTATTGGTCTGTAATGTTGCTGGTAACACACCAACGGATGGTTGTATCACTTGCTTTATTAAAAGTTTATTAAAAAACTAAAATAAATTTGTTAACTAAATGGCTGCTCGCTCGACTACTGATTGATTGACTGCTCTCTCCAATTTCACCTAATGTTTGATTTTTTAATTGTGCAGGGTTAAACCTTACAAAGAATTGACGTCTGATTGTTTCACGGGCAGAGAGAAGCCACCAAGCATGCACGGAGCCAGCACTAGGGCTGGTGGTGCTCTAGCCCCTCCAAAAATCCGATAATCAAGGTTAAATACTGTAGCAAAAAAAAATCACCATTAAATCTTCATACAAATTAACATCTTCTTTGTTTCAGCCCCACTTAAAATTTTTTCAGCCTTCGTCACTGCCACCAAGGCCATACATGCCTGTACCACAGCCACTCACTATCAGCCTATCGTGTAATATACCGTTTAGATGGTAGCTCGCACACCTGCTTGCACCCTTATTTCTGTCGGTGCTGCTGAGCTCCACTCTGGTAACTAGGCACTCATAATTTTAAGGTTCCCCTGTTTCCTCTAATTGTTAAGCTTATTGTTTTGAATTTTGTCAGGTTGGGTCCCAACTCGAAAAGTGTGCTTGACGTTTTACCGGCAATATCACCATATATCTGGTATCTTAGCTTGCTGCTCCATACCACAAGTGTGACACCCCGCCTTCCAAAGGTTTATCTAAACAATGTTAGCAGCCAACGAGCGATACAACCCGTTTCTCCCATTCCGGCAAACTACCAACAAAGTTAGACAAGGTCAACCCCGTTTCTCCCATTCCGGCAAACTACCAACAAAGTTAGACAAGGTCCTCTGACCGACTAAAGCCTGTGTAACACCCTGCCTTCCAAAACCGCACCGCACAGCCCTTCCGAGGGGCGCGCACGCGTACACATAGCACCTTGCTTACACTTTTGTCCTCGCTTCGTGAAAAAGGGTTAACCCGAAGGTGATATGGCTGGAAGACAAAGGCTTATAAGTTGGCTTCACCCTTGCTTAACCAGCAAGGTGGTACTAAACAGGTGCGCGCAGTACTCATAGGCTTCTAACCGGGCCGCATCCTTATTGGGCCGGGTGTTACAACAAGCTTTTATCTCTTAATTTTATTTTTTACATCTGATGACCACATGCATCTTCTACTTTTTAAATCTTGCTACTCGCATGTACTTACATCTTTGAACTTAATTAGCTACGCTACTAATTTGATGACAATACACACCTTCCATTTGTATGACTTGCAACAATGGATAATACTGAAAATTCTTCGACCCATCTTCTAACAATAGTAAGCTTTCAGTCTCATTTTCGTTTCTCATGTGAATACTGATTGTAGACATTTCTAATAATGTTGTTTTTTTAAACGTATGCAGGATATTTGTCACGCACGCATGCAAGATTCTCAAAACTACATAGCCTGTCTAAAGATTGTGACCAATACATATATTGTTCAATTCGATTGTAATTTTGTAATTGAGAACTATCATTAATTAGTAATCCTTCGTACTCCTTCATGATGATCCTGTGCATGTATCATCTCTTTTTACTTTTAGGCATTTACTGTATTTATATTTGCTTCTGCATCATGCATGCATTGTCAGTAAAGGCAGACCACTTATCTTATATGGACACAAAATCTTTTTATTCCATCAATCCTTCTTTGCATTGAAATGGATGTACGGCACCAACGCGCGGCCTAATTCTCTCACACCTCGCAAATCACTTACCTTCAAGTCGTGATCGATCGGGCGCCCCTCTCAATTACTATTTATAGCGGCTTCACGGAGCTGCACCACCATCGTGATCGATCGGGCGCCCGACATATGCATGTTTGCATAGCTCTCTCTCTACTCTAGGCCATCCCCTCTGATCTATCTCCTCGAGATGATCCTACATACCACGCATATGCATGTTTGCTCCTCCGACTCTTCTGTTTTGTTTGTTATTAGGTGAAATCGTATAAAAAGCAAAATCATCTCTTGATTCTTATTGGTTAATATTTTGTTTTGTTATTAGGTGAAATCTTATATTCTTATAAAGCAAAATCATCTCTTGATTCTTATTGGTTAATATTTTGTCTTTCTACTTCCTACCCACGGCAACGCCGCAGGAATCCACCTAGTTCTATTAACAAAAGGTGGCACACTATTGCGCCTGTGTTAACCTGGGGATCCTTCTTCCCTTCGATCTCTAACCCAAAAAAAAGGAGTCCACCACCTGCCTAGCGCTGCATAAGTATAGGTATGGCAAGCAGGCTAGAAACCCTTGATATTTCAGGTGACTAACTATTGAAGCAAAGGAAAAGCTTGTATGGAACTCCGATTTGATGATCTTGGACATTGTGGAGAGCTAATCAAAAGCTCTATTGCTTTGAACTAATCTCATGTCAATTTGAGCAGATCCAGAATCATGAGAAACTCCAATTCATCGACCTCTTGTCTTGGTTTTAGTGGTTTTAATTTCGTTTATGTCTTTGCATCCGGGCTTGTACTTCTTTGTGTCTTAGACTTCAAGCATATCTTGTAAATATTCAACATGATATGTATGTCTTGTTTGAGGTGTGTTGACCATCCAAATCATCACATTGTCTAAGTCTGCATCAGCACAGCTTCAGAACAAGAGTGCTTTCTTAATAAAACTCGCCAACACGTGCTCCAAAGAAACCCTTCCATATATTATAGGAGGGATTTCAACATAATGAGAAGGCCGAAGATAAGAGTTCTCGGGGATTTTGACCCTAAATGGCCAAATCTTTTAATGCTGTCATTGAATCTCCGATGCTTAAGGAAATCACAAAGTGGCAGGCCGCCAATACACATGGGCTGGGCTAGGGGACAATCCACCCTTTGAAAAGTTGGATAGAGTTCTAGTAAGCACAGATTGGGAAATCATGTTCCCATTTACAACAGTAGAGCCTAGGGATAGGAATATCTTAGACCACACCCCCCTAGTGCTTAACACTGGCGCTTCGACCCACCTCACCCACAACCGTCGTTTCAAATTTGAGAGGGGATGGTTGATACGAGATGGATTTTATGATATGGTTGCAAATATCTGTCAATCTCCATGCTCCGGGTCTACCCCTATTGAAAGGTGGCAATTCAAGATCCGTAGACTCAGACAATATCTTAGGGGCTGGGCGAAACATACAGCAGGGTCATATCGAAAAGAAAAAAAGACTTTGTTGCCTCTTTTAGACAACATTGATAAAAAAACTGAGATCTCTCCCCTATGCGGTCAAGAGATTGATCCGAAGCACTATCCAAAAGAACGTTTAGTTAATCTTCCGAGAGAGGAGGAACTAAAATGGTATGAAAGAGCCAAAGTCAAAGCCCTCTTAGAAGGGGATGCTAATACTCGATTCTTTAATCTAGTGGCCAATGGGAAACATCGAAAACAACATATTTATAAACTTGAAAATGATCAAGGCGTTGTCATAGGTGATGATCACCTCAAAAGTCATATTATGACTTATTACAAAGACCTCTTTGGCCAGCCGGAAAATTCCGACATCTCCCCTCGATGGAAGACCAAAACCCGAACATCCCACATGTTTCACCGAAGAAAATGATATCCTCATTAATCTGAAGTGAGGGAGGCGGTTTTCCAAATGGAGCATAATAAAGCTTCGGGCCCAGATGGATTCCCTGCGGAATTCTATCATGTGTTTTGGGGAGTCATTAAGGAAGATCTTTTATCCTTATTTGCTGAGCTGCATAGAGAGGCTCTTGACCTTTACATCCTGAATTTTGGTATTATTACTTTAATTCCAAAAGTGAATAATGCGATAAAAATTCAGCAATATAGGCCTATTTGTGTTCTTAATGTGAGTTTTAAGATATTCACTAAAGTGGGCACAAATAGGCTTAATTTGGTAGCTAAAACTGTGATGAGGCCAACACAAGCATCGCCTTTATGGCCTACGAGAATATAATGGAAGGGGTCATAATCTTACACGAAAACTATTCATGAACTTCACACCAAAAAGAGAGACGGTGTCATTTTCAAAATTGATTTTGAAAAGCCATACGACAAAGTGAAGTGGTCTTTCCTTCAACAAACGCTACGAATGAAACGTTTCTCCCCCAAATGGTGTCGGTGGGTTCACAATATGGTCACTTTGGAGGAAGCGTGGGGATAAAAGTCAATGATGACATAGGACCCTCCTTCCAAACCAAACGTGGTCCCCGGGCGGGAGACCCTATGTCACCGATCTTATTTAACATCGTTGTCGATATGCTAGCTCTTCTCATTCATAGAGCGAAAGTCGATGGCTAGATAAGAGGTGTCGTCCCTCACCTTATAGATGATGGGTTATCCATACTACAATATGCGGATGACACTATTCTATTTATTGATCACGACCCGCAACAAGCACAAAATCTGAAATTGTTGCTTTGCGCATTTGAGCAATTATCTAGGCTAAGATCAACTTTCACAAGAGCGAAATCTTACGCTATGGTGCAGCTAAAGAGATGGAATCCTTTTTATACCAATCTCTTCGGATGCAATATTGGGGAGTGTCCATTTAGATATTTAGGAATCCCAATGCACCATAGACAACTCCCCGAACTCCGAATGGAGAAAGGTGGAAGATCGTTTCGAACGTAAACTATCTTGTTGGAAAGCAAAATACCTCATATATGGGAGAAAACTAGTTTTGCTTAATTCGGTCTTAAGCAACCTACCTATGTTCATGATGTCCTTCTTTGAGATACCTAAAGGGGTGATTAAAAAACTTGATTATTATAGATCAAGGTTCTTCTCGGTAAGGCTCTTCGGATAAACATAGATATAGACTTGCCGGATGGGACATCCTGTGCCGCCCTAAAGACCAAGGGAGATTAGGTATCCTAAATCTAGAGTTACAAAATAAGTGTCTTCTAGCCAAATGGTTGGTTAACTTGATGAACACGGAAGGCATATGGCAATCTCTTATAAAGAATAAATACCTAAAAAATCCAAATCCCTAACTCAAGTGACAACCAAACCTAATGACTCTCATTTTTGGAGAGGCCTCATGCATATTAAAGAGGAGGTGTTGGCTAAAGGTTCTTTCGTTATCGAGAGATGGAACCACCACTAGATTTTGGGGACGATACATGGGTAGGTAATAAGCCTCTAAAAGCTAGATATCCATCTTTATATAATATTGTGCGAGATCCGTACACAACCGTAGCTAATGTGATGGCTACTAGCCCACTAAACATCTCTTTTAGAAGGGTTCTGGTGGATAATAAACTTACAGAATGGCTAAATCTAGTAGCACACGGATCTCAAATGTCGAATTGGTGGATGGGTCGGACTACTTCAGATGGAGCCTAACCAAATCCGGTTATTCTCTGTCCGCTCAATGTACCTCGACCTAATGAATACATAGACACCTTTTCGTCATAAGAAGATTTGGAAGATAAAAATTCATCTAAAAATTAAGATCTTTCTTTGGTTTTTCAGAGGGGGGTAGTCTTGACCAAAGACAACCTCGCCAAGAAAAATTGGAAAGGGAGTCTGAAGTGCATATGCTGTAATAGGAATGAAACTATCCAACATTTATTCCTAGACTGTCTCCTTACCAAAATGATCTGGAGGATTATCTTTTATGCTACTAGTCTAACTCAACCTCGATCAATCAGCCATATATTCGGGAATTGGCTAGCTACTCAAAATAAAAAGATTAAAAATTTGATTTGGGTGGGTGTGGCTGCCATGTGCTGGGCTATCTGGAGATGCCGTAATGATGTTATTTTTAATCAAATGAAATCTAACTCCATTTTGCAGATAATTTTCAGAGGAGCATACTGGTTACGCTCTTGGGCCCCCTCTGCGCAAATGAGGAGGAGATCAAATGACGAGCAAGAAATTAGAAATTATTGCTCTAGAGATTTCCAATAAAGGATGGAATCATTTATATTGTTTGAACTAGCTTCCCGGTCGATTTATAACACCATGGCTTTATCTTTTCTTTCATTTGAAAGATTGTGTAATAATTAGTCGTGTACATCCTTGGATGTAGAGGCCGGATATGATTATCCATTATCTAAAAAAAGTCCACCTTGCATCCATTGGAACTATACCCTTGTACTAGCAAACATCTTTAGTCGAAATGGCTTTGCTGATCAACAAACACCAAAAATCTAAACTACATGGCCCTTTTGCTGGCCACATCCTCTCGTGCCCGTTTTACCGTACTTGTGGGGAGAACAAGATAAAGTTAGATCTGAAGAAAATGAGGCTCTCTTGGCCCCCTTTTTAGCCGAAATCAAGCAAGCTATTTTTAGCTGCTATGATGAAGGTTCACCAGGACTTGATGGTCTCCCGTTTCTGTTTTACCAAAAGTTTTGGAAGGTCATTAAAGATGACATAGTGGCTCTTTTGAGGATTTTCAAAAAGGAGACCTAGATCTTTATAGAATAAATTGTGCCTTAATTACACTTATCGCTAAAATAGGAGATGCAACAAACATGAAACACTTTAGACTAAAGCTTCAAAATCTTTTCAAAGATCATGACAATTAGACTAAAGCTCTATAGTTCAAAGAATTATGGCCCCAACTCAATCTACCTTTATTAAAGTAGATTTATTTTAGAAAGCGTGGTTATTGCACATGAAGTAGTACATAGCATTCATAGTAAGGGTGATAAGGGAGTTATACTCAAATTAGACTATGAAAAAGCATATGATAGGGTCAGTTGGAGCTTTCTCTTTGACATGCTACAAGCTAGAAACTTTGATCCCAGAGTGATTAGCTGGATTAGACAATTAGTTGTAGGAGGATCTTTGGGTATAATGATGAATGGAGAAGATAGCTCTTACTTCAAAACAGGGAAAAGGGCTTAGACAAGGAGATCTCCTATCACCCTTCCTTTTCAACCTAGTAGGAGATGGTCTTTCCAAAATGCTAGAAAAAGCTGCAAATAAAGGTTTGATTCATGGGCTGCTAGAAGATTTTAGACCTGGTGGTATAGTACTGCAATATGCAAATGACACATCTTTTTTTCCAAAGCAGATGAGTCTTGTCTTAGGAACTTAAAAGGTGTCTTGATGTGCTATGAGTAGGTTTTTGGTATGAGGATTAACTTCCACAAAAGTGAATTAGTACCCATAAACCTAGACATAGTTTAGGCACACAATTTTGCTCATATTGTGTCCTGTCCTTTAGGAGACTTTCCAATCAAATACCTAAGAGTTCCCTTGCATTTTGATAAATTGTCCAAAGAAGACATTCAATTGTTGGTAGACAAGATTTTGAAGAAAGTAGCAGGCTGGAGAGGAAGATATTTATCCCTAGCAGTTAGAGGCATGCTTATTAAAACATGTTTGGCTAGTATACCTGTTTACCTCCTTTCCTTCATAAAACTTCCTAAATGGGATTAGAAACTTTAAATGCCCATATGAGCAATGATTTGTGGAATGACTTTGTGGAGTGTCATAGATACCATTTAGCAAACTGGGAGTTAATTTCGATGAGGAAGGAATATGGGGGTCAGGGAATACCAAGCCTTAGAGATCTGAATGTTAGCCTAAGGGCATCTTGGCTGAAAAGGTACAATACAGATAAGAACAAATTGTGGACAGAACTTTTAGATTACAAGTACAATACCTCCAAGCCCAACATCTTATAGACAAATACAACATGCTCTTCTAATTTTTTTTCGAAAGTTTCTTGTGGGAAGCACATGCTACCAATATGGGATACAGGTGGAAAGTAGGCAATGGTAGGAAAATCAGGCTGTGTGAAGATAACTGGTTGGGATCTTTGAGTTTGGCCATACAATTCTACCCTTTATATCCACGTTTTAAATAGCGCTATAGCGGCGCGAGCATGTCACGCCGGTTATCACACTTTTTCGTGCTATTCGCGCTATTTGAGCTATAGCACGCTATAGCGCCGCTATTCGCGCTATAGCGCTGCTATTTGTCGCTATTCGCGCTATAGCGCCGCTATTCACGCTATAGCGGCGGCAGCAGCCTGGCGCTACTACGCATAGTTGCCGCTATAGCGCGGCTATAGCGCCCAATAGCGTCCAGAAAGGCCTGACGCTATTTTTCATAGCCCGCTATTTAAAACATGGCTTTATATAGAATAGTTCATGAGAAAGGTAAATCCATAGCTGAACTGTGGGATGGTACTAACTTAAAGCGTACCTTTAGAAGAACTGTAACCATTAAGCAATACCAAGACTGGTTAGATATAGTAGAATTAGTTTCTACCATTGACTTCTGTGATAATGAAGATGAAATGAGATGGGAGTATAAGTCCTCTGGAACCTACTCTTCTCAGTCTTTATACAAAATAATCAACTTCAGAGGCATTAATTCTGTGCATGTTCCAGCTGTATGGAGCCTCAAAATCCCTCCTCGGGTTCACTTTTTCTTGTGGTTGGTTATCAATAATAGGGCCCTAACTAGGGACAATTTAGCTAAAAGAAGAAAAGTAGAGGATGAGACTTGCTTATTTTGTTCAGAGAAAGAATCCATTCACCATTTGTTGTTTGATTGTGTAGTAGCCAAGCGTTGTTGGAACATTATCTCTAATTAATATTGTAGGTTACCAGATAGGTAATAGTATGTTGGATGTTGGTAGATGCTGGTTAAGTAATAAAAGGTTTTGTATTATTAATATGTTTTCTTCAGAAGTTATTTGGGCTATATGGAATCTTAGAAATCAAATGTGTTTCCAACAGCTTGGGTGGAGAAGCATGGAAATGATTCTGGATATATGGGCTCCTGGTGAAATGGGTAGTCTTGTGCCCAGCCGATGAAAAAGTTCTGTTCCTGGACTATGCTGACAAGATGAAGGAGGAGGCTGGGAGAGTTCTTTGGCTCCCAATGACATCTCTCGCTGGCTGAAGCTCCAGAAACCCACAAGCTTCGAAATTGAAGAAGAACTCATGGAAGCTGAATACTCAGGAGATGTAGAACAAGCTCTTGTACCTGGTGGTCGTCGCTGGAGGTCACCATGATGTGAACCACGCAAAAGAAGGAAATTGATGGGAGGCTCCGGATGAGAAGATGCGAAGCAAAACCTTTGTTTCTATTCCGTTGCTGTAGTCTGGCTATTCTGTAATAGTTTCTACTTTGTCTTAGTCCCTGAACTCTAACAAAGTGGTTAAAAGTGTCCATGGGCCTGGCTAGGCATCTGGTGGAGGGTGGAACTCTTAAAACTGTGTTGTAAACGATTTGTTCTTTTGATGTAAATTGAAAGGCCGGGCATATGCCCTTGAACTATAAAAAAATCTCACCGTACTTGTCGGCGTGGCGGTGGCCAAAGGAAGCTCTCATGCACCATCGGACTATGGAGGCCTGCCTTGCATTGCTAAGGCTAATCCGTTGTGGGACAACGTCCTATGGCCACGCAAGTTGATTCAGTGGGCCAGTGCGTGGCATGACGACTACAATGTTTGTAGCAGAATGTGGCAGTCAATCTTGCATCGCAATAACTCTGATGAATAGGTGTAGGACATCATTAATTGGCAGTGACGGCGCAAAATGATGATGGCTCATCGACTGATGGCTTTGCCTTTCCAGGATATGATGGTGTAATGTGGCAACTGGCTATTTAGGGACATGTATGGAAAGGACTGAGGTTCCATGCCAACTGGTTGTCCTGGCGGTTTTAGGATTCAAAAGGTAAAAGATTTCGGAGCCTAACGAATGAGTGAAATTCGAAAAAATTCAGACTAGGGTTCAGCTGTTTCTATATAAAATTTGGCCAAATTTTGACTCAAATTTATAGTTGCATCCAAATACGTACATAAATGGAACAGCACATAATCATGCGAGGAAGAGGAGAAAGACTCAAACACTGATGAAAGAACAGAGCGCACCTGCATCTTGACCATTACAGCCGTGAAACCTCCGTGGAGAAGCAGATTAAACAAGAAGTTGCAAGGGATCCAGGCATCGCCGCGAGGCCGCTGTTGCTGCCCTGCCCGTCGCGGGCTAGCAGCCAGCCACCATGGGAGAGGAGAGTTCTAGGTTTCAGAATGAGTGTCCGTGCTTTTCAACAAGGTCTAGACTGTTATGGGCCTTGGTTGAATCTACAATTCAAATCGGGCCTAATTTTTTAACCGGATTTGTTTTTTTCTCTGGCCCAACCGAGATGGGCGACCAAATTTTGGCCCATTAGGGGCGAATCCCAGAACCATGTTGTTCCTTAGTTTAAGCTTAGTTTATTAAGAAAAGAAATCAGAAATCTTCAATGAATACTGTACTTAATCTAAGATATATATCACAGGTGATCGATTTTATTTGCTAGAACTTATATCATGCCTCCGAACTTCATTAGCGATGACAGACGTCTGTTTAGACCATCACCTATGAAAAACAAGATTTGTTAAATTATAAGCACATGCAAATTGTTGGGCAGCATGAGTGAGTATGTAACCGTACTAATCACTCAGCAAGTAGCACGGGGACACTCGATAGGTTCGCTACTCCGGCCACCGCCGAGAGCAACGCCGCCGCCGGCCACCAAGGCACGGGTTCAGGTTCTAGATCGAGTTCGAGTTCTCATCCTCCAGCACACGCAATACATAGGAGCCGTTCAGGCCTCCGACACCCGTTACATGGGCTGAAAGCAAAAACATAACTGGATACAGGAATTAAGTAGAATGGGCCGCATTCAGCCAGTCACCCAATCTGGCCCGCTCAGCTTCGAATTGCCCTTCCTGACGCGCGAGCTCTTCCTTTGAACGTCCAGGTCTTCAGACTTGTCCTTCTCAGTGCTTGTCGATGATGGTGCTCCCAGGTTGGTGACATCTCCTCCCCCATAAGAACTGTCTTGCCCCAAGACAGTGCTCTGGGAAACTCTTGTTGCAACGCTTCCTCATCTTCCCATGTTGCCAGCTCAACAGGCATACCCGACCACTTGACAAGCACTTGAGCAACAGAAGAGTCATTATGAACATGCAGGCGGCGATCAATGATAGATTCAGGTACCTGGAATGGAGGTCCAGAGCTTAGAAGAGTGGGGCAAACAGCAGTAGTAGAGGGTACAGCGTGCTTCAACAGTGATACATGAAACACTGGATGTATGTGACTAGTGACAGGTAGCTGCAACTGATAAGCCACGTCATTGATCTTGGCAACTATTTGGAATGGACCGAAATAGCGAAAGGCAAGCTTGTTTGAGGATCTAGTCGCCAAAGATGTCTGAACATAAGGCTGTATTTTCACATAAACCATGTCACCCACTGCAAATTCCCTGAATGATCTCTTCTTATCAGACTGGTTCTTCATCTTTTTCTGAGCTCTGTGTAAATGTTGTTGAACAAGCTGCTGCATGAGATCTCTGTTGTACAGCCAATCATTCAGATCAGTATGATCTGTGTTTGTGGGAGCTTCAATGCCCAATTCTCTAGGGTGATGCCCATACAACACATAAAATGGTGTTTTGCCCAGAGATGAGTGCCAAGAGTTGTTGTACCAATATTCAGCCAAGGATAACCAAGAAGACCACTTACTGGGGCAAGAGTGAACAAAGCACCTGAGATATGTTTCTAAACACTGGTTGACTCTTTCAGTCTGACCATCAGTTTGGGGATGGTATGCACTACTCATGTGTAGTTTAGTACCCAGCCATTTGAACAATTTCTGCCACAATTTGCTAGTGAAAATCTTGTCTCTATCAGATATGATCATTTGAGGGAGGCCATGGAGCTTAAATATATTGTCCAGAAAGATGATGGCAATGTCTAGTGCAGTATAAGGGTGGGACAAGGGTAAGAAATGGGCATACTTGGTGTACTTATCGACTACCACCAAAATGGAGTTGTAAGACTTGGATCTGGGCAACCCTTCAATGAAATCCATAGTTATAGTTTGCCATGCACCTTCAGGTACAGGTAATGGAGACAAGAGGCCAGGAGAGGCAACTCTTTCAGTTTTTGCCTGTTGGCATGTAGAGCACTGAGCAACAAACTCCCTCACAGTTTGCTTAAGATGGGGCCAGGCAAACAGTCGCTTGACTTTGTAATATGTGGCTTCATATCCAGAGTGACCTCCTATAGGGCTGTCATGGAGTGCCAGTAAGATCTGCTGCTGAATGTCCTTGGCATTACCAATCCAAATCCTGGACTTGAAGTATATCAACCCTTTAGTTAGTGTATAGTTGCCTGCAGGAGATGAAACTGACAACTCTTGAAGTATTTTAGCAGATTCAGGATCCTCAGTATAAGCCTGGTGAACAGCCTGCACCCAAGGTGGAGTGGCTACAGAACAAGTAGCAAGATCATGTTGAGCAGCATGAGTTGTTCTAGAAAGGGCATCTGCCACCTTGTTTTCAGCCTTGCTTGTAAACAATTTTATAGGTGAGGCCTAACAACTTTGTAAGGGCCTTATGCTGCCAAGGGGTTTGAAGTCTTTGATCATCTAGATGTATAAGACTTTTTTGATCAGTTTTGATAATAAATTCTGAGTGCTGTAAGTAAGGCCTCCAATGATCAACAGCAAGAAGAATAGCATAGCACTCTTTTTCATATGTTGAAAGACCTTGTGACTTGGGTCCCAAAGCTCTACTGATAAAAGCAATTGGGTGACCATTTTGGTGCAACACTGCCCCTATGCCTTTATCTGAGGCATCTGTTTCAACTACAAACACTTGGTTGAAGTCCGAAGTGCAAGGACAGTCTGTGTGGTAAGAGCATGTTTCAATGCCTGAAATGATTCTTCAGCTTCAGAGCTCCATACATAGATAACACCCTTCTTTAACAAGTTGGTAAGGGGTTTGGATATGATCCCAAAATGCTTAACATATTTTCTATAATAACCTGCCATCCCCAAAAAGCTTCTCAGTTCTTTGGTATTCTGGGGCTGTGGCCATTCAGAAATAATCCGAACATTCTTTGGATCAGTAGAGACTCCAGATGGACTAATCACATGGCCCAAGTAACTCAGTTCTTGTTTAGCAAAGGAACATTTCTTGAGTTTGACAAACAGTTTGTGTTGCTGTAAGAGCTTGAAAACAGCCTCAATATGTAGAAGATGTTCTGCCCAGCTAGCACTATAGATAAGTACATCATCAATGAACACTACAATAAACTGTCTGAGAAATGGGGCCAGTATTTTGTTCATTGTTTCTTGGAAAGTTCCAGGACCCCCAGTCACTCCATATGGCATAACTTGGTATTCATAATGGCCATTATGAGTTTGGAAAGCTGTTTTGTACTCATGCCCTGCAGCCATCCTGATCTGGTGGAATCCAGATGCCAGATCCAATGAAGTGAACCACTGAGCACCATTGAGTTCATCTAAGAGTTCATCAATAATTGACAGAGGGTACTTGCTCTTCACAAATCACAAAGATTGAGTTTTCTCAGAGTCAATACGAGTCGCCAAATCCGCTTTTCTTTTTGACTAACAGGACTGGGGATGAGAATGGACTTGAACTGTGAGTGATCCATCCCTTTTCCAGCATTTCCTTGATTTGCTTCTCAATTTCACTTTTCTGAAAAGGATTATATCTGTAGGGCCTTACTCTAAATGGTGCTGCCCCTGGCATCAACTGAATAGTGTGATCACCCTGTCTTCTAGGTGGCAACCCTGGTATAGGCTGAAAAATATCAGCATACTTGGTTAGGAGCTTTGAGATATCTGCAGGGATAGGGTCATTGGGCAATTCCAGCTCTTGAGGCACCTGGTCTAGTCTAACCATATATAGCAGAGAATTATGTTTGATCATGGAATCCAACTGAGCAGGATCAACAGGAGGACCCATTACAGGTTTATCAGAGAAACCCTGAATTCTGACAGGTTTACCAGCCACTGTAATTTCAATCCACTTTTGTCTCCAGTGACTATTCATGGGGCTAATAGCTGCCAGCCAATCTAGTCCCAAAACTGCATCATAACCACCCAGTGGTATAATTTTGAAAGAATTCCTGAAGGATATGCCATTAAGATTCCAAAGCTATAAATGGAGTTCATGTGTACATTCCAGTAAATTTCCATTGGCCACTTTCACATATACAGGTTCAGGTAGAGGTTGCTTGTTTGGAAATCTGGCCTCCAGATCAGAACTGAGAAAACAATGTGTGCTACCTGAGTCCACTAGCATATAGACTTCCTCTTCACCAATGAAACCTCGAAGTCTCATGGTTTTGATACCCTCAATACCATTCATGGCTTGAAATGAGATTGCACACAGATCATCACCAGAATCTTCCTCAACAGGTTCTTCAATTTCAGGTGAACTTGCTGAATCGGAAGAAATGACCAGACCTCCTCCATAGCATGCGGAGACACCGACATTGATGACCAGGATTCCATTTCTCTCCACATTTAAAACACAGACCCTTGGCTCTTCTGTAGTTCTTGAGTGTATTAAGTCTATCTTCAGGCATCTTCTGTTTGCCAACCTCAACATGCTTCTTATCATCAGATGGTGTTGTCAACCTTGAGTAGGGACCAAGGGAAGGCCAACTGACTTGAAAGAATCTAAATAAAACTTCCTGCTGGAAGATGATGCTTCAGTCTTCCTACTGCTGGGGTAAGTCCCATGCAGTGCTTCTTCCTGCAAGAGAGCCAAATTGCTAGCAGTATCGAGATCATGTGGCTGGTGCATCATGACAACACATTTTATCTCCTTCTTTAACCCATCAATGAACCTATTGGTAATAACTGCTGGTGAAAGTGTGGGATCATGTGCCAAAATTTGGTGGATTAGGTCACAGAAATTGGTTATATAGTCTTGTACTGAGTGGGTTTGGAAAATGTGGAAGAATTGCCTCATGAGGTGGTTATGTTCATCTCGATCGAATTTGGCACTAACTATAGCGGAGAAATCATCCCAAGGCATATCATAAACATTAGACTGAACAACGATGCGACCACGAGCAGCGAGAACCACTAAGATGCATAGTACAAAGATCGATCCACAAGTATGGCTCTATTTGGTACATGTCAAAAAATGTTTTACAGTTTTTCAGCCATAGTTGGTGCCATCAAAGTGTGGAAAGGGTGGGTCTGGAATTTTGGGATAACGGCGATGTCTAAGATGGGAATGGGCATCATGATCCTCATAGGTCAAGTAATGTGTATGAACAAGTATGAGAAGCAGGATTAGTCGGATTCACCGCACCTGGATCAGGGGGTTGACCCGGGGCGATGGTATACACCGCCCCAAAGCCAGCCGAGTGGTGGTCAATTGACCCTGACGCCGCCCCAAGCGGGTGTTGCTCCAGATGGGCGGAGAGCGGCATCACAGCAGCAGAGGAGGTAGTTGTCCTCCCGCTGGCGCCGAGGATGATGACGCGATGGTGACGTCGCCCGCTGAGCCCTCGACGTTGTGAAGAGGTACAGCCTGAGGTAGCGAGCTGAGCGCGTTGTCGATCTTCGTCTCGAGAGAGTGTACGGTGGACTCCAGCTTCGACACGGCCATCCATCTCCGGCCCATGATGTGAAGGAGTTGACGGATTTCTTCGGGTTCGTCGAGGTCCTTGGAGTTTCGCCAGAGACCGAGGATCCGGCCGAGCTTCTCCTCCGGGGTGCTTTGAGCCATGACGCGACGAGTGCCGTATGGATGCGTCACCCGAGTTGGCGCCACGGTGAGGGACTTTGGGTGGATTTAGTGCAAATTCGCTCCGCGCAGATGGGAATCGGGTGCAAACTCGGCTTATGACCGAGCCTTGTGTCCTGCTCCACGATGGATGAGTGCGGCGGTGATGAATCGGAGATTGGGACGAGGGGAAAAACACGGCGGCGGTGGTGGAAGTGGTGGTGAGAATCGAACGGAAGTGGTGGTGAGGATCGAACGAGTCCGATACCGGATGTAACCGCATTCTAATCACTCGGCAAGTAGCACGGAGACACTCGATAGGTTAAGCTACTCCGGCCACCGCCGAGAGCAACGCCGCCGCCGCCACCAAGGCACGGGTTCAGGTTCTAGATCGAGTTCGAAGTTCTCATCCTCCAGCACACGAAATACATAGGAGCCGTTCAGGCCTCCGACACCCGTTACATGGGCTGAAAGCAAAAACATAACTGGATACAGGAATTAAGTAGAATGGGCCGCATTCAGCCAATCACCCAATCTGGCCCGCCAGCTTCGAATTGCCCTTCCCCGACGCCACGAGCTCTTCCTTTGAACGTCCAGGTCTTCAGACTTGTCCTTCTCAGTGCTTGTCGATGATGGTGCTCCCAGGTTGGTGACAGAGTAATCTGCAAATTTACCTGATCGATGATGAGGCAGTACCAGCAGCCAAATTATAGAGCACAGAGATCTTTCAGACGTTTTATGTTGTCTACACCATGGTTTGTCTTCTCTGCAGGAGTGAGTAGATCAACGATGCAGTTGATGTCCCTATTTGGCACATCTCTCACCTTTTGGCAACATACACTGACGTACGATGGCAGTATAAGGGGATATCCAGGCTTGATGTACTCTTCGCATTCCTTTAGGATGGCAGCCTTCTGTTCCATCGTACAAGTACCACCAATCACTTTGTTTGGAGATAGAAAAGCAAACAGGAGAGGGAGAAAAACTATGTTATCTTGCCAACGCATCTTAGATAACTGCTATATGAGCGCCTGGCGCTGAATGGGTGAACATGAATCTAAACTAGATGTTCTGTCGGCAGTTAGTTCTAGCATTCGTGCTGGAATTTATAGGGAAGGGGAAGACCCAAGGATTCCAAAGCGTTTAATGCCTGCGATCCTCCAGATGTGATAGAAGAAATATGGATATGCATAAGGTATCTTAACATTAATAAGGTACTTGTACATACTCACTCGGGATGGTATTAGAAGTCGTTTAGGACAGTGACACGGTCTCCAAAACACAAATTTGACCTCTTATTATTATAAAAATATTTATGGAGATGTGATATATATATACTTTTACCAAAGTATTTTTTAAGACAAATCTACTCATATAATTTTTACATTCACAAACTCAACAACTTAAAAATTATTGATGATTTATATTCCTGATGATGTTTGACCCAAACCTTGTCCAAAACGACTTCTAATACTATCCCGGAGGGAGTAGTAAATATTCGCTCCATTCAAGTTATAAGACTTTCTCGCTTTTCTAGATGCATTTTCTTTACTATGCATCTAGTTATACGCTATGTCTAGATACAAAGTAAAGTAAATGTATCTAGAAAAGTCGAAAAGTCTTATTATTTGGAATGGAGGTAGTACCTCTTTTTTTTTCTAGAACATACTCCCTCCATCCAAAAAATGTGTTGGTTTAGGTTTTTCGGACATCGTGTTTAACCGTTCATCTTATTTAAAAAATTTATGCAAATTATAAAATAAATCATTATCAAACTATCTCTAGTGATAAAGTAATTCATAACAAAATAAATAATATTTATACAAATAATTTGAATAAACGGTTGGTCAAACAACAAGTCAACAAAACCTAAAACGATACTCTTTTTGGGATAGAGGGAGTACTACATAGTAAATACACAAATGTTCAAGTACCAATATCAAAAATCATGTCCACACAAATGTACATGCATGCACACTCTATTCACATTAAGGTATTAATAATGCCTAGAAGAGACTGGATATGCATGAAGTCACAATAGATGCTTTACTATTAATATGTACTCACTCCATACCCGATAAGCAAGTCGCTCAGGGACGGCAACACGGTCTATAAAGCCTAACTTTGGTTTCTTATTTTTCTAAAAATATTATTGAAAAATAATATATCTATATCTATACTTTTATGAAAATAGATTTCAAAACAAATATATTCATGTGGTTTTTCATATTTCCAAACTCAATGATGTGAAAGTTATCATCATTTAGATTCCTAATGTTTGACCTAAGTCTTGTCCAAAACAACTTGAATCATATGGCTACACTATACAGAGTTCATGAGGGTGATATTGTTACTTGCAATTTCCACTATGAAAGTTGAGTGGTTAGATAAGGTCAAGTTGGGGTATACTTGACAGTTCAAAAGCTACTTGAATTGTTGCAAAAACCCACGAAGGACAATATCGGGATCTTTGGGTTCAGTGTGACAAATGGAATTATTAGATTAAATGACAAAATTTGGTTGGGCAAGAATGAGTTAGCTCAACAACATATTATGCAGGTTGTGCATTATAGTGGAGTTGGGGGTCATTCGGATACTTGCCCACTTATCACAGAATTAAACAGACTTGTCACCTAGCCTAATATGAAGCAGCTCATATATTAATGAATGTGAAATCTGTCAACAAGCTAAGGTGGATCATACAAAGCTCCTAGGATTATTGCAGCCTTTGCTTGTCCTTGGAAAGTGGTACGTATGGACTTCATTGAAGGTTGGCCAAATCTCGAGAGGTTTAATTCTATGATGGTGGTAATATATAAATTTACAAATATGGTCATTCCATTCCTCTTAGTCACCCTTACAATGCATTGCAAGTGGCTCAAGCTTTTATGGATACTGTCTATAAGCTGCATGGTATGCCCGAGGGCATTGTGTCTCGATAGAGATGCTATTTTCACAAGTTTAGTATGGGAGGTAATGTTTAAACTATCTGACATACAGTTGCTTATGAGTTCTTCTCACCACCCCAAACAGATGGACAAATAGAAAGGTTGAATCAATGTCTAGAAACCTTTTTAAGGTGCAGTGTCAATGCATGTCCAGACAATGGAGCAAGTGGTTGACTATGGTTGAATTCTGGTATAACACATGTTACCACACCGCTCTGGGGATGTCTCCTTTCCAGGGCATTATATGGATATGTTCCAAGAACATATGGTATTCCAGTCCCGCTCACATGCATTGTCCCGACTTGGAGCGGTGGTTAGTGGAAAGAAATTTGTTGAATGAAGTATTGAGCCACCATATGCATAGAGCCCAGCAAAGAATAAAGTTTCAGGCTGACAAATTGATATCTGAGAGAGAATTTACAATAGGAGATTGGGTATATTTGAAGCTATAACCATACATTCAATCTTCTGTGGCACCAAGAGGAAACAACAAGTTATTGTTCAAGTTTTATGGGCCTTCCGAGTCCGGAGAGAGTGGGAGCTGTGGCATATAAGCTACAATTACCTTCTACAGCTAAAGATCCATCCACTGATACATGTATCTTAATTGAAGCTCCACATTTCCCAATCAGTTCAAGTCGAAGAAGATTTGAGTGATTTGCCTACATCTTCGAATCTGTTGATTAGCCGCAACCGCCGCATGTGCTTTGCTGCAAATGTATCAAGAAAGGAGGCAGAAATCAAAACGTGTTCGATGGGATCATTTGCTTGTGAGTTTGGTTACTTGGGAGGAAGTTGCGGATGTGCGGCGGGGCTACCGGGATGTCCAAATTAGGGTCAAGCTGAATTCAAGGGGAGGCCAATGTCATGAACCCGACTAACAAGAGTGGTCGAACTCTAATGGATTCCAACAACGGCGTATCAAGGCATTATGAGTCATGTTGGGCTTTATTGAGTAGCTTGTTTACTTTCTCATTGTCCATTGGGTCGTAGTCGTAGTTGGGCCATGTTTGGCCAGGTACCCCTAGGGACAGGGCCGAGTGTAGTCCTAGCCAACGTGGCGGATGTGGGGGTGACACAACCTCCACCAATGCAGCCGGATTCGGTGGTGGCATAGCTCGAGCTTGATGGGCTCACCATGCATGTCTCATGCCAAGTATGGCATGCTAGTATGGCCCCGACAAAGACAATGTCGGGCCATACCTAGGCCAAAGGCACAACCGTGGGGCAAGAGTGGCATTTCACAAAAGGATTAGTAACACGGTTGTGTTGACTGACAAACGAACTGTGCCGCCCATTGGTCATCTATAACTAAGGCCATCGACCTAATCACCATTCCAATCCTTCAATTTCTTTGTATGTAACTTTCTAGTGCATTGTGCTTGCATTGAGTTCGATGCCTTGCACAAGTTAACTCAGGTACAATATTGTATCTAAACAATATAATATAGCACATTTAATAACAAGAGTAAATTGCACCCACCATACAACAACTTGTTAAGTGGGTGCAGATTGGTCCAACAACTTGTAATATGCTCAATCTACTACAGTAATGGTCAAGTGGGTGTGGATTGGTCCAACAAGTTGTAAAGTGCTCAATTTATTACAATAACTTGTCAAATGGGTGCAAATTGGTCCAGAATCTTGTAATATAATCAATGTGGCACAACAATTTTATAGGTGGGTACATATTAGTTTAAAATTTGTGTAAAATGCTCAATTTAGCGTACTACCTTGGCAAAATGGTGCACCTATAGTCCAAAATTACCAATGACAACGTATTAAATAAATCAGATAGCATTCAAATTTTCTTCGAACCAATAACTTTATTGTTAATTAAGTTGCTAATCGTGAATCAACTATGTACTTTACTTATTTATTCATTAGTTAAAATTGAGAAACTTCTAAAAGGTATTAATTGTTAGTACATATTATCGTAATTGATTTTTTAGCTGAACAAAAATGCATATAATCAAACTTGAAATCAGTATTGAATATGAAATTAAAAAGTTACTAATTAGATTTTTAATCTTTGTATCAAAATAGTTAACAAAGACATAACAATAGTTTTGTAAACACCGAAGGTTTTACTCCTTACCGAATATGTTAACATCACTACAAGAATATAAATTGTCACAAATAATGCACAATAACTTGTTCCAACGTGAATATACTCTTGTCCATAGTAGAAACTATATTGTTTGTTTGGACTACATCGATTTGGACACAAAGTTAAGCATTTTACAAGTTTTTGGACTAGTTTTCACCCAACTATCAAGTTTGTATTAAATTGACTATTTTATAACTTGTTGTACCAATCTGCACCCACATGTCAAGTTCCTGTACTAGATTGAGCATATTACAAGTTATTGGACTAATGTGCACCGATCTCGACAAGTTGTTGTATGATGGACGCAATTTTATCTCATCCGTATAATTTTAATCATGGACTCTTAAGGTTAATATGTACTTCAAATGTTTCGCAAGAAAAAATATGTACTTCAAATGGCTGTCGTCCTTGCTCGATCGTTTACTAAACTTGTATCCCAATGGTCGGCAGGGAGGGGAGGGAGGTAGTGGTACACACGTTATGGCCCATATGATCCGCGAGCGGTGGCAGACTGGCAGTGGCACACGATCATCAGTGAAGAACTTTTACTGTCCTTAATTTATCTGACAAGTACATTTCCATTTTTCTGTCTCTAGACATAGGGGATGGGTCGAAATAATTTAGATTCGCTGGATCCAACCTCCATCCAAGTTGGATCGTATCGATCTACCACAGATGCACGTAGTTAACCACCGGTAGTTCCGCTATGCCCGGCTGCCAACTTCTTCCCTGTTGTCCCCACGCACTTTTTTAGTCTCACGGTCAAATGGTCCTTTATAATTTAAATTTTTTAATTTGCGTAGTAATGCGGATGGAGGCAACCTGAAGACCTGGTGTGAGCGCTACAAGCTACGCAGCTGTGCATAATTTCCTTGCTGCCTCCCATAATTAGATGAGCATGCTAGCTGTAGTAGTGCCAGCTTTTGTACATACATACCGCTTAGCTACATTATCCTACCCTAGCTACATGCTAGAGATGATGATAATATAAAAAACATGTAAGTTTGACATTGATCTATAAGATTAAAATACCTTATTATAAGCCAAAACCATCAATCATTGCTGATTGGAGACGGTCTTTTTCACTGCTGGATTTCGGTCTGCCTGTGGGTAATCGGTAGAGATGGCCTTGGCGTTGCTTGTAACAATGAATAGTCATATGCATTATTCGATGCAGAAGCTAGGATATTAATATATTTCTTTTTTAAAAAAAGTGTTGGCCTTGGTGTTTCAATGCCGGCCTCTAACCTGGAACTGATGCTCATTTCCACAAAAAAATATTGTTCTACACTATCTGCAATGTATGCCTTGTTCTACACTATCTGCATTACTGTTAATTGATGTATGCAATGTATGCCTTATTAAGTATTATCATGGCGAATGATTGACCTTATATTGAAACCCACTTGTTTCTACCTAGCAGACTGTCACCTTAAATTTAATGGTATTCACAACTTAGTACACCAGAATAGTTCAAGTAAGTCTGTCATTTCTAGTCATTTGGTTCCATCTTCAGAGGCATCTACTTGTGCTAATCCTATTTGTAGTCATTTGGTTCCATCTACAGAGCCATCTACTTTGTCCAGACCTAACTTTTTCGTCACGATATAGTTTGGATCTGGGCTTGCATCTGGGCTGGTTATAGAAGATAGCCAACTATCCATGATGATCACAAATCCCAATCTATGACGGCTGAATTAGGTCCAGAAAATCTATGACGTCCGGATACATGATGAATTTTTGATCGTCATGGCAAGATAACGGTGACGTATTTTTGTCTGGTTATGACTAAAATGGTCATCATGTGAAGCACCATTCCTTATAGTAAACACTGCGCTTGTGCTCTCTTGCTAGTTCTAGGTTGATCAGAGGGGAAAAGGTCTAGGGATAGATAGATATGCCCATGTCCCGCATCGGGGCGGGGCTACCGTGCCGGTGCCCTTCACTGGATCCATGGAGGGAAGGATAGTGAAAGGAAGGCTCAGAGGGAGGAGAGATTGAAGCCTTGAACACATGACAGGGAGATTGGAGAGAGAGAGAGAGAGAAGATACCTAGATGGGGAGTGAGAGAGAGAGAGAGATAACCACGTTGAATAGAAATTTTAGGCCTAAGGACCTGAAATCATAGTTAGTTGGTAATACAACCTAACATTAGTACAATCGTTGCCAGATTCTATTACCAATCGACAGTGATAATTATTATCACTCCAGGTTGCCTTTCAATTCGCTAGTAATATAGTTTTGCTTACGAACTAGCAGTTATACGTCTATCACTACCAATTATAAAATTCATGCGGCGACAGGTCAATAGAGATTGTGGTTATATGCCATCATAGTACTCAATAGTGCAATTAACTTGCAACCTAAAAATCATTATATTTAGTATAAAAAAATAGAGTCTATATATAAGTATCTCTATGTATGTGGCGGTCCATTCCACTCGAAGAGTCCCAAACATTTTGTGAAAACCGTAAGAGCTTAGGTACTCCCTCCGTCTAAATTGTAGTTCACTTTAGCTTTCCAAGATACGTATCTAGTTATACAATGCATCTAGTTATACAATATGTTTAGATACATAGTAAAAGAAATAAATCTAGAAAAGTCAAAATGAACTATAATTTGGAACGGAGAGAGCAATAGCCAAGGACCAGGAAAATCCACCCTCATAGCTAGGCACACGAAAAAGTGAGCTAGCTAGCTAGGTACACTGTACTGAGTGTATGCATATAGCTGGGGACAGCACAGCTCGATCAGGAATGTTATACACCCCTAGCACGTTCCACGTTGGTTGAGCATGTTACTAGCATGACAAAACATACCATATAATTGCACCGCTGGCGGCGGCCTTTTGTCCACGCGATTAGCCACAATTCCAAGGACACGACGACCTCGCTCTTCATCAATCAATAAGTCAAACGACCTCAAAGGTCAACGAGAATGTCCGGAGCTGCAAGCTGCTTCGTGCAGTTTAACCTTGCTATTATTGACGTCATCTCACAACGTGAGCTTCCGGTAAGAAGATCCCCCGGCCAAGCCGGCTATAAATAGGGATGCAAGACGGCAACTTTCCTTCATCAATCTCTGTCACCAGTCTCTGCTGATCGTAGAGCAGCAGGAGGAACTAAGCGACGACGATGACGACCTCTAAGCAGCTCGCTGTCCTCACCCTGTTTGCCCTGCTCGGCTCCGTGTCATGCCAGGGCGGACCCTACTACTACCCATCCCCAACACCACCATCATCACCACCACGACCACCAAGCCCTCCTAGCCGAGGGGCGCAACTCAGCGTCGGCTATTACAAGTACAAATGTGGCTACGTCGATGTGGAGGCCATTGTCAAGAAATACGTGAAGGCCACTGATGCTGGCATGCAAGCCGGCCTTGTCCGTCTCTTCTTCCACGATTGCTTCGTCCGTGTAAGACCTCCATCAACTCGATTCCAGAAACAATGTTAGAGAGAAGACAATTGCCTATTAATTATTCGTCACAATCCAACAACACTTCCATGCATGACAATGCATATGGTTTCATCAGGGATGCGACGCCTCCATCCTCATCGACACATGGACCAACGACACGAGCCTGACCCCAGAGAAGTTCGGCGTGCCCAACTTCCCCAGCCTGCGCGGCTACGAAGTGATCGACGCGGCCAAGGCGGAGATCGAGGCGAAATGCCCGGCACGGTCTCGTCTTGCGGACATCGTCGCGTTTGCCGCCCGCGACGCGTCCTACTTCCTCAGCAGCGGCGGCATCAACTTCGCCATGCCCGCCGGCCGCTACGATGGCACCGTGTCCCTCGCTAACGAGACCCTGCCGAACCTGCCCTCGCCGTTCGCCGGCTTCAACCAGACTGTCAAGAGTTTCGCCACCAAGGGCCTCGACACCTTTGACATGGTCACGCTCTCTGGCGCGCACAGCATAGGCCGCTCCCACTGCTCCTCCTTCACCAGGGACCGCCTGCCGCCAAGCAACACCTCCGACATGGACCCGGCGTTCGCCACCACGCTGCAGGCAAGCTGCAAGTCGGCGAATGGCACCGACAACGTTGTGCCGCAGGACTTCCAGACCCCAACGTCCTGGACACCCAGTACTACAAGAACGTGCTGGCCCACAAGGTTCTCTTCACGTCGGACGCCTCGCTCACCACCGACTTCATGGCCAACAACCTGGTGCGCGCCTACGCCGACTTCGTTCCCTATTTGTGGCAGCATAAGTTCGCCAAGGCCATGGTCAAAATGGGCGGCATTGAGGTCAAGACCGCTGCCAACGGGGAGATCAGGAAAACGTGCCGCAAAATCAACAACAGGTCGTGATCACTGATCAGATGCCTTGCCGACCTTGTCTTGTCCCTCCAGATCAAACTCTGACGACGCCTCCGATGAATGAATGGAGAACCATTCTCTTTATTTTTTTGAATTTCACTGGGGAGTACGATCCCCAACCTCTAAATGTATGTTGTGTTGCCTCCGATGAATGAATGGAGAACCATTCTCTTTATTTTTTTGAATTTCACTGGGGGAGTACGATCCCCAACCTCTAAATGTATGTTGTGTTGATTGCTCAGTGCCCTAACGCAATATGTTTAGGGAATTACATCATTTTGAAGCTACTATCTTGTAAGACCCACGTTTTAAATAGCGCGCTATAGCGGCATGGAGCAACTCACGCGAAGCTATCACACTTTTTCACGCTATTCGCGCTATTTGAGCTATAGCACGCTATAGCGCGCTATTCGCGCTATAGCGTCGCTATTCGTGCCCGCTATTTGCGCTATAGCGCCGCTTATTCGCGCTATAGCGGCGCATTTCACGCTATAGCGGTGGCAGCAGCCTGGCGCTACTGCGGCGTAGCTGCCGCTATAGCGCGCCATAGCGGCGCTATAGCGCCCAATAGTGTCCAGAAAGATCTGACGCTATTTTTCATAGACCGCTATTTAAAACATGGTGTAAGACTTTTGATTGTGATAATGATCAGTGTTACTGGATAATATCATACCCATTTTGTAGTTCACAACCTAATCTCTTCATGATCCGGTAGATCCATAAATGGCACAAAATCAAAATTAGAAAATAGATTTGCGAAGTAGCATTATTGTATTAACTTCGATACATGCTTAGTAGAACAACAAAAATGCGAACTATCTCTTTAATGAAATATAAGCATTTTAGTGTGTAATATGTTTTTGTGTCTTATATTAAACTCTATGTCTGTGGGGGGATCGATATTTGGGATACTCTTAGAAACCCCCCGCACGGATGAGCCTGAGCACCAACGTTCGAGATCTCCACCCCCATCTTCATCGAGCTTTCCCGTGCAAACGGACTCACGTCGAAGAGGGCTCGGCAGAAGCCATTTCCGTCCGCGCCCGAGCTCTCTCATGAGCTCTCACACCCGGGCTCGCCAAGGCAAGGGCCTCTCTTCCGCCTCGCTCGAGCCCTCCCTACGACGAGCTCTCCGGGTCCACGCCGCGCTTAGCCTCGTCCGAAGAACTCTTTCCGCCTCGCTCGAGCTCCCATGCAACGAGCTCTACGACGACGTCCGATGAGACCTCATCCGCCGCCTTCGCGAGGAAGCCAGCGGTACGAAAGTTGGCCAACTGCTCCCTGACAAGCTCAACAACCCCCTGACGGGCACTGTAGCTACGTAGAGCTACAGCAACAGGGATAGTCATTCGATCATCTCGCCATACCCCGTCGTCTCCAACAACTCCGCTACAGTACCACGCGGGTACATACGGCGTACACCTTTCCCGTCCGCAGTATGGGCGCGCCCATGCCGAAAGACGCGTCTTCCAACTACGATTGGAGACGGGCGGCGCCGACCACCGCCCAAACCCCGATTCCAGCGTGCGGCGACGACCGATTTTGACACCCAGAGCGCTCCGGAGCTCGAAAGGAGCTCTCGTCCGCGTCTTGAGCTCATCTGCGAGCTCTTTCCTGCATTTATCACCATGTAAACACTCCTCCGCTTCTTCAAGTCCTCAATCCGAGATGAGCTCATGTACCCCGCCCCCTTGCGACTATAAAAGGGGGAGGCTGGCCACCGGGTTAAGGCAGGTTCAATCCCCAGCTTCACAACACTACCTCGCATACCCACTGATATTGGCACTAGCCTCAATCACAGAGACTTGGGAGCCCTCTCCCTCTCTCGACCCGCTTGTACTCGCCCCGGTATGAGCATTTGAGCTCGGATAGTGATCACACTGGACTAGGGAGCCCGATTTGCCCCGAACCAGTATAAATCGTGTGTCGTTGTCTCTAGAGCTAGGCCATCGGAGCACGCATTAGCCAGACATTACTGTGACGGTGGTATTAGACCACGACACTTGGCGCGCCAGGTAGGGGCAGCGCTAGTGCGACATTTCTCCACCTGCGATGGCTTCCTCCACTTCACCGGGCGTCGCGGCCGCTAGCGATGCGCTTCAAGACCATCGACTTCTCCAGACCCGAGCGGGCGATCCCTCACGGAGCTATCTTCACCCACCCGATGCGGCGTGAGGACATTCCCGGCCGCCTCCGAGGCGCCACCGACTCCGTCCTCACAAGCATGGGGCGGGATTCGACTTCCGCGCCGGTCAGCCCCATCCGCGCCGCCGCGGATCGCTTCTTCGTCCTCATCAAGGACCTGCTCCCGAACATCCTGGGACGCGAGCCTCACGCAGACTACTTTCAGCGGCGTGACCTTCTCCACCGCCAATGTCGTCCCCACAGCTCGCCCGAAGAGGAGGCGCGTGCCGGTGGGATGAGTTCACGACGGCCTACGCCAGGATGTACCTCGACGGGTAGCCGGGCCTCCCACTCTCGGGGCGACGAGCCCCGGCAAAGCGCCGTCCACGAGCTCGAGCTCGCCCTCGATGGGATGAGCCTCATGGATCATGACCCCACGGCGTCGATGCTACATGTGCCACACCCCCGAGGGTGCGAACAGCCATCCGTCGGCGACGCCCCGAGCACACGCCTCGAACTCCGCCGCCGCGCCAACGCGAGCCGCTGTCGACCACGTCAAGGCTCGGCTTGACGAGCTTGAAGAGCTCGAGCGCGGTAGCTCAAGAGCGTGAAGCCCTCCTCGCCGAGCGGGGGAAGACAAGCAATCACGAGCACGAGGCTGAGCTCGCGGCGTCCATGATCGCATCAACCGGGACGAGGGTCCCGAACAGCTCCCGCCGGTGTTTGGGAGGGCGTCCTGAACCCGGCGGCCGGCTAGCGGCTGCTCTGCGCCCGTTGCCCGGCCCCGAGGAGCCCGAGGCGCGGTGGACCCACGAGCAGCTCAAGAGTCTCCCTAGCGGAGGCGGCCCGGTCCAGCAGGCGGCGAGCTCGGCGTCGCATCGTCGGGCCGGAGGAGCACGAGGCCTCCTCGCATCCCGGTCCACGCTGCGGCCGGCGAGTCGGCGAGAACCGTGACGCGAGGGACACCATCAACGCCCGGCGCAAGGCGGAGGCTCGGGCCGACAAGAACATCCCCGGGACGGCGACAAGCATTACGCGTCCTGCACGACAAAGCGCCCCGCACCTACAAACAAGCGACGCTGTGGGCGTCATGACGGCGAGGAAGACAAGAGCCGCAGCCCCACGCCGGTGCGCCGTCCACGGAGCCCGTCTCAAGGCGGGATCACGGCCTCGAGCTCGAGCTCGAGAAGACCGAGGGCATTCGGCTCACGTATCCACGGCGCCCGTTCCCTTCTCGCTTCCGAGTTCGACCTTGGTGTAGAAGTACAATGGGGAGACCGACCACGCCACCGCTCAAGGACTACCGCCTCGGCCGCCAGGCTGGGGCGCCGACAACGACTACTTCATCATCCGCAACCTCCCGCTTTACCTTGCGGTTCAAAGACGATCATGGCTCGAGCACCTCCCCGGAGGGCACCATCCGCAACCGGGAGGACCTGCGCGACGTCTTCATCGGCAACTTCCAGGTACCTACACCAGGGCCGAGCATGACGTGGGACCTCCGAGGGTGCAAGCGTAAGAAGGGGGAAGGCTGCGCGACTACATCAAAGCTTCTCAAGCTCGCAACAACCTCTCCGAGGATTCGACTCAAGTCATCACCGCTGTTCACGTTTGGCACCACCGCGAGACTCGATCCACGAGCTCGGCGTCAAGAAGCCCAAGACCATGAAGGAGCTCCTCGACCTCGCCACCCGCCATGCCGAGGGAGAGGGCGCCGTCTCTCGCCGCCACGGGCAAGGGCGCAGTCCAGGGGCGGACGATGACGCCGCCGAGGGATCCGCCTCGCACGCGCAAGAAGAAGAACAGGAAGAACAAGCGTCCCCGAGACGACGACGACGACAAGTTCGTCGCCGTGGCGAACAAGCGCAAAGGCCGCCCCAAGGGCGGCGCGAACTTCGTCCCCCAAAGAGCACCGACAAGATGCTCGAGGCACCGTGCCCGCACCACGAGGGCCCGGTCAAGCACAAGATGAAGGACTTTGCCGCCTCATGAAGAAGCACGTGATGGGCACGCCGCGGGAGGAGACAAGGACGACGACGACAAGGCCGCGAAGCCCGGCTCCCGACGAAGTTCGACGGTGACATCTACATCGAGGACGGCGCCGCCAACGTGGTCTTCGGGGAGCTCCCGGCCACGAGTCCAAGCGCCGACAAAAGCTCACCCGCCGCGAGGTTCTCTTCACCGAGCCCGGCGACGCCCGCCTACCTCAAATGGTCAAGCTCGGCGATCACGCTCGACAAGGCGGACCACCCACGACACATCCCGCACCGGGAGGTACCCGCTCGTCGCTGACCCCATCATCGGCACCAAGAGCCTCGGCAAGGTGCCGATGGATGGCGGTAGCGCCTCAACCTCCTCTACATCCACGCGCTCCAAGCCCTTGGCATCCCCAAGGCGCGACTCCGCCCCTCGCCGGAACCGATTCACGGCGTGGTGCCGGGAAGCGATGGTCCCGCTCGGGCGGATCGATCTCCCCCCCGTCACCTTCGGCACCGGACAACTTCCGCAAGGAGGTCCTCACATTTGAGGTGCTCCCTTCAGAACGCCTACCACGCGCTTTTGGGGCGGCCGTGCTATCGCGAAGTTCATGGCCGTCCCCAACTACACCTACCTCAAGCTCAAGATCCCCCGGCCGAGGGGGTCATCACCGTCGACTCCACCTTCGAGCACGCCTTCACCATAGCCGCCGCCCGCCCAAGACGCCGATGTGGTAATGAGATCGAGGGAGATGCCGCTGAAGATGACGGCTCGCCCGCCAGGAGGACTCCCCCGAACTCAAGAAGGTGGCGACCTCGAAGCGGCCGATGAGCTCAGCAAGCTGGGAGCACGAGCTCTTCCGGGCGAGCTCGACAAGGTCACCGGCGCCGTTCGAGCCCGAGAAGGACGCCAAGGAGGTCCAGTCGATGGGGACGGGCGCACCCTCTGTGGGGTCCGAGCTCACCCCCAAATAGGAAGCGAAGCTCGTCGACTTCCTCCGCGAAACCTCGACGATTCGCGTGGAGGGCCTCGGATATGCCCGGGCATACCGAGGGAAGTCATGAGCACACCTTGAACATTAAACCCGGCTCGCCTCGTGAAGCAAAGGCTTAGACGTTTCGACGACGATCGACGCCGGGCAATCGCCGAGGAGATAGATAAGCTCTTAGCCGCTAGGTTTATCAAGGAGGTGTATCATCCCAGTGGATAGCCAACCCCGTACTAGTTAAGAAGAAGAATGGGAAATGGAGAATGTGTGTTGATTACACGGGTCATTGGCATTTCTTAACGCAATCAAAGGAAACAGGTATAAAACCCATCCCCAATAAGAGCGTCGAAATGCGCGTGACATTCCCAAGTAAACCACCATGTCGGTGATCCGAAATGGAACTGTCAACGGGATAGATCTTGCCATCTTAGATATTCATCCGCAGTTTACCGGATCTATCATTGTAGGATTTCACCGGAAGTATTCGGGTATCGTTATTTATATTTTCCCAAAGGAAGGCATGTGATTAATAAATTAGCATGGCATCTCGAATAGAGGAACATGTGTTTGCTTAGACCAAAATGTTCATAACAGGGGTAAGCAATAACGGTTCATGGATAGTGTGACACACACTTAAGAATCCACCAAAGAAAAGGATAAAGAAAATAGATAAAGAATAAATGAATAAATGAATAACCTAATGGAGTAGTTCTAATGTATCTAGTCATGGCCATACAAATGAATAGTTAGGATCATATGCAAACTGATTTAATCATGGTTAGGTCTAGGATAGCGGGAGACTCCCGGATACCATACGGCCCGATAGGAAGCATTTACGAAATCTTACGTAACATATGAACGTGGGGGGGATTTCAAGGGACGGTCAAGGCTTGTCACGACCAAGCCGCCTACCCCCTCAACCGTGGCATGCCCTCATATCCGCAGTGTCGTAATACCGGGCACCATGCCCGCATATTAGAGCACTACTCTTGTCCCCCCAGATCCCCACTCGTCGAATGGACGGACTAGAACAAGAGCAAACCCGGCGGAACAACGAACCGATATCCCACCTCTAATCAAGTTAGGCATATGATGATCGATGATGAACTGTAATGAACATGTCAAGATTATGATATGTAAACTATATGCTAGTTCATATACCAACACAAGAACATGAACAAAACTATACTCTAGTTCATAAGTTAGGCCAAGAACATAAATATAAGACTTGCAAATAGAAGAATGCTCCATAGAGTGGATGTACTACCAAAAGCACTTTCTTCTAGGAGACAAGCCCTCCTTGTAGCTCTTCTACTCCAAGTGTTAACTAAGAAAGAATAAAGAAAGAAAGAAGAAGAAGAAAGAAGAAGTAGAAGAGAGAGAGGTAGAGGTGGTAGAGTGAGAGAGATTTGTTTGTTTTGCTTTGGACTCCAAGTGGTGTGTGTTGAGAGAGGGAGAGAGGGGGCCTACCGATACACTTGGAGGAGGGGCCTAAGTGCTAATTTACATCAAAACCGACCTGGTAAACCTTCCTTGTATGCGCAAACCGACCAACGAGGCGGAAACCCCGTTTGGAAAGTGCACGAACCGCCTCCCCGAGGCTGGGCCGAAACCGCCTCAGGGAGGGTGCGGCCGCACCAGGTGGTGCGCGCGCACCCCCCTGGGCTCGGCCTGGCCCAGGTCTCGGTGGGGTGTCGTCTTTTCGCCGAAAGTTGTGGGCCGGGCTGTGCTCGGCCCGTTTGATGTTTTGGGTCGATTTGCTCTTGGGCTTGGGTTTTGCAATAATGCGCTTTCTCGGAAGGCGTACTTTGGTCGATTTTCCACTTGCTTTTATTATAAATCTGCAAAATAAAATACAAGACACTACAAGTGGAATTTATTAGTGATAAAAGTATATGAGTATAAAAAGGTTTAATTTTACTCCCTTTATGGTAGTAAGTTGGCGAAAAAATATGTCGTTGGTTACCGTCAACAAACTCCCCAAGCTTACCCTTTGCGCGTCCTCGAGCAAAAGAGATAAGTACTTGGTTGTTGATCAGGAGTTGCTACTATGCCGATTACGTTTTACAAGTGCCAGGGTTATAATAAGAGTGTCTACTAGAGTTTGAATAAAATGGCACATCTTTTTCCCACCCTTTTATTACCTTTCATCGTAGCGGGGCTTTCAGATTTTCTCAAAGCCTTGAGCGGTTGCCGATAGAACGGTTATAACGAGAGGTGCTTATCATTCATCCTTTTGATCAACTGTTTATCCCGGATTTTATTTAGATAATATTTATTTCTTTTTCGAGAAAGCATGGGCTTTATTGCTATATATATATATATTTTTTTTTTTTTTTTTTTTTGGAGAGGTGGGCTCTGCTCGCCCTAGACTTTTGTCTTTTATTTCCTCTCTTTTCTTTTTCTTTCTTTTTTTTTTTTAGAGATGTGGGCTCTACTCGCCCTCGGACACTTGTCCCTTTTTCATCTCATTTTTTTTTTTAGCATAGCCCAAAAACATTTCTCCTTTTTTTTTTTTTTTAAAGCATAGATTCCCCGGATGTCAAGTTTCTCTTTTGGACGAAGTCATAGCAAATCCATTTGTACCATATCATATTTGGCAACAACTTAGACTAGATAGAGCATATGCAACCCACATGAATCGGGTTTTTTTTTTTCAGGATGAGTTTTAGAATTAGCCACTAAACCCAAACTTTAGAGAACTTCGAATTATAAACTAGGCACAAAGCAAAGCATCGGAATGAGCAACTATTCATCATTTCAACAAGGGACTAAGACTAAACATTTTTATAGCTCATATATATAAGCATTAAGGCACAAAAGAAGAGCTACTTATTCTATTTTTGGATTTTTTTTTTCAATGCAATATTGCTGAAATGTAAACATGCTAAAATAAAATAAAATTTGATGGAATTAAATATGCAATGCAATGATACTGCGGGGGTCCTCCCCCCAAGCTATCTGAAGCCTTGTGGGTATCTCTTTTTTATTATTATTTTTTTTTTTTATTTTTTTATTTTTGTCATTTTGAGATAACTGTCATTTTACCTTTGACGGAGGGTCCACTCTTTGGAGTCTCATGGGATGGGACTTTCTCCGGTTTTGTTTTTTGATGGTGCACCTACTCACGGAGATACGGAGGGCTGCACTTCTTTTAGCTTCCACACCTTTTTGTGGAGGGGTGTATTTTGATTGTTTCTTTTTGGTTTTGATTCTTTTGGTGTGGAGCTTTCTTAGGGTCTTTTGTCCTTTTGTAAAGATGGGGACCTTCTCCTTCTTCTTTGGTTTAGGAGGCATCTTTTTTTCTTTTGTTCCCACCTTTTATTTTTGGCCGATCGTCTTGGAGGTGTTTGCTGGTCTTTGGGGGCTGGATTTCTATTTCTTTAATGCCTTGTTCCCCATATTTTATCCGGATCATCTTGCACTCTTCCCCGAGACTCGGGGGCTTGAACTCAAATTTCTCTTCATTGCCATTGATATTGAAGCCCGGATTTCTCCAGCCCCAACATCAATCAGGCTCCTGCAAAGTGCTCAAGAATGGTCGCCCAAGGATAAGTGGTGTATCTTTGGTGAACTCCATGTCCAACACCACAAAATCAATCGGGACAAAATACCCTCGGATTTTCACTATGTCTTCACGCAATCCTCGCTTGGGTACCTTATGGATGAATCGCCACCGTAGTGTCATAGACGTTGGCTCAAGATTTGTATGTTTGAGCTTGTCAAACACGGATTTTGGCATGACACTAACATCGGGCGCCCGGATCACATAAAGGCGTGGTTGAATGTTTGTGTTCCAATTGAGCGGGGAATTGTAGGGCACCACGGATCTTTCTTCTTTTACGGCGGGACGATTTAGGATAGCGGCACTTTGCATTCTTCGATCCAACTTCACAACTTCATTGTTGGTAGTGGCCGCTTGTTCCGGATGATGTCTTTTATGTACTTGGCATATGATGGCACATGGAGCATATCTAGGAGTGGTACACTTACATGTACTTTTTTGGATCATCTCCATGAACCGAGTAAACTGTTCATCCGGTGTCTGCGCTTCCTTGTTCTTGTGGCGAAGGGTAGGTACGTCGTATTGTATATTCTAATGGTACCTCCTCCACTTCGGTTCTTCGCTACACTGTGGGGTTACCTCTTCGTCGACTTCTCTTTCTGTTTCCTCACCGTAGTATTGGGATTTGGTGGGTCACGAGTAGATCTCCCCCTCCGGTAGTTCTTGCATTTATGCTCTCCCACGGGGGCTTCAGATTGCCTTGAGGCTTTTTCTCCCACCGTTACTTGGAGACGAGCAAATTAGTTGGGCTATTTGTACTTCAATCTTCTTGTTGAAGGTCAACTGATTTGTCATAGCAGAAGTTAAATCCGTCCGGACTTGCTACGACTCCTTCAAGATGTTATCGATGCGGCTCATCTTTTTGGTGAGGTTTTTCGTTAATTTTCGCCGGCCCAAGACCAGGTCCTTTAGTGATGGCTGACCCGGGGTTATAGTTGGAGTTGTACCCTGGTTGCCTTGGAATGGTGGCTTTGACTGGTTGTTCGACCTTCTGCGGTTGGCGGTACCCGTTCTTTGTTGTTGATGAAGGCATCTTCTTCACGGGTCTCGGGACGGTTATCCCCTCGGTGGCCAACCTCACCACACGTCTTACGAGGTCATGTGAGCGTCGTGGCATAGGCGGGCGCTGGCGGGCGGAGCATCCGTCTTTGCGCTCCTCCGGCCTCTTTAGCGGCGGTCCATTATTGCGGCAAGCATATCTCCTCCTTCACGGTATGCATGCCTTTTTGTGTTTTGCCAGGGCTCTGTCTTCGCCCCGGCTCACGATTTGCCACCATTTTATCAATCGTACGGCTGTTGCGATCGATGGTGGCGATAGAAATGCGCCACCGGCGGCGGCGTCGTGGTGCCCCCCGATATGGCCGTGAGACCATTGTAGAAGTTCTCGAGCACCAGCCCGGTTTTCCATCCCGTGGTGCGGGCATGCGAGAATGTATTCTGCATCCTCTCCCACGCCTCCGGGATAGGTTCCATTGATGTCTGCTGGAAATTGGCGATTCTTCCCCTCGGGGCATTGGTTTTGCCCATGGGGAAGAACTTGGCGAGAACGCCCGCGAACACCGGGCCCACGTGCGGCGACTTCCTTGTCCTTGTAGAACCACTGTTTTCGCCTTCCCCACGAGGGAGAAGGGAAACAGACGGAGCCCGATGACGTCTGGCTGCGACATCTTTGATGACGATAGTATCGCATAGCTCGTGAAGTGTTGGAGATGAGCATTTGCGTCCTCGCTCGGCGATCCCACGAGAATGGACGGCCTGCACCATGGTGATCAGCCCGATCTGGGCTCGAAGTTTTTATGCGCCCGCGTTCACCGTCGGCCCGGTGGGCACGTTGGTGACAAATGGGAGTTGAGAAATCGCGCGGCGACTTCCAGGCCATGGCTTGAGTTGCGGTTGGTGCGGGGATGTCGGTCTCGATTGTCGGGGTTCCGGCTGAAGAAGAAGCGGAACGAGACCGGTTCTTCCTTAGGAGTGCCTCGGATCGTAGAGATGAAGTTTTCCGGCAAGAGGAAACCCGACATACACTATCCTGTTTTCATCCACAACAGGAGAAAACATAAAAGATTAGCCCGTATGAGCAGATGGTATCCACGCACGCTTTATATTCATAGCCGGCTATTTATTATATTTTTTATTTTTTTTCACAATGCCTTCCCCGACAACGGCGCCGAAAATGCTTGTTGGCATTTCTTAACGCAATCAAAGGAAACAGTATAAAAACCCATCCCCAATAAGAGCGTCGAGAAAATGCGCGTACGACATTCCCAAGTAAACCACCATGTCGGTGATCCGAAATGGAACTCATCAACGGGATAGATCTTGCCATCTTAGATATTCATCCGCAAGCGCACGGATCTATCATTGTAGCATTTCACCCTAAGTATTCAGGGGTATCGTTATTTATATTTTTCCCAAAGGAAGGCATGTGATTAATAAATTAGCATGGCATCTGAATAGAGGAACATGTGTTTGCTTAGACCAAAATGTTCATAACGAGGGTAAGCAATAACGGTTCATGGATAGTGTGACACACACTTAAGAATCCACCGAAGAAAAGGACAAAAAGAAAATAGATAAAGAATAAATGAATAAATGAATAACCTAATGGAGTAGTTCTAATGTATCTAGTCATGGCCATACAAATGAATAGTTAGGATCATATGCAAACCGATTTAATCATGGTTAGGTCTAGGATAGCGGGAGACTCCACGGATACCATACGGCCCCGATAGGAAGCATTTACGAACTCCTACGTAACATACGAGCGTGGGGGGATTTCAAGGGGCGGTCAAGGCTTGTCACGACCAAGCCGCCCTACCCCCTCAACCGTGGCATGCCCTCATATCCGCGGGTGTCGTAATACCGGGCACCATGCCCCGCATATTAGAGCATTACTCTTGTCCCCCCCAGATCCCCACTCGTCGAATGGACGGACTAGAACAAGAGCAAACCCGAAGGAACAACGAACCCGATATCCCACCTCTAATCAAGTTAGGCATATGATGATCGATGATGAACTAATGATGAACATGTCAAGATTATGATATGTAAACTATATGCTAGTTCATATACCAACACAAGAACATGAACAAAACTATACTCTAGTTCATAAGTTAGGCCAAGAACATAAATATAAGACTTGCAAATAGAAGAATGCTCCATAGAGTGGATGTATTACCAAAGCACTTTCTTCTAGGAGACAAGCCCTCCTTGTAGCTCTTCTACTCCAAGTGTTAACTAAGAAAGAATAAAGAAGAAAGAAGAAGTAGAAGAGAGAGAGGTATAGGTGGTAGAGTGAGAGAGAGATTGCTGGTTTGTTGGACTCCAAGTGGTGTGTGTTGAGAGAGGAGAGAGGGGGCCTACTTATACACTTGGAGGGAGGGGCCTAAGTGCTAATTTACATCAAAACCGACTGTAAACCTTCCTTGTATGCGCAAACCGACCAACGAGGCGGAAACCCCGTTGGAAAGTGCACGAACCGCCTCCCCGGTCAGGCGAAATCGCCTCGGGAGGTGCGTCAGCACCGGGGTGGCCGTAGCGCACCCCCGGGCTCGGCCGGCCCAGTCTCGGTGGGGTGTCGTCTTTCGCCCGAAAGTTGTGGGCCGGGCTGTGCTCGGCCCGCATTTGATGTTTTGGGTCGATTTGCTCTTGGGCTTGGGTTTTGCAATAATGCGCTTTCTCGGAAGGCGTACTTTGGTCGATTTTCCACTTGCTTTTATTATAAATCTGCAAAATAAAATACAAGACACTACAAGTGGAATTTATTAGTGATAAAAAGTATATGAGTATAAAAGGTTTAATTTTACTCCCTTTATGGTAGTAAGTTGACGGAAAATATGTCGTTGGTTACCCACAAATGGGTCTCAACAAAGCATGCCCAAAGGATCCGTTTCCTTTGCCGGCGCATCAATCAAATTGTTGACTCCACCTCCGGTGCGAGACACTCGTTTTTCTTGACGCCTACTCCGGCTACCACCGGTCGCGATGAATGAGCTCGATCAGCTCGCCACCTCCTTCATCACTCCGTTTGGCGCGTTCATTACGTAACAATGCCCTTCCGGGTTTGAAAAATGCCGGCACCACCTTCCAAAGGTGTATGCGAAAAGTCTTCAAAGAGCTCCTCGGAAAGCTCGTAGAAGCATATGTCGACGACATCGTCGTCCAAGACAAAGCGCCGAAAGAGCTCATCCCCGACCTCGAAAAAGGTCTTCACCAAGCTCCGCGAAGTTTGAGTCAAGCTCAACCCCCAAAAATGTGTTTTTGGGGTCCCACGGGGAAGTTGCTTGGCTTCATCGCCTCCGAACGCATCGAGGCCAACCCGAAAAAATCGCCGCCATTACGAGCATGGGGCCGATCAAAACGCCAAAGCGTCGCGAAGGACTCATGGGCAGTCTCGCCGCTTAAGTCGTTTCATAGCTCGACCGGGAACGGCCTCCCACTCTACAAGTTGCCGAAGAAAATCGAAGCGCTTTGCCTCGGATCGACGAAGCCCAAGCAGCTCTCGACTTCAGTGAAGCAACTCCTCGCTATCCGCCCGTGCTCGCCGCGCCCACGCCCAACGAACCAATCCTCCCTACATCTCGGCCACCTCGAAGGTGGTGAGCACCGCGCCGTCGTTGAGAGAGAGGAGGAAGGGGCACGCGCTCAAAGTACAAAACCGGTCTACTTCATCGGTGAAGTCCTCACCGACACCAAGACTCCGGTACACTCGGCCGAAAAGCTCGTGGTACGCACCACACGATCACCCCAAGGCAAGCTCGGGCACTACCGACTCCCACCCGGTCACGGTGCGTCTCCAAATACCCCATTGGTGAGGTCATTCGTAGCCCTCGAGGTTACGGGCCGCATGGCCAAGTGGGCTATTGAGCTCATGGGAGCCGACATCACTTACGCCCCTAGGGATGCCATAAAAGTCTCGGGCCCTAGCCGACTTCATCGCAAGTGGACCGAGGTCGAGCGGCCGCCCAGGCCCAACGACATTATCGAGTACTGGACGCTGTGCCGACGGATCCATGAAGAAATATGGCGCCGGCGTTGGTCTCGTCTTCATCTCCCGAATAAGGTGCGCATGAAGTATTCGATTAGCCTACACTTCCCCGTGTCCAACAACGTGGCCGAGTACGAAAACTCGGTGAATGGCTTGGCGACGGCGCCGACGAACTCGACATCCGGCACCTCGAGGTCCGGGGCGATTCCGAGCTCGTCAAGAACCAAGTCATGAAGGAAGTCGATCATGCGTCAACCCAAAGATGATCGCGGTACCACGGAAGGTTCGCTGAGCTCGAGGAACACTTCCACGGGCTCGAGGTCAACCACGTTCATCGCCACCTCAACAACGACGCCCGGCGTCTCGCCAAGCTCGCGTCGGACCGCTGCCCGGTCCCACCTCAGCATCTTCATGCATGAGCAAAGACAAGCCCTCGATACGGTCGAAGGAAGAGCCCGCAACGGTGACCCCGCGAACCCCGATCGCCAGGCCCCGAGCTCGATCCCATGGGAGGCCAGCGCCCCCGCAAGCTCGAGCTCACCCAACACGCAAAGCCTCGCCTAGCCGCGAGCTCGGTATGGCTCGCCCGCCCAGGCCTTCGACAGAGCACAACAACCAAGCCTTTGCTTTCGAAGATGCGGCCGACCAGCTCGGCGAAGCTCGTGACATCGCGCTCATCGACTCGCCAAGTACCAGCAGATCCGAGGCGCTACCACGACCGCCCGCGTCAAGGGGACGAGCCAGCGTCGGCGATCGATCCTACGCCCGAGTCCGAGAGTTCGAAGGACAAGCACAAGCTCTCCGCGCCATGGGAAGGCCCCTTCACCATCGACCAAGTCTTTGAGGCCCGCACGCGCACAAGCTCAAAAGACCACCAAGGCCGAGTCCTCACCAACATGTGGAACATCGAACAGCTACGTCGCTTTTACCCCTAAATGTACTTAGAAATGTTGTAGCCGCAAGAACTCAATAAAGGCACAAATTCGATGCAAAAATATGTGCAAGCATTTGAATTCTTTCCTTAGGCGGGTTTGAGCAACGGCTGGCCTTCGCCGGCAAAGACCCGCCCTTGCTCGGGGCTACAAGGAGGCGGGTGCACACCCCACGTTTTAACACACCATTTTTCGCAAAACTTACAAGTTCAAAAAGCTCAACAACGAGCTCAAACTCACAAACTTCGTACTCTCTCCTCCCGAACCAAACAAAGTTCGAAACGACTAAGTCATGAGCTCACCACCTTAGAGCATGGCGCGACGCCTACTATCGACCTCCCGCCCCCTGTGGCGGCGAGGAATGGCCCGCCATTCGACTCTCGAATCACGAGCTCACAAAGGTCAAAGTAGAAACTAAGTACGACAAGGGAGGAAAGGCGACTTCCATTAAAAACCACCATACGAGTTTTTACATCTCGCCTCAACCATGAGGACTTAAAGGCTCATAACAAAAAGAGGCTCGGCCTCAAGCTCCTACTCCGTGCAAAGGATCTTGAACCATCGGCCCCGGGCGGGCGTCTGCTTGACTTCCTCCTCCTCGCGGGCTCCTCGGCCGCCGCCTTCGCCCGGCGGGGCTCGGGACATCGAGCTCCTCGGCAGCAGCTTTGAAGAGCTCGACCCGGGACAGCTCCCGCGGTCGCGACCTTGGCGGCGGCGATATTCGCTCCACGTCCGGCTGTCGTCCCCCGGCGGCCACCCTTCTTCACGATGTCAACCTCAAACCTGGGGTAGTGGGCGAAGACGACGCCGACCGCCTTGGGACCACCCGCCCGCGTCCTCGTCAACTTCGGCGGGATGGCCGGAACCCGCTAGATCGGGTCAACCACGTCTTCACCCCGGGGCATCGCGGACGGCCTCAACCTCGGACACGAGCCCTCGTAGCGCCGAGCTCTCGGCCTCCTCCACGGCCTTGGCGGCGCTCTTGGAGGCTCCCTGAGCTCTTTTCATCGGCGAGGTCGCCTGGTCCTCTTCTTCAAGTCCGCCTCCTTCTCCTGCGGCCGAGCTGCGTGTGCTTCGGGATGGCCGGCGGAGGCCGGCTCCCGGCCCTTGTCCTCGAGCTCCAGCGCCATCTTCGAGAGAGCTCCGCTTCTCACACCCAAGCAAAGCAATGGGTCAAATACAAGTCATGGGACTGCGGGGGGCGCAAGGCGGGAGGACGGCCGCGCTTACTCCACGGCTCGTCACATAGAGCCCACTCGTTTTTCCACTCGCTTGTTTTTCGGCCTCCGGCCGATCCTTCTCCGCCTCCGGGCGGGAGCATGCACCACGGCTCGGAAGCCGTGGTCATAAGCTGAAGCCCTCGCCGAGCGAGGACAATCGGCCCCAAGCGCTAAAGAACAAGGCGATAAGATGAGAGTAGAGACACTCACTCTCGAGCTTGGTGTGTCGGCCCAGATGGAGATGAGCTCTGCGATCTCCTCCTTGTCCTTACGGAGGGACTCGCCCTACGCTCAAGCGGCGCGCTCAAGCTCCTTTTCATCAAGCATCCTGGAGGAGCCGAGCTCTTCCTTCATCTTCTCCTATTTGCCGTTTAGGCAAGCTCGAGCTCCCTCCTCCCGCCCCGGGATGCTTCCCGCGGCGGCGTCCACCCTCCCCAGGCCTCTGGGCAGCTCGCTCCTACGCGCTGAAGGATGAGGTCACCACCTCCCTTGCTTTCGGGTCTCAAGGAACCAGTGCTGGAGTTGCTGAGCCGAAGCTCGGCGCACATCTCCGCGACACACTCCGTAAACCGCCCGACAGTTGCGCTGCCCTCAAAGAGGACTCCGTCGGCGATTGAACCCCGACGGCCCCCTCACGCCACTGCAAAACACAAAGACCGGAGCAGGTTGAAGGACACAAAACAGAGCCTAACTACGGGACGCCGACAAACCTCGAGACGACGGGCGCACTTCTTCGCCGGCCCGGCGCGACGCGCTCGGATCCTCCGATGACCGGGGGCTGCAGCGGGGCGACGGGAGAACGTCGGAGGGGCGCGACGTCTACATCCGGCGGAGGGGCACTTCGCTGCGGACAACGCCGACGGATGTCATCATCCCCCCAAGCCTAACCCTCGCCGTGGCAAGGTACGGCACCAAGCCGGCGCGGGCGCCGGCCGAACCAACGCCCGCATCCTCCGAGCCCTCATCCTCGCTGTTGATATTTCTTACACGATCCCAATTAGGAAGGCGAAAGAAATATATATGGGAAATCTATCTAATCATGTTAGCTTGGATATGGGATTAACCTCATGATCCAACAAAGCGGAGTTAGGCGGTGTTAGTAGTGGGATGTAAACTTAGCATCATTATCCATAGTGGAGTTAATCTCACCAGGATATGTACTCAAGGTATACCACTCATTTCTAGGCATTACCTATACACTAGTCTGTCACCCCTAGCAATAGCAACGCCAAAGAAATGCGGGGCATGGTATTCTTGATTGGCCTTGATAAAAGAATGAACATGATATCTGCAGCGCCTTACGATAGAAATACCAATTGTAGCACTTCACCGGGAGTAATCCGTATCGTATTTATATTTTACCACAGGGGAAGGAGTCTATGGAAAGTAGAGAGAAAGGACATCTAATGATTTATATTGTGATTTATTTATGAGATCCACCTTACAAGATTGTAATGCGAGTAGCCATATGCATCTAACATAACTCAACAGGATAAGTCACAAGATAAAGATAATAATATAAATGATAAATACCTAAGTCTAAGATCATCATAAGCCACTAGTATCATACGAGCTATTAACATGTTATAGAAAGAATAGAATGAATATTCCTAAGATACTCCTAATCATATATGTAAATGAATACTACAATTAGTGCAATACATCTAGCTATCATGGCAAGGTTGGATTACTTCTACACATGGCAAGCATTACCAATAACAACCAAGGACCTAAACTTGATCATTACCGTAATAATAAACTTCGACTAGTCCTACATTCGGAGGGTGGATTCCAAAGGACTCAACAGTTCTGTCACTCCCGCGATCTACCACACGGCCGGAATATAGGGTGCAATTGCGAGATAAACGTTGTATAAACACCACGTTTACACATTGCTTATCACCCACATAGTGATCATCTATATGGATGCTATACAATTCCATGCATAAAATATAAAAGCAATCTTACTAAACTAAACATATAATCATAGCAAGCATAAACACATATCAATAAGAATATAATAATTATATAGATCAAAGCCATAACAATTGTATTCTAAATATAAGAGTACTTTACAGATCGAATACAAGAGAGAAGTCTCAAGAATGATGATCCTTGCTACTTCTTGACTATCGAAACTCAAGATGAACTTGATCTTCAACTAGAACTAGCTATGTAGCTAACTACTTCTAGTATGAACTAGAGCTTAGGTCTAGACTTGGCCGGACTAGATGGGTATGAGTTGATGAATGAGTATGATAATGAAATTGTTATCAGCCCTGGGTCACCGGTCTTCTTATATAGTACTTGGCGATGAACGTCAACCCTTGGATCAAACCGACCTTGGCAACGGTGTAGATACAACCTCAATGTCGGGTAGTAAACCCACCCCAGAAAGGGAGGGTTGACAGGGTGGCCACACCCGGCCGGCCTGCCTAGTTGGCACCGGCGGCCGCCGAGGTGGCATGCCACCTCTGCTTCCCGTCTTTTCTGGTGTCCTCTGGTATCTTCTAGAGTGTTTTAGTTCACTTTTCGGTTGAGTTACTTCACGGTTAAGTCTTGTCTTCATATGTCTTGTATATTCCTAACTTTCTCCATTCTTCTCTGCAATTATCTATCAAGTCCCTAGAAAGTCACGTAATACCAAAACTCGTGGAATTATGTTAGTTAGACCCCTAGACTTATGTTTGGTCTTTGACTTGAGCCCTTATTTCATGTTATTTAACTTGTAATATTATGCTATAACAAAAGTCAACAAGCTCCCCAAGCTTACCTCTTGCTAGTCTCTTAGCAAGACACATTATATTAAACTATTACTTGGATCGAGAGTTGCCGCAACGCTATCACACCTTTAAAGTACACATGCTTTCAAACAAAATTTCTCTCCCGGTAATAAGATAAACTTTTTTAAACTTCAACTTACCCAATTACCTCTTAGCTTTTGGGGCTTATATCTTTTTCTTCAATCTTGGGTAATTGAAAGATAGAACAGTCAGGTCAAGCACTATATCTCAAACTCTTTTGAACTGTCCTTCTGGAGTTTTTGCTGGTTTTAAAATAAAACTCAAAGTTCCTCAAGATGACTCTCTCTAATCTCTCATTTGTGGTATTTGTGGATCCTCTCTAAGGCAATAAAGTAGTGTTGCCTTTCTCTCGAATATGTAGTATTTTTTGGCTAAGGCAAGAGTAGCACACTATGCCTTCTTCTCTCTTACCCTATATCTAAGGCTTATATATGTGGAGCTCATAGGTAGGAGAAAATAATTTATTTACTTACTAAGCATATATTGTAAATTCAAGCAATGGATCCAAAGTTACAAGTCACACTGTCATCAAGTGGTGCATGTGTATGGTGGATAGAATATATATGATATGGAATATAGTAGAGTATATAGTGAAGTGAATAGAATAGATGAGGGAAATCTTACTTTTGCTCCTTGAGGAATCTTCTCTCTTTTGAATTTGGAAACTTTATAGAGAACCCTGGGTTGTATCTTTTTCTTTCTATATTTTTCTTTTTATTTAGAGAGGTGGGCTCTACTCACCCTAGACTTTTTGTCTTTTATTTCCTCTCTTTAAAGATGTGGGTTCTACTCACCCTCGGACACTTGTCCATTTTTCATCTTTTTATATATTTTTTTCTTTTTTCTTAGGGAGGTAGGCTCTACTCGCCTGTAGGACTTTTTGTCCATTTTTCATCTCCTTTCTTCTCTTTCATTCTCTTTTTTTTTTTAATCTACAACCCAGATCTCTTTTGCAATAACTTTTGAGAGGTATAAAATGTAATGGAGCTTTTGTAAGATATTGGCTAGCAATGAATGAGTGGATGGGTATATATGGTGTATATGTGGTAGATGCGTTTCTTCGGGATGGAAATAGCATATGTAAGGAGTCGAGTGGAGTAGAGTGTAGTGGAGTGGAATGAAGTGGAGTGTACATGATCAGCATGACAAGTTTCTAAGGGTCGACAAAGATTGAACAAACTCAATACAAAGCAAGCGACCTATATATTTTTTTATCAAAAGTTTTCCTAATCTAAATAGCATGTATATATGGCTATGGTAGGAGGTTCACACTCTTGTCATACAGGAACTTATCATGTGCATTTTCAATTTTCAAAATATAAATCTCCAGAAATCTAGTGTCACTAGGAGTAAGATCAAATAGCTGGCTCGGACTATCATATATCATATCCGTCAATTTCCTAGACTTTAGAGCAAGCATTCGCATCCCATAGGTTTCAGATTTAGAGTAAATATCAAAGTAATTTTGCAAATGGAGCTCAAGAGAAATTAAGCTTGAAAGCTAGGTACTAGAAAAATATAACAAATGAACAAACTATTCATCATCTCTCCATGTTGGCGATTTTTAAGGTTCCTTTTAGTTTGAGTAGAGTAAATTTAGTGAACACTCTCTCTTGATCCTTTTATTCACACTCTAACAAAAAAGACTAGTAGTTTTAAAGAGTCTTTCTAGAAAAACAAAATATTTAACTAATAATATTAATATATATAGTATAGATAGATAGTAAGATACTTATCTCGATAATCGGGGTGCACTCCCCAAGCTAGATTGGAGTGTAATCTTCAATGATGTAGAAGTTGAGGTAGTTGGCAACAAAGGTGGCGCCTAACATATCTCTTCTCCTCTTGAAATCTGTTGATCTCAAATAGACAACAAAGCTAGTGGAACTTGATTAAGCATTAGGGGTTAGCCACATTACTTTATGTTGCCTCGGGAAATATTTTTAAATTTTTATTATTTTTTCAAATTTTTTATTATTTTTTTATATGCAAGATAAGATAAAGAATATCTTATACATAAATTCTTTTATCTTTTTTTTTTTTTTTTTTATCACCAGCAGATAGCTAGAGGTGTTAGCCTCGAGGATATTAGCATGGGGCTTAAAGGTTTTCACAAAAGACAAATTATATTTTTGTTGTTTTTAAATGCATATATATGATACTAAAAAGATAAACATGATATGGAAAGAAAATATGCAATGCGAGAATTTAAATATGGATAACTTACCGACTTACCTTTCGGGCAGGATTTGGTGTTTAGAGTCCTCCTCCACGGACTTCAAGTTCTCGCTCCTTACTCCCATGGTATATCAGTTGTCTGTCGGTGGCCCCGATGATTCTATTGTCTCTTCCGATGATGTTAAGGAGTTGTCTTCTTCTTCCTCCATCTTTTGATGATGAACTCTTCTCTGGAGTAGTTGATTCTGTTTTCTCTGTAGATGTATTAGGTGTAATAGTATTGACTTCGCACATACCTTTTCATCTTCTAGATTCTTCATCCATCGTCTATTATGGCGGCGACGAGCTGCCCCGCTTCCCCCGATTTGTATACTCATTATAACTATTAAAGTAAACACGCATCTTCTCTTTTAGAAATTGGAAATGAATCTCTCCCTGTATGGATGTAGATGATTGCACAGTAGTGTTGAGGAACGGATCTCCCAAGCACTAGTGGAGGGTCTTCTTCCTTACCCATGTCCATGACTACAAACTCGAGAACATAGTGGTCCATAATCTTAATCGCACGTTTTTTGGCAATTCCTTCAGAACTCTATAGGATTGGTGCGCCATCTGGCAAACCGCACATATGTTGGTTGCAACGGCAATTTTCCAAATAATAATTCATATGTAACCTTTGCCATTAGATTAACACCGGATCCATGATCGCAAAATGTATTATAAAAATTCCACCGATTAATAGAGCAATGAATAGTAGGGGTACTCGGATCATCTTGCCGACGAAGCATTGGAGACTCAAGTAAATGGTCATTATAAGATGTTGTTTTATTTACTACCATTACCTTTGTAGGTCGTGCCCGCCTTGTTCTTGTTCTCGATTCTCGATTCGACTCGATTCCTCCTTCGTTCTTGTTGTAGCTTTCTATCTTTGGTTCTAGAACATAATGATTGGTATTTTGGGAATAAGTAAGAGAAGTGTGTACCTTGTTCTTGAAAGTGAATTTCTCCCTTTTGCCTTTGATATTGAAAACAATCTTCGCACCGCTCAACGTAGATGATAGCTTTAGCCGAGCATAAGAATGGTCTACCAAGTATGATTGTTGCTTTTTCATTTCTTCCAGTGTCTACAACTGCGAAGTCTGCTGGCACGTAAGAGCCTCTGATTCCCACACACGTCTTTCAAGGATCCCCGGGATAATGTAATGATTGATCCGCAAAACCGCAAGCACATATTCGCTTTTCCAAAGTGGTTCACTATAAATCTTTTTCATAAATTACCTTGGGTAGTATGTTGACGCTTTTGAGCCAAAATCACAGAGAGCATTGTCGAATGTATGTTGTCCAATCTTGATTGTAATGACCTTGCTTCCCTAGATCTTCCTTTTTAGGTGGCATTGAGTCATCCAACCAACAAATTTTCCCGAGGTCTCTCTATAGTAACGACACTGCATTATAAATATCGACAAGGTTTGCAGTTTCTAATTCTTTCGGCTGCCCCAGAATCTTACCTGGTCGTGTGGTTAGTGGAACAGATAACCGAGAAATCTGAGATTCTATCATTTTATTAAAATTGGCTGATTTTTTATAGTCAAGAAAAGCTTTCTAAACAGTATTGATAAGTTCTAAAGCTTTATCATTAGTTGCTATTTTTTCTAGACAGATTCTCCATGGTCTTACCTTGGTTAACAACAAGGTCTCTCAAAGAAGGTTGATAAGTATTAAAATTATTACCTGGATTGTTACCTTGGTAATTTCCTTGATAGTTGCTTTGATAATTGGGCCTCTGTTGGTTCCAACTATCGATGTTTTACGATCGAGAGCTTGCCACGGGGTGAACCGGGCAGCTTTGTTCGGGCCTCGGCGAACCTGAGCCCGGCGGATTGTTGCGCAAATGACATGGAGAGCGGGGTTTTTATGCTAGTTCGGCCCTTGATCGGGGATCGGTAAAGACCTTTACGTCCGGTCGGCGTGAGCCGTTTTTGATTGATGGGGTTAGCCGGGAATCGGCCGTGAAGCTTTACAAAGACTTGGTCGTAGCCAAGCTTGTGTCCGTATGATCGCGCTCTCTCTCTACGAGGTGTTCCTTGGCTTTCCTTTTATAGTCCAAGGGGCCAAAGGATCTTTCTTGCCCTAGTCCCCTTGCGCCGCCATCGCCTCCCACGCCACCGCCGTTGCGCCTTGAGTTTCTGCCGTCCTTGCCGCCTGTTCTTCATCATGGTGAAGAGCTCTTCCTCCAAGAGCGCGAAGGGGAAGGCGGAGATGGTTCCCGGCGGAGGCGGCCATGAAGGTTTGGCCGAGTCCTCCGTCAACGCCGAGATCTTGAGGATCTTGAGCGGCGCCGCTTCTCCCTCCTCGAGTCTCTCCGGTTGGAGGCTCCCCACCGCCATCGCCTTCCCCGCTCCCCGGCCCTTGAGGTTGTCCTTTTTCTCTCCTTTGTCCAAGCGGGTCTTTGTTTGCCTCGCTTCGGTTTCTTCCATGAGTTTCGCAGCCTTATTCGATTGCTCTTTCTCATCTTGCCCCCAATGGGGTTCTTCTTCTTTCCATCTTTGTTCATGCCTGTGAGACCTTCATAGGCATTCCTCCTTCTTTGAAGCTCTTTCGCTATTTCTTCCGCCTTCGTCATGGAGGCGACCTTTCCTCTCTTGGATGTGTTTCCATCCAGGCCCGCCAGGGTCGAAAGGGTGCTTTCTTTGAGTATGAGCTCCCTGATTCTGTTTCTGGTTGGCGTTCTGGGTGGTTTTATGTGAATAATCCTCCTCCTGCCTTGATGGATCATGACTCGATGAGTCCTGTTGATCCTGAGAGTCTTAAGGTTGACTCTCCGGATGAGTCCGAGGTTCTTGAGTTCGTCAACCGCGTCCAAGATCTTGAAGTGGTGGCCTTAGTGGTGCTGATCATTGCCGCTTTTCTTCGTCGTCGAAGTTCAACCTTTGATGGCGAGGAGACGCTTACTTCAGTACTCTGGGCCCGAGGATCCCTCTCGTGTTGCCGGTGATGCCTCCGAATTGCCCTCGGAGGAGTTGATAGTATCCCTTCGCACTTTGCTGAAGGATGTGCTGATGACTCCGATTCGGGTTGTTGAGTATTCTGCTGACAACCCTCCTCCAGCTGTGAGTTCTTTTTCTTTCTTTGTGGTGTATTTGTCTGTTTAGGGTTCTTTCTGACTCTTCTGATATTTTCAGCATCTTGGCCAGAACTACTCTGAGGCTGCTGTGGTGACCGTTGCTGCGGCGCCTGCTGTCTCTGTTGTTCCAGGTGAGTCTGAATCCCTTCCTGGCATCAGTATTGGGGTGCCAGATGTTCCCTTTACTCCGATCCACGGGTACTTGCCCTTAGGGTCGAAGCGACGTGGACGTTCAAGAGCCCACGCCTGGCACGAATCAGACTCCGAGAGGACCCGCTCTTCTGCTTCTCAGGCTTCTTTGCCGGAGCCCACAGGTAATATAGGATAGGAGAGGGGGTTGATCTTCTGTCAATCCCTTTCTTTTTCCATATAAGCCGACTGTTTTTCTCGTTTTTCGGATGGGGCTTGCGTTTTTTGAGCACGCCTGAGGAGCAGGTGGAGTCTCTTGCCCGGAATCCGTGAGTTCTTGTCTTCACTTCTGATTGCTAGGTTCTTGTTGGTCTTGTAGCCTTAATGTGCTTGTCTGCAGTTTGCCATCTCTGCAGGTTGGGCCTTCCCGGTTTGTGGCCAAGTTCGATTTGGTCGTTGAAGAGAAACCTCCTTCTTCGGCTTGCCCCCCGTCCTCGTCTTTCCTTTCGGTGAGTACTCTTGTTGTGAGTTCTTCTTCTCCATTGATTTTTGAGGATTCTCATGTGGTTGGGGTTGTTTTGCGGTACGTCCTTCTGTGAAGTTTGCTGAAATTACTTCTCCGAGTTCTTCCGATGCGTCCCGGCGGTGGTCGGTCCTCTTCTTCGACCTCCCTGTTCGCGGAGTTGCTGCTGATCCTCCTCGGGATCCTTCTCTTCTCGATCTGGGGCTCTTGCAGACTCGTTGTTTCAGAGTTTGATCTTTGCTTCTCGGGTTGTCGCTTTTTGTCGAGGCGTTCGGAGTCCTTCGCCGCCTTCTACGCTTGATCAATCGGTTCAGTGTACGCGCCAGTTTTCTCTTGATGCTTCCCCTGTCTTCTTTCGAGGAGCATTCTGATCCTGACTTTGTTTTTCATTATAGTCCTTTGTGCGGGATCTCCCTGTCTTCCTCCCCGCTCAAGAGTGTGATACCTTGCGGGCGGAAGTTGTCCGTCTTCGTGGAGTTGAGCGAGATCTCCTTGTTCAGCCTCCGACTCCCGTGCCACCGGCCGACGGTTTGACCCGAGTCCTATGCCAAGGTTACTCAGAGGTTGAGGGTATGTCATATATTTTCTTGGTCTGTTATTGCTTTTGCCAAGGCTTCCTTTCTCGACTGTCCTTGTTTGTCGCCGCCGTGGCTTCGGTGACCACAATTCGAGCGGCTTACCATCGCCGAGCTATCGGCCGAGCCTCCGCCGGAGAGGGCTGCTCTTTCTGCGGCTTCGTGAAGTTTTTTGACCTCCGGCGATCTGTGTATCCCCCTACTGGAGGTTATTCGCCTTCCCGAAGATCATGGCGTGTCCCGAAGGACTTTCTTCCCCTGTGTTCCCCGATCGCTTCCGATTCTTTGTTGGAGACGCCGTCGGAGGCCGTTGAAGAGCTCGCTCTTCTATTTCCATCATCTTGTGCCCAGACTGCCCATCGCCGCTGTTGTGATGGGTTTGCTTCTCGACGAGCGCCTTAAGATAATGGAGGAGGAGCGCCCGAGGTAGATGCGGTACGTTACGCGCTTAGCCGATACCATAGACCTTGATCTTCCCGAGGGTGATGCGCCTGACTTTGATGCGGCCCGAGTGCTTGTGTGGCGGCTTTGTCCGTTTTGTAAAAAAACAATTCTTTGCTTCCGCCCGTTAGTTGTAGGCCTGAATACTTTTTGTGTGTCCGCCGTGCGTGTTTTAAGTATCTCCGCTGCGTCCGCCTTTCGTGCAAATTTGTTGCGCTTGTCTTCTCGCTTGTCATTGCTGTTGTCTTCCGAGTTCTTCTTCTTCGGATGACTTGAAGTGATTGCGCCTTTGGAGTTCTTCCTAGGCTTCCTAGCTCTTATGTCCTTCGTGTGGTTCGCGACGAGTTGTTTGATTCCCTCGTAGTGACATCAGCGTTGTTCGCCGATGGCCCAAATTTTTTGCTTTTCAGACTTTGGTCGCTCATGGTGTTGAAGTCTTGCTTCGAGTTGCCAGGGTTGTTCTCCTGACTGGTCAGCCTTGTCTTCTCGTGAGATCTCGCCGAGGATAGCGTAGGTTCTTGTCCTTGTGCGTCTTTGGGTTGTTTCTCCTTGACGGCAGCTCTGCTCATAGGTCTTGCGATAGTAGGTTGGAGCCTTGCTTCAGTGCTTCAGAGTTCTTTCTTCTGAATGGATCAGCTTGCCTATTTCTGTAGACTTGGCTGGTGATAGTCCTGAAGTTCTCCTGAAATCCATCTTGTCTTTTCCTCGAGTGTCAACCCGCCTTTCGTAGACTTGGTTGAGATATTTGTGGAGTCTTGCTTGGGTTTGTCGATTGTTTTCTTCTTACAATTGACTTCTGTCTTCTTTTGAGACTTGTCATGATGATTGAGGCTTGTTCTTGAATTCAGAGTTCTTCTTTTCTGAGTATCGGTTCGTCTTCTCTCAGATTTGTCGATAATAGTTGTAGAGTCTTGCTCCCGGGTCTTCGTAGTTGTTCTTCAAGAATCACTCGTCTTTTGTCATAGACTTGCTGATGGTTGTTGTGGAGTCTTGCTCCTGGTCTTCGTGGTTGTTCTTCCGAAGATTCAGCTCATCTTTCTCGTAGGCTTGCTGAAAAGTAGTTGAGTCTTGCTCTTGTCCTTCGTAGTTGTTCTTTCCGAGGGTTCAGCTCATCCTTCCCTTTGCCGAAAGTAGTTGAGTCTTGCTCTTGTCCTTCGTGAGTTGTTCTTCCTGAGGGTTCAGATCCTTTCTCAGAGATTTGTCAAGGTGATAGGAGTCTTGCTTTGGTCTTCGTGGTTGTTCTTGGAAGAGTCACTGCCTTTGCCGAGACTTGCCGATTGTCGTTGAGTCTTGCTCTTGGTCTTCGACGTGTTCTTTCAAGAATCAGCCTCATCCTTTGCCGTGACTTGCCAAGGTGATAGAGTCTTGCTCTTGATCTTCGTAGTTGTTCTTTCAAGAATCACTCGCCTTTTGCCGTAGACTTGCCGATGGTTATTGGGGTGTCCCCGCTTTTTGCCAGGTTGTTTTCCTCCGCATGTGACTTGCATCTTTTCTCAGACTTGTCACGATTGTTCTGAGGGTTACCCAGTCGTTAGGTTTCTCCTTTTAGGCCCTAGCATTTATCCTTTCTTGAACTTGCTAGTGTATTTTGGTGGAGTCGAGCCCCCGAAAGAGTTGTTCTAACTCTGGTTGCCTCTTTTGGGCTAGGGCTCTCCCATGCACCAAAGGACTATCGCATGACATCCCTTGAAGGGTTCTCATCCGGCCCATTTAAGTGCACTCAAGGGACCGAAGGTCAAGATGGTTGGGTTCCTATTTCATAACACTACAATCCACCTTGCCTGGTTTGGGCCGGCCGCTTCGAGAGACTTGTGTGAGACGATGGGTTTCTATTTCACAACACTACACCGTTCACGCCCGATTCGAAAGGCCGCCCGTCCGGCCATTGGACATAGTGGCACTTTCTGACCCTTGATGGCCTCTCTCACCCTAGACGGGCCGATCCCAACGCCCCTTTTTTTTAAGAGTCAAAGTTCACGATCTTCCGCTAGGATTTAAGGTGTGGACGCTATTCCGCAGCTAGGACTTCGCGTGGTTCCACCCTTGGAATTTTGACCTCCGCTCTAGTGGTCGGGTTTGCCTTCTTTTGGTCGACTTCTTCTTGGGCGCCAATTTGGGCTGTTTTGTTCTTCTCCGCAGGAGGCATGCAAACCACCGTGGGCGCCTTTGTTTTGTTGAAGTGCCCGGTGGCCGCGTATTTTGTGACCCTTTTGATGGTCCAGCAGTTCTTCTCGTGCCCGATCTTCTTCTTCTTAAAGTATTGAGAGTTGTTTTTGCCTTCGCTTTCTTCCGTTGCCTTGAGTTCCTCCTCGATTATGGATAGAACCTTCCGAGTTGGTTTATGTGCCAAGAGTTTCGATTTCTTCTCCTTGCATTGTCATCAACTTGTAGGTTCCCGGTCCCAAGACTTTGACGATATAAGGTCCTTCCCATGGGCTGAAAGCAGCTTTGTGCTTGCCTTCCGTCTTTTGATTTCTCTTGAGTACTTAATCTCCCGGGTTGAGTTTTCTTGGACGTGTGCTTTTGTCATAGTGCCTTCGAGTCCTTGCATATCTTATGCTTCCGAGGGATGGCGCGCTTGTTCCCGACTTCTTCCACACGCCGATTTCTAGTCTTCTTTGTCTCTGTTCTCCTTCTCCTTCAAATTGCTCGATCCTTGAGAGCTCCATATGAGGTCCAAGTAGGACGGCTTCGATCCATAGGTCGTGAAGAAGGGTGAGTAGCCCGTTGCTCGCGATTTGAGTTCTTAGGCCCCTGCATAACTTTTGGGAGTTCTTCAATCCACTTGGCCCGTAGTCCTTGAGTTCTTCATATAGTCTTGGCTTCAATTCCAGCAAGGATGAGTCCGCTTTGCTCTTCCACTTGTCCGTTAGCCTGAGGGTGTGCTACGGAGGCGTAGTCTATCCGTATTCCACGCCTTGTGCCCAGCCTTCAAATTCTCGGCACTGTGAACGGTGATCCGAGGTCGCTGATGATCCCGCGGCATCCCAAATCCGTGCATGATCTCTTGATGAACTCGACCGCTTTGGTTGAGTCAAGGTGACTAATGGCTTGTATTCTATCCACTTGGTGAATTTGTCAATGGCGACGCAGATGTACCGATATCCTCCCTTGGCTCTCTAGAGTGGTCCGACTTGATCCAAATTCCCAAAGACGATAAAGGCCATGATGGTGGTATGCGTGATCGATTGTGTGCCGGGCACATGTGCTTGTCTTGCAAACATCCGCATCCTTTTGCACGCCTTGACGAGTTCTTCTACATCTTTGAGGGTCATTGGCCGCAGTATCCCTGCTCAATGCTTTTCCCACGAGGGTTCTTGACGCCGCGTGGTTTCCACAACATCCAGAGTGGATTTCTTGAGGATGTCCTTTCCTTCTTCGTAGCTTATGCATTTGAGTAGTACTCCCGATGATGCCGCTCTCCTTGTAAAGCTTGTCTTTGATGAGCACGAGTTCTTGCTTCTTCTCAAGATCCTAGTTGCTTCAGCTTTGTCTTTTGGTAGTGTCTTGTTCTTGATGAAGTTTGTGATGTCTTCGATCTAGGGAGTTGTTCTTCGACCGAGAGATTATCATTACTCCATTTAGAGCTGATTGCTCCATGTCGTCTTCTTTCTAGGTTCTCCTTGATTGATGGTTTCAAGAGTTCTTCGACGAATACTCCCGGGGACTTGGGCCTGTCGATCCGAGTTTGGCTAGCACATCGGCCGCCACGTCAGATCTCTCGAGCACATGTAGGATCTCAAGACCTTGGAAGTTCTTTTCCAGCTTGAGTACTTCAACAAGAATAGAGGCCCATGTTGTCCTTTGTGCAGTCCCCAAATCCTTGTTGACTTGATTGATGACAACCGCGAGTCGCGTATACTTGTAATCTCTTGATTCCCGGAGTTCTTGCTATCTTGAGGCCATGGATGAGTGCTTCGTACTCGCCCTCGTTGTTTATAGCTTGCCACATGATCCGCAAAGACGTACTTGAGTTGTCTTCCTTCGAGATATGAATAAAATCCCGCTCCTCGCTCCCTAGGTTCAACGATCCATCAAGTACATGTTCCAATGTTTCTTGACGCCGCTTGATATGGGTTGTTGGAGTTCCGCCCATTCTCGCTATGAAATCCGTAGCGCCGATTTGATTGCTCTTCTTGGGGTGAACTCTAGATTCAAAGTTCGAGTTCCACCGCCCATTTTGATATTCGGCCCGTTGAATCTCTATTCCTAGGATGTCACCTGCTGGTGAGTCAAGCACCACCGTTATCTTGTGACTGTCAAGTAGTGTCGTAGCTTCCTTGATGTGATCAAGATGGTGTAGAGTAGTTTTTGTACGTGAGGGTACCGAGCCTTGACTCGTATAGAACCTCTCTCACATAGTAAACCGGCCTCCTGACCTTGTTAGGTTGCTCGGGCTCTTCTTTCCACGATGATTGCTAAGCCGGCCATCAGATTTGTTGTCGCTATGTATAGCAGAGTTCTTCTTGATCTTTTGAGGTGTTAGGACTGAGCTGTTGTAAGGTACGCTTGAGTTCTTCAAACGCCTTGTTCGCTTCTTCCTCGTCCACTTGAACTCTCCTTTGTCTTGATGAGTTTGAAGAAGGGTAGCCCTTTCTCTCCAAGCTTGGATATAACTGCTGAGTGCCGCCATGCACCCCCGTGAGCTTCGAACGCCCTGACGCTTCGAGGTTGTGTCATCTCGCTGATGGCCTTGATCTGCTTGGTGCCGGCTTCAATGCCTCTCAAGGTCGACCAAGAATCCCGCAGAGCTGTCCCGAAGGCACTCCAAAGACGCATTTTGTTGGGTTGAGCTTCCACTTCCACTTGTTGAGGTTCTTGGAAGTCTCTTCCGATCTTGAATCGAAGTTTCTCGCTCTCTAGTCTTCACCACCACGTCGCTTCACGTAAGCTTCTCGCATTTTTGCCAATCTGCTCTCCCAAACAAGTCTCAGACGCTTCTTGATACGTTGTTCGGGCGTCTTTTAATCCGAAGGACATTGTTTTGTAGCAAGAGGGCCTAAGGGGGTGATGAAAGAGGTCTTGCTCGATCTTCTTTCTTCAAAGGTAACTGTGATATCCCGAGTAGCAATCCAAGAATGATAGTAGAGCTGATCCTGGCCAGGGAGTCTACTATTTGGTCAATCCTTGGTAACCCGAAGGGGTCCTTGGGGCAATGCTTATTCAGGTCCGTAGTCCACACACACCCTCCAGCCTCGAGGTGTTCTTCTTCCTCGACTGTAACCGGGTTGGCTAGCCAACAGATGTAGGATTTAATGAATCCTCGCCGCGAGTAATTTCGCGATCTCCTTTTTGATGGCTTCCTTCTTTTCTGGTGAGAACCTCCTTAGTCTTTGCTTGATGGGTTTGGATCCCATATTGATGTCAATTCTGTGCTCAGCCAGCTCCCTTTGGTACGCCAGCATGTCCGCTTTTCCAGCAAATATATCTTTTTCTCCAAGTGCTCCCCTCGCCTTGTTTGCGATTTCCACCGCTTTGTACGTCACACTCGAAGGCTTTCTTGAGGTCTCCCTTTGATGGAAAGAACCCCAAAAGGTGCCGGCATCTTTAGTAGAAGATACGGGTAGTGTGGAATAGCCATGAATTTTGCAATAGCGTGTCTTCCCATAATGGCGTGGTATGGTGACTCGAGATCCGCCACTTCGAACTTGATGTACTGTCCGTAATTTGTTGGTGATCCAAATGTAATCGGGTAAGGTGACTTTGTCCAACCGGGTATGGCTGCTCGTCCGGTACTATTCCGTAGAAGGGAGTGCTCGAAGGAGCGATAAGTCCGAGAGGTCCAATCCCATCTTGTCCAAGAGTTTCGAGAATATGATGTTCAGTCCCAGCCTCCGCCGATCAAAACTTTGGTAACGGTCACCCAAATATCGGGGTTCTAGTACCAAAGGATACAAAGTCGGCGCGCGTTCACACTTGTCCATTGATCCTCCCCGTGAACCGAATCGGATATTGGGACCAATTGAGGTAGCGTGGTATCGCTGGGTTCTACCGCCATGATTGATCGGAGTGCTAACTTGTCTTGTCTCTTGCTTCTTTGAACCGGTACCCGTGAGAATATGACGCTCATGATCTTGTTGCTTTCCGAAATCCCTTTGTCTTTTTGGCTCTTCGGGCTTCTTCTCTCGTTTTCTTGGTTGTTTCCCTTCGAGCAGTTGTTTCCTCCCTTGTACTTCTCCCGAAAGTGGTGCGCTTCGAGCGCGCGGAGCTCCGTGGTGGTAGATATTGTGGTAGGTCTTCCAAATTTGATGTTGCTTCGCTCTTGTCGCCATTGTTGTTGTTGTTGAACCCTCTGCTTTGTAGGGTTTCTTTGACTTCTCCGCCATCGCGACAGATTGTCCGGTCCTCGCTCTTCTCGGCCGTTGAGAGTTGTTCTCGATCTTTCTTCGGGCTTCGAGTTCTTTCTTTCTCGAAAGCGATCTCGAGTTCTTTCTTCAGCTCCGATCATCTTCTCAACAAAGAAGCTTGAACTGCTTCATTAGTCCTCGGGTTGTCCTTGTAGAAATCTGAGAACTGCCATCTTGAGAAAATCCCATTGCCGGCTGGCGCCTATCACTTCTTCGATGTCGTGTACTTGGGATCTCATCTCCCCAAATCTTCGGTAGTAATCTCTCGTGATTCTCCCGGGGCTTCGCTTGAGGCTTTTTAATTCAAATTCGAGTAATAGGATGGGTGATGATTCCCGCGGTTGCTACGTAACGCTTCTCGTAGTCTTCCCTAGTATCGGATTGAGCCTTCTTCGATCTTGTCGAACCATTGAGCGGTAGAGCCTCTAGGGCCATGGGAAAGAAAACGCCTTTTGCGTCATCATCTCCTCCAAATACCAATGGATTGTGAGTAGACCTCGAGCCACCGCTCTAGGCCTCGCTTTTCCCATCGTACTTTGAGTGGTTTGAAGGCTTGAACTTTGGGGTAGCTTGACTTCTTGCAATCTTTTCTAATGCAAGGGAACCCGTCAGAGCTTTCTAACCGCTTTTTCTTCAAATCCCCTTGAGGTTCTTCCTCCTCTTGGATGAGTTCCATGTCGATATGTTGACTCCGCGACTTTTCCTCGCCGGCTTGGTCTTGGTGCGGGCTTTCCTCGGGGTCTCTAGTATTGTCTTCCATCCCTCCGGGTGGCCCGGAGTTGTTGGAACCCTCCGCCTCCCCACTTTTCAAAGACATTGGATCGACTTTGGAACATGAGAGCCGCTTTGCCTTCGATCGCGATGTCCTCGGGATCTCTTTCTGATAGCCTTTTGTAATGCCTCCTTGATGAGTCTCTCCTCGTCATTCAGGTCGGTAGCAGCCTTTCAGGGTCAATCAACCCTTGTAGCCTTCCCGAAGTTGCTCGTTGATCATCTTCAGCTTCTTCTTCAGATTTCAGCCTCTCATACTCATGCAGATCGGCTTGGTATTTGTTCAGTGGCTTGCATGCGTGAGTTTGCCCCGATTCGGGCGCCCTCCCTTCAAATTTGTTTCTTCTTAGCCTTTCTTGACGTTGGTGTTCTCCTTCGTCGTCGAGGGTTCTTTCGTCCGCCGAGATGTTGGATAAGCCTTCGTCAGTGGACCTGATGTCCGGGGCTTCTGGTCGGGTAAGCGGAGTACGAGCTGTAGCCACCATGAAGACTTCCTTTGCAGCTGTAGCTTTGGGCCGCCACTCCTTTCGCCTGGGATGGACCTTATGATGATGGACCTCCCCGTTTGTCCCCGTTGCTTGACGATCGGCTTTGCTGAGGGTTCTTGGCCAGTGGATGATGCACTCCTCTGGGGTTCTTGTCAATATGAGCCCTCTTTGCGCGCCCTCCAAAGGAATCTCCAATCTTCTCTTCAGAGTAGTCCCGGCGCTCCTTGAATACGCGTGTGCTGCGTTGCGTAATCCTGTAGGAAATTGAAAAGGTAATCTGGACTGGTGTCCAGGGTTATATCCGAACTCGCCTTCTTTCTCCGAGTTGGAGTAGTATTGATTGAAAAAAGTTTCCGAGTTGGAGTAGCTTCCCTTGTCCAAACCGGAGTTGGAGTCGTACTTCGAGTTGCCTTCGGAGTCCGCACTTGAGCCCCGGGTTGTCCACCTTCCCGAGTTGGTTTTGGGTTTGGACCCTTCCGTGTTGGTTCCCGAAAGCAAGCTTCGAACTTGTTCTTCGCCTTCGAGGCGGTTTCGCAATCGCCGCTGGGTCGGAGCTTCGACGAAGTTCTCCCGTCCCTCGGCTTGGGGCTTCGATGATGCAACTTCGAGTTTCGGCGTCGCCGCCGCCGATCTCGCAAGCCCATGACCAAGATGATCGCCTTCCCTCATCGATGTACCTCATGATGTCGTGGTCCGCCGACTCCCGTGCTGAAATTCGATGAGAGCCCCTACCTGGCGCCACCGCCGATGTTTTACGACCGAGAGCCCGCCATAGGGTGAACCGGCAGCTTTGTTCAGGGCCCCCGGCGAACCCGAGCCCGGGCGGTTTGTTGCGCAGCTGACATGGAGAGCGGGGTTTATATACTGGTTCGGGCCCTCGATCAGGGATCGAGTAAAGACCTTTACATCCAGTCGGCGTGAGCCTGTTTTTTGATTGATAGGGTTAGCCGGGAATCGGCCGTGAAGCTTACAACACTTGGTTGTAGCCAAGCTTGTGTCCGTATGATCGCGCCTCCTTCTATTTAGGTGTTCCTTGGCCGCCTTTATAGTCCAAGGGGCCAAGGAACTCGCTACGATCCTAGTCGGATACAGAGAGGGCTGTCCGTAGAGGAACCGAACACCCAAACCCTTTACAAGGTAACCTGACTAGTGTTCTATCCTAGTTACAACAGAAGTCACCGTAGCTATGCTTCCATTGCCTTCTGGGAGTTGTTTGTGGCCGTAGGCTTGATAGAACCCTCGCGTGCATAACTCGGTAGAGTTCTTTGGTGATCCTCAGATCCACACCAACCTTGATTCTCGTTGAGGACGGAAATTATTGTTGTTATTGATGAAATTGATGTCCTCCATAATCTCTGGGCAATTCCTGCCAGTGTGGCCTGTGTTTCCACATTCTTCACATGTCATGCATGAGTCTTGAATTTGCATAACTGCTCTGGGTTGAGGATCTCTATCCTCTAGCTTCTTCATTATAAGGTCCATTTTAGCAGTATAGCATATCTACTTCTTTCAATGATGCATTCCTCTCTTTGAGATTGACGCTCTTCACTCCAACCTTGGTTGGAAGCCATCTTCCCACAAGTTCTCGCGGGCACGAGTTAATGTAAGTGATAAGAAAGCACCACCACCGCAAAGATCCATAGTTTCACGAGCACCGGAATAAGCCCATGATAGAAAGTCTCGCATCAACAGCCACTTCTCCATCCCATGGTGTGGACATTCTGAAATATATTCTTGGAAACGCACCCATGCTTCCGGGACTAATTCATCATGCTATTGTTGAAAATTTGATATCTTCCCCCTTAAGGCATTTGTCTTGCCTACAGGAAAGAACTTAGCAAGAAAGGCTGTGGAACATATATCCCATGTTGTATTCTTATCTTTTGTAGCATAAAACCATTGCTTAGCTCTTCCCAATAGTGAGAATGGAAAGATACGAAGCAGGATTGCATCCGTGGATACGTCCTTCATAGTGAATGTGCTGCAAATCTCCAAAAAGTGTTGGAGATGAGCACTAGCATCTTCATGTGCCTTTCCACAAAATTGACTTGCTTGCACCATATTGATGAGCCCTGGCTTAAGCTCAAAGCCTTTGTCTCCAACCTCTACCTTCGGACCAACAAGAATGTTGTCCGTGGTAGGAGCTGAGAACTCACGAAGTGTCTTGGTTGCCATAGCTTTAAATTCAGATGTCAAGTCTCTAGTAACTTGATTAACTTCTTATTCAAGAGGTCTTGGATTCTCGATGATGATGATGATGATGATGATGATGATGATGTAGGTGCTAGGAGTTTGTCTAAGTTTTGCTCTTGCCCGCCTCGATTAATTTTTCGTGATCTTCAATAAAATTTTCTCGAAGGTTTTTATTCATACAACTCCCCCGCATAAGATCAAAAACAAATAGAAAACAGGGTTGAACCTGTTTGAGTATGTGATAATGGGTTCTCAATGCATTAGGTAGTGTAAGGGATCTCTCCTGTTTCCTTATATGATGTGTTTAAATGATTTTTACTAGCACCCTTTCTAACTAGTAAAGTCAGAAACAATACTAACTTAATAGGAGTAATAACACTGCCTTAAGTCTTTACTAATACCCTTCCAAACTAGAGAAAGCCGGAAAGAAGCACTAGAAAAACTATTGAAGTTTTGAAAACATCTTTTTTCAAAATTGAAAGATTAACTATGCTCTCCCAAACTAGGAAAGTTTTGAAAAACAAAGTCAAGAAAAATTATTTTTCTAAATAGACTACGCCACAAGAATCGCGCCTTAAATGCTCGTTGAAATTTCTTACACGATCCCAATTAGGAAGGCGAAAGAAATATATATGGGAAATCTATCTAATCATGTTAGCTTGGATATGGGGATTAACCTCATGATCCAACAAAGCGGAGTTAGGCTGTTAGTAGTGGGTCAGAACTTAGCGGCCATTATCCATAGTGGAGTTAATCTCACCAGATATGTACTCAAGGTATACCACTCATTTCTAGGCATTACCTATACACTAGTCTCGCCACCCTAGCAATAACGCCAAAGAAATGCGGGCATGGTATTCTTGATTGGCCTTGATAAAAGAATGAACATGATATCCCGCAGTTTACGTATAGAAATACCAATTGTAGCACTTCACCGGAGTAATCCAGTATCGTATTTATATTTTACCACGTGGAAGGGAGTCTATGGAAAGTAGAGAGAAAGGACATCTAATGATTTATATTGTGATTTATTTATGAGATCCACCTTTGGCAAAGATTGTAATGCAGTAGCCATATGTGTCGTGGTCTAATACCACCGGCATAAAGAATGTCCGGGCTAATGCGTGCCCGATGGCCTAGCTCTAGAGACAATGACGCAAGATTTATACCGGTTCGTAAATCGGGCTCCCTAGTCCAAAGGTGATCACTATCCGAGCCTCGATGCTCATACCGGCTAGTACAAGCAAGGCGAGAGAGGGAGAGGGCCCCAAGTCTCTATGATTGAGGCTAGTGCCAATATCGAAAGTGTGTGAGTGCGGGTGCCGGGTGTTGAAATCTTGAACCTTGCCTCAACCGAGGGTCGCCTCCCTCTTTTATAGTCGCAAGGGGTGAGGCTCGAGAGCTCTCATCGAGTTGAGGACTTAAAGAAAGTGAAAATACATGTACGTAGTTTTGATGCAAGAAAAGAGCCTCTCGGTGAGCTTCGCGGCGACGACGAGCTTCCTTCTCGAGCTCCCGAAAGTGCTTTGATGCCGAAATTGGTCGCTGCCGCACGCTGGAATTGGGGTTTGGGCGGTGGTCGCCGCCTGTTCCTTAATCGCAGCTTGAAGACGCCTTTCAGATGGGCGTGCCCATACCGCCGATGGGAAGGCGTACTCGTATGTACCGCATCGACACCGTGGCGGAGCCGTGGAGACCTAGACGGGGTATGGCGAGGTGGTCAATGACCTTCTTCCCCTAGCCGTAGCGCCATGTGGCTACAGCGTCCGCCGTGGGAGTGGTTGGGCTTGTCGAGTTGTTGACCGACCCTGCATCTTGCACTTCTTCTGAAGGCAGTGGTTGAGCCTCACAAATGCCTTGCGGCGCCGGCCACGGGGAGCTCGAGCGAGCCTGGAAAGAGGTCCCGAATGAGGTCCGCGCGCCGGAGACCTAAGGAGCCTCCGCCCGAAGACCTCGAGGCGGAGCGGAGCGATGGGTCTCGGCTCGAGGAGCTCATTTGGGAGAGCCCGAGCGAGGCGAGGCGCCCCTTGCGTGGAGAGCTCATGCGCGGCAAGGACCTCACGAGCCACGGCGGGATGTCTCGCTCGTGGTTGCGCCCGAGACAAGAGTTTCGCTCATGGGTATCCCAACTATGGATCCCCACAATATGCATCTAACATAACTCAACAGATAAGTCACAAGATAAAGATAATAATATAAATGATAAATACCCAAGTCTAAGATCATCATAAGCCACTAGTATCATATGAGCTATAAACATGTTATAGAAAGAATAGAATGAATATTCCTAAGATACTCCTAATCATATATGTAAATGAATACTACAATTAGTGCAATACATCTAGCTATCATGGCAAGGTTGGATTACTTCTACACATGGCAAGCATTACCAATAACAACCAAGGACGAAACTTGATCATTACCGTAATAATAAACTCGACTAGTCCTACATTCGAGGGTGGATTCCAAAGGACTCAACAGGTCCTGGCACCCCGCGATCTACCACACGGCCCGAATATAGGGTGCAATTGCATAAACGCTGTATAAACACCACGCTTACACATTGCTTATCACCCACATAGTGATCATCTATATGGATGCTATACAATTCCAAGCATAAAATATAAAAGCAATCTTACTAAACTAAACATATAATCATAGCAAGCATAAACACATATCAATAAGAATATAATAATTATATAGATCAAAGCCATAACAATTGTATTCTAAATATAAGACTACTTACAAATCAAATACAAGAGAGAAGTCTCAAGAACGATGATCCTTGCTACTTCTGACTATCGAACTCAAGATGAACTTGATCTTCAACTAGAACTAGCTATGTAGCTAACTACTTCTAGTATGAACTAGGGCTTAGGGTCTAGACTTGGCCGGACTAGATGGGTATGAGTTGATGAATGAGTATGATAATGAAATTGTTATCACTCGGGTCACCGTCTTCTTATATAGTACTTGGCGATGAACGCCAACCCTTGGATCAAACCGACCTTGGCAACGGTGTAGATACAACCTCAATGTCGGTAGTAAAACCGACCTTAGAAAGGGGGGAGGACAGGTGGCCTCACCGGGCGGCCGGCCTTAGTTGGCACCGGCGGTCCGCCAGGTGGCATGCCACCCTCGGCTTCCCGTCTTTTCCGGTGTCCTCTCGGTATCTTCTAGAATGTTTTAGTTCACTTTTCTCGGGTTGAGTTACTTCACGGTTAAGTCTTGTCTTCATATGTCTTGTATATTCCGAAACTTTCTCCATTCTTCTCTCGCAATTATCTATCAAGTCCCCTCGAAAGTCACGTAATACCAAAACTCATGGAATTATGTTAGTTAGACCCTAGACTTATGTTTGGTCTTTTGACTTGAGCCCTTATTTCATATTATTTAACTTGTAATATTATGCCATAACAAAAAGTCAACACTCGCCCGCCGGGTCCTCCCCGCCGCATCAACCGCTATCGGAGATGTTGACGACGGGTGCTCGACGACGCCCTCCTCAACCCGCGGACCCGACCCGCCGCGGCTTCTCGCCGCCGCTGCCCCACGGCCGGAGTCTCCTCGGACCTCCTCGCCCCACCGCCATCGAGGAGCTCGCCGCCCTGAGTTCCGGCGCCTTAGCCTCCCGAGGTCGCCGGTCGAGGCTCGCTCGATCGAGCTCAACACCGTCGGCAGCCGGGCCGACCCACGGGACGACGACGCCGCAGACGGATCCCGGGACCCGACGACCGCGCCCGGCAAGTCACACTGTGGATCAGGAAAGAACCCCTTGAAGGAAGAGCGCCATCATCTTCGACCGGCCGTCACGCCCGCCATCTTCGACCCCGAAGCCGCTCAAAGTCTCGCGTTATCGCCTTCCCGAAGCCGCTAACGCCGCCCGGAGCTCACGTACGAGCTTCCAACATCGACGTTATCGCCGGCTCACCGCCGCCGCTCGAGCCCGCGCCGCCGAGTTCGGCAACGCCTCGTCCCTGGCGCTTCAGTGGTACACCGCCGCCGCCCGAACATGACCAGAGGTCAACATATACGACAACCGCTACGACCTACAACGACAAAGAAGGCGAACTTATCGCTACCACCTCCCTCTCTTCTTTCTTCTTCTCGTGCTCGGCCGCACTGGTGCCCCAAGCCGCCCTCGATCGCAAGGCCCGATCCCGTGTGGGGTTAGCCGCGGCTACTGGCTGAGGCCGAGGGAGCCGCACCGCCTTGCTTTTGATGGCACCACCGGAAGCGAGCTCGCAGCCCGACGAGTCCCCGACTCTCTCCCACAGCCCGCCGACGCCGAGGGCGCCCCGCAGCCGACGCCGTGCTCCACCCGCCGACCGCCCGTCGCCCACCCGCCGATGACCCCCCCCCTCGTGCTCCAGATGGGGCCCACCGGGCCGCCAAGCCCTTCAGCACGGCCTCTCGTGAAGAGGAGGATGGCGGTCGGCTGAGCCCACCACGCCGGAGCCCAAAGCTCGAGCTCATCACAAGAACTCGAGACAATGAAAGAACGAATGAAACAACAAGAACAAGCACTTACCAACGCCGCCGGTCTCCGGGATTCGGGAGGATCCGGGAGCCCCCAAGAACTCCTCTCCCGCCTTCGCGCCCGCACGATCCACCATCCCACCTGGTCGACGGTGAGACCAGGGCGTCGCCGTTTCCAAACGGGGCGCCCCTCCTCCTCATCTCACGTATCCTGAGAGCTCGACGCCGGCACGACGGGCCTTGAGCCAGCCTCGACATGTTGATTCACCGTCACCCGCCTCGTAGCGCCGATGATCTTACTCACCGCCCACCCACCCGCTCCGACGTGGTCATGCGAACTCCTCGCGCCTACGCCTTGCCGCGTGGCAAAGGTGCGCCCCGGCGAACCGAGAGGTAGAGGTCGCTAGGTGTGCGAGGTCGTCACGAGGTGAACCACCCTCCCCTCCACCCGGTTACCGACGGAGTCACCCTTCAAGGGGACTCACGACCTTTCCTCGCTGCCAACCGCACCATCACGCAGCGACGTGGTCAGCGCCACCCTTGCCCTGGGCTGATCCCGGGCGGTGACGGCGTCCGAAGAGCTCCCAGCTGGGAGGGATCCTCGCCCACCGCAGAATGTTGAAGACGCCAAATAAGAGCAAAGACCTCGGCTCGGGCCCGCTTGCTGGAGCTCGACGCCCCAAGACGACGAGGACACGGAAGAAGTCGTCGCCCGCGGCATGTCGAGCTCAAGGCCGTGGAAGGCCACGAACGAACGACGACGACTTGCCGCGCGGATTGGGAGTCGCTGGGACGCCGATGGGATGATCCACTCTCCACCGCCGCGGCGCTGATAAGGGAGCCCACCGACGACGCCGCATCTCCGGACGCCGCCGCCGCCGAAGGCAACCAGAGCCCATCTCGGCCCCCATCCGGGCCGCCGCCACAAGCAGTGGACGGATTGGATCTACGAGCAAGCTTACGGCGATTGATCTCTCCTCTCTCTCGCAAGGAAAGAAAGAAGTGGGAAGGTGAATCCGCCTCCCGATCTCCGCCTATTTATAGAGCCCCGGCCGCGAGGAGGCCGAGGTGAAACTCGCCGTGGGCCCACTCCACGCCATCCGCCGCAACGGATCGCCATGAGATCGACAAAGACGCCTAACACTCCATGGAAGCCGAACGGCCGAACATTAATCCCAACGGCTATTTTTTACGCAGTGGAAAAATCCAAGAGCTCGGCACAACGGCCAAATTGCCGAAATCCAAAAGCAGCTCGAAACACGGCCCCCCGCCCCGTGGTTCGGCCGCCAGCTCAGCCCGAGAGCCCCGGGAGCCTGCAGACACCACTAGCGAGGAGGCGCCTTTAAAGCTCAAGATCACGCCCACGCCAAGCTCCTCAAAGGGCTCCTGGGCTTTACCGCGTCCGGGTCGCCGAGGGCCACATCACCCGAGCTAACCCTCCGCCGATGAGGGAGCGCCGCCCCCCGGACAGCACCCAGGCCCGGAACCACGGAAGTTGAGCTCTCGATTCTGAGGTCGATCCGCTTAGCGCATCGTACGAATCGGGCACGAGCTCTGGCCTCACCCGGGATTATCCGACAAGAACACCGAGCACTCGACCCTCGCTAACGAGGCAAGATCGAGCTCGAGCTCACCACCACCGCGAACAATCGCGACGGAACGGGTCAATGAGCCCATCTGAAACTCTAAAAGCCTCCGCGAGAACCCACTCGTTTCACGGAGCCTTTGAGCATCCAAGGGTGCGCCGCACGCACTAACCGAGCAAACGCAAATCCCACGACAAGGGTCCCTTAGCAAGGGAAGGCTACCGCTGCGAACAGCATCCGAGAGACCCCTTCTCCCCCAAATGCCTCTGGGGCTACCGTGGGGGATCGATATTTGGGATACTCTTAGGAACCCCTGTGACGGATGAGCCTGAGCACCAACGGCTCGAGGATCTCCACCCCCATCTTCATCGAGCTTTCCTGTGCAAACAGATTCTCACGTCAAAGAGGGACTCGGCAGGAGCCATTTCCCAGTCGCGCCCGAGCCTCTCATGAGCTCACACCCGGCCCGCCTGCTGCAGCAATTCTCTTCCGCCCCGCTGAGCCCTCTCCCCTACGACGAGCTCTCCTGGGTCCACGCCGCGCCAGCCTCGTCCTCAAGAACTCTCCGCCCCGTCAGCTCCCACGAACGAGCTCTACGACGACGTCCGGGATGAGACCTCATCCGCCCCACGCGAGGAAGCCGCCGGTATGAAAGCTGGCCAACCTCGCTCCCCCGACAAGCTCAACAACCTCGACGGCACTGAGCCACGAGAGCTACAGCAACAGATGTCACTGACATCTCGCCATACCGTCCGCTCCAACAACCCGCTACGCATCGCCGCTGGTACATACGGCGACACCTTTCCTCGTCTGCAGAGGGCGCGCCCATGCCGAGAAGACGCCTTCCAATTCACGACAGACTCCGGTGACGCCTGACCACCGCCTCAAACTCCCCGATTCCCGCATACCTGGCGACGACCGATTTCACACTGGAGCGGCCAGCTCGGAAGGAGCTCGTCTCGGCAGAGTGAGCCCATCCGCCAGCTCTTCCCCGCATTTATCACCATGTAAACACTCCGCCTCTTTCAAGTCCTCAATCCGAGATGAGCTCATGTACCCCGCCCCCATGCGACTTATATGTGCTGGGAGGCCGCCACCGGGTTGAGGCAGGTTCAATCCCCAACCACAACACTACCTCGCATACCCATCGATATTGGCACTAGCCTCAATCACGTAGACTTGGGAGCCCCTCTCCCTCTCTCGACCCGCTTTGTACTCGCCCAGATGAGCATTTGAGCTCCTGATAGTGATCACACCGACAAGGGAGCCCGATTTGCCCCGAACCAAGATAAATCGTGTGTCGTTGTCTCTAGAGCTAGGCCATCGGAGCACGATTAGCCGACATTACTATGACGGTGGTATTAGACCACGACAATGTCAATGATATCAACTTTGGATCAATAATCTAAGATTTTTAAAAATAGAGCTTGAGATGCCCATGATTGAAGAGTTAAGCTTTTTTGGTTTGCAAATCAAGCAACTTATAGAGGATACATTTGTAAGCCAAAGCCAAGCCAAATTTATTTTTTTTTTTCTTATCTTCTCTAACATTGTTTCTAGAATCGAGTTGAATAATAATCTTCATGGATTGTCCAGAATTTCAAAAAAAAAATTACTCATCCTGCATTGAAATGTTGTTTATGTTTGGTCTTACTTTTTGATTTCACTTCCTCGCTTCTCTAGCATTCTTCTAAGCACACTGCTTGGCCTGGGTGAGTTTGATAGTTGTAAAAAGGAGGTCATGAGCTATATTAAGATAGACAAAGTTATCAGGCAGTAGTATACAAATACTATAATGAGTTTGATCCACCCATCTAAGGACATTCTTAGTGCAAGATAACATTTTGTTGTTTCCAACACTTCCACTGAGCTGCAATTCAAAAATAATTCGTAGGTGCGTATGTTCAGCTTAACAAGTGGACGACGTTGCTTGCTTTTCTAACATGCATGGTAGCTGCTGTCAGCGCTAGGCCCCATTCAGTAAACCGCATACATGCCTCATATTGTAATCTGCCTGACGTTTTGCCTTGCGCTAGTACTTTCATGGCACTTTTCATTTGGCTGCCCGATTCTCATGTTGTGCACATTATTTTGCACAGGTAACTCCGCATTAGCTTGTACTTGCCATTCAAGGAGTCACGTCCGGATGATTTTGGTTTTGCAGTCCAATTAGCTAGTGAGATTACCATGTTTTTGTTTTTGATTACCCATTGTGGAGTTATGCAATTACCAAGGTAAGATTTTTTTTTTGCTCTGCTCGTTAATGTTGACCATGTTTGGGACCATAGGAATAAAGAAATATAAAAGGCACATGCAAATGTGGGACCGACATGAATCTCTTTGCACTATTCCATTGAGATTATAAATGTTCATAAGGCTACCATTTCGCTTGGCCTAATACACGAGCCATTCTTGGGCACGACGCGGTCGCATTTGTAGAATAGAATTCTGCTATTGTTTCGGCCCTAACCTTAGGTCCCCGCTTCTATATCCCCTTTCCCACTACCCCACACATCGATGCATCACCTTTTTGTTAGGAGTTGATCCCTACAAAGCCGGGTGAGGAGTGAAGGCTCAAGAATTGCACCTAAGGCTGTGGACGCCAACGCTGGTGAGCAAAGGTCTCGACAGCCATCGGCTGTAAAGTTCGCTCAACACTAGAGCCTACACTCAACCTTCGGCCCGGATCATGCGTGAGATTGGGGAACACTTTTTCACGAGATCTCAACTAACTCTTTTCATGGGGCTAGGGCTCCCCTTTGTTATAGATCGCGGTGGTACATGGGTGTGCCATTTACTTATAGTACCCCCTCACATACACCATCATATTCACAGTAATATCCCAACTCCTAAGCCAAGCTCCCAGTGAAAGGTCACTTGTGGTTTTGTACTGAGTGACAACATTAGATGGACTAATAATGTGTGATTAAGATAATACATAAGAGATTAGTTCACATGTGATGACGCAATGGAGGAGTTTTATCGCACATGAGACATGACATGGAGTCATTGGACCAAGGTGGTGAAGATCAAGACAAGGCTTGGCTTGATGACCGGTTGCAAGTGTGAAGGGCGAGTCAAGGCTTTGAAGTCGCGGACCAGCGAGAGGCGTGTGAAGCTTGAGAAGACTTGGCGCCACGGACCGCACAGTGAAGAGCAAGTGAGGTCAAGATCTATGGACCAAGAGGGTCATGTGATGATATGGAGTGGATCATATCATTTTTGATCGTGTTGGTGCATGTGTTGCATTGGCACTTGGAGTTGAGCGAATGGAAATGCGCAAGGCAAATGTATAACCTAGGGTATTTTAATTTCACCGGCCATGAGAGCTAGAGAAGTTTATGACCGCTTGTGATAGATGGTCGTATTATCAAGAGGCAAACTTGTTTTGCATAGCGGGCGTCATCTAGTGCCCACTTAAAGCGATTCTAACTTTGCATTGTGTTAGGATCGAAAGTGGCATGGCTTGTATGGTAAACAAGAGCTAACTTTGCCTTTGAAAATGATTGTGAAAATGCAACACACTTGCATTTGGTGTTGTACAATTTGGTGGCGTAGCAAGATCCTGCAAAAGCGCTGATGTTTGCAGGGTTGACATTGTGTTAGATTCGCGCCATTGAAAAATGAAACGATATTGCGCCAATGCAACTTTGGTGGTGAAAAACCTCGCTAACTCTCGTGCTCGTTGGTGTACTTGTTGGGTAGCATGGTGGAGAAGTTAGCGGCGTCGACGGGCTGCAAAATCATGGTTTTTGCATGCCCTCGACGCCACACGCCGGCGCGAACGCTGCAAAGGTGTCTAGCATAGTGAAGGCTCCGGCAGCGCGGCGCTGCGACGCCGGGTGCCGGGGTTTCTAGCGCCTAGCGCGCAGTGGCCAACGCCCCGGCGGTCACCGGGCTGACACTCTCTCGACCGCGGCCCGCGCTGGAGGAGCCGCTGGCCCGACGATGGTTGGCGACGCTGCCCGCACGTTGTGTTTGAGCACGTTTCTAACGGGCCAATGGCTGGCTACGGCGCTGACGAGCGCGCTGACGCTACTGCGGCAGCTGTCCGGGCGGCGGTTTTATCTCGGCCCCGCGCTAGTGTTTTTTAGCATCGCTATGCAAAAATTCACTCTATTTGGCTTGGGGGCTATAAATAGAGGTTGTGGTCGGCCTTGGCAGGGCTAAGCACCTTGGGGACTTTGTGTCCATGCTTGAGAGTGCTAGAGAGCCTCCCCACTACATTTGCATGATATCGCTCATACGAATGAGGGAGAGATCGAGTTCTAGTGCTGTATTGAGAGATCGCATTCATGGCACTAGGTGATCGTAAGTTGTGTTGGGTGTGCTTGTTACCTTGGAGGTTGCCACCTCCTATATGGCTTTTCTGCAGGACAAGAGGCTCCATCGGAAGAACGCAAAGAAGATTCTTCTACGTCCTCCCTCCCGTAGAAGAGATTATGAGAGGTTCGTACTACCCACACGGGATCGTGAAGAGCAACTCTATGGGAGAGTGTCATTGAGTTACCACACTTGGGTGTGGGTTCTCATGAGCCCTCCTCAGAGTTTGGGTTGAGGATTCCCATCTTGTGAGTGATTCTTATGAGCCCCCACTATGGGATTTGGCATCGCCATTTGCTTGTGAATCATCAAGTGGGTGAATCGCCAAAACCGTGGAACCATCAAAGTGTGTTGGTCTAATACAAATGAGGAGTAGGGGAAGTTGGCAAGATTCCCAGACCTCTAAAAATCATCTGTCATCTTGTAGTCCACTCTTCTCAAGTGGTTTGCATTCTTACCCACAAGCTTCGTGATTTACTTTGTTATATATCTTGTGCTTGCTTGTAGTGTTGTTGTAACTATTCAGCTTATGTAGCTTGTTTAGTTACTTTGCTTAGCTTGTGTAGCTAGGGTAATTGAGCCTTTGGGTTAGGCGTGTTGCCTTGTCCATTGTGCATCTAGTGAGCTTAGGGCTTTGTGTGCTTGTGCTAGTAGAATTGTGTAAGAGCTCACCCGCGCTTGAAGTACTAGTGCTTAGGTTTGTGTGATCTTGCAATAGAAACGTTAGGAGCTCAAGTAGGCTTGTCACCTCACTCTTCTTGTGTAGGATCTTTTGTGAGGTGATTTAGAGTCATAGTTTTAGAAAGGACTATTCAACCCCCCCCCCCAACATCTCGACCCTTCACCTGGGAAACACCAACTTTTTAGGTCAATGACCAAGCCATCTTCGTGGGCTTTAGCCCATGCTCTTTGATGGGCCCACACTTGCCTAATGGAGGCTCACTAGCGCTTGACCATGCCCTACCCCATCGTGGTGTGTCCTCCTTTCTTGCTACCTTTCGCTAGGTTCATGCATCCAGCCACGTGGGGGTTCGCTGAAAAAGCCTAATACAATCGAACCGATACTCCGATCCCGCAATTTAGGCACCGACAAACCAAAATGCACCAACTGCTAGGCTTCAACTCATGTACCCTTTGGACGGCCCACAACCGCGCATAATGGAGGAAAGGTCCTAAATGGCTAGAGGGGGGGTGAATAGCCTAATAAAATTTCTCTACGCCCTCGTGTTGTGTCGACCGTCTCAACGTGGATCAAGGTGGCGCACACGCCTTGCCTCACTAGGCCCTCTGATACACGCGATTTGAGTGATAACCCAAACGACACAGCAATCCACTAGAGTATCAATTTGGCACCCGGGCCGAGGAAGATCACGAACCCCTTATTAAATCACCGGAGGTGGCAAGAACAATCACCTTCTTTCCCAACACCTCCACAATCACCGAACCGGCCTAGGAGTGGTGCCTTCTAAGAGCAACAAGAAATCACCAAAGAATCCACGACTTCAAGTGCCTCTAAATGCAACTCTCAAAGCAATGCAATTATGAATCTCACCCAAACTTCAAAGCTAAGCTTATCAAGCCAGTGGGGAGAGAGGGAGAAAGTTTTTCTCATCTCAAAGTGTGTGGAATGATTCAAAATGTCCAAGAGGGAGAGCTGAGCCGACCACCCAAGTATTTATAGAAGGCAGGGAAACACCACTTCTAAACAAGACGTTAGAGTCAGCTTGACGCTGGCCAGAGGGAGGCTGACGCCGCATAGGGTGTCCGACGCTCCGTAGAAGGCAACCGACCGTTTGAATTCGACCGAGCGGGCGCCGCGGAAGTCAATCGGCGCCGACGCTGGGTCTCGATGCGCCCTAGTCGTAGCCTCCGTAACGCTGGTTAAAACGCTCCACCGCCGACGCCACTACGTATGCCGACGCCGCCACTCGTCCGATCGCCTCTTCTTCGCACTTAGCCTTGCCGGCCGCCAAACCACGGCCGGACGGAACTTCGCCCGGCATCCAACGCCCACCGCCGGCCTAGCATGGTTCCCCGCCAAGACCAAAGAACACCATGCGCTTCTGGACACGCCCGCTGGTGTCCGGACGCGAGCGTGAGCGGCGCTCGACGATGCAAACCTCGCTTTACATCCTGTCGACGCCGCTTAACTTCTCCACCTTTGTAAATGTGCTAACACCTTAATCCCACAATCTTAGCAATCGCGCCCGAAATTGATGAACCGATCCGCCACAACGCCACTTGGGCCTCTTGTTGCACTCCTCGCGATCTTAGCATCGCACCCGCACACCCACTCAAGGAAAGGCCCAATCACCCTAAAAGACTAGCGAGTAGGGGAAGGGTGGCCTCCCATTTAAGGTGACTCTTCTTCACATGGTAAGCAACGGATTATTACTCGGGAGGCTCACACGGTCGCCGGCCGAACCTTTCTAAATTAATACAACATCTTCGTTTGGTTCCATCCCTCAGCTGTTCCCGCGCCCCCACACACACACACACACACCGCGTCCCGCTCATGCTGGTTCTTACCCAAAATTCTCCTCCAAAATGTATCCAGTCAGCTCAATCACCGTTAGTGATCTGCGATCCTAACACCGGTGCAGTTGAAGACCGACGAATAATGTGCATGGACTGTTTCTGACGCTCACCTCCTGTTGGCGTTCCCAACAAGCTTTTTACACAAAAAGCTCTGGCACTGACTGATACAAAACATTTGTGACAGCACTATTCTATTCTCCATTTTCCTATGCTCCCTAATCGGGGCTGCAAATGTCCGTGACAACGAGAACTCAGTCTGTGCTGGCCAGCAGCTGATATAGCTAGTGGAAGAGGTTGGCCAAAGGCAGCCCGAAGTTCTGGTAGGTACACCTGATCTCGCCACGGCTCGCGGTCACCACCATCCCCACGCGTTGTTACCTCCGCGACCGCCGTTGCCACCGCCTGACGACAGTGACTCATCCACGGATAGCTCCGGTGCCCGCCGCACCATCGCCCGACTCTGGCTCATCATGCTCACCACCCGCCGGTAGGCATCCATGGCGCCTCACGGCGTCGCCGCGCGCTAAGCTTCCCGGCGTGTCGTCAGTTTGCCGTTGGCGCGCCGCCCCGACGCGGCCACACGCCGCCGGAAATGACGACGGCGACCCGGCCACGGCACGCCACGGACACGCCCCGCAGAAGAAGTACCGAGAGCCGCTGGTGAGCCACGTCTTGGCTCTGACGCTGATGCCGGGCGCCGCCCGTGCCGCCACCGCCGGCGACGCGTCCGACACGGGCGCCACACGTGACGCGGAGTCCCCCGCTGGCGCACACCACGTAGCGCCGTCGGCGGTGTGGACGCCGAGATCTGGCTGGGTGTTCTTGAAGCCTGGCACGAAGAAACACGGGGTCCCTTTTTGCGGAGTTTGTGCATGGCGTCCTGATGCGTGTAAGGAATGCTGGGCGTGCGCCGCCGCCATTGCTGCGTACCTTTGAATTTTGAGACGCTGATGCCGTTGAACACTCTGATCTGCGAGTCCGCCGATGTCACCAAGATCTCCGACGGGTTCCCCGGCGCAAACTACACGACCAATATCATATCAGGCAACTTTGTGTGTTTAATAGATAACGGAGCCATTACAGGAGAGCTCTTAATCAATCAAGTAGCAGTAATGGACATACATGGAATCCTGTGATTTTTTCGCCTGCGACTTGCGTTTCTTCGTTATGCTCATGTCGATTTGTGCCTCCTGATTAAGCTTTGCAATCTGACATGGAAACCAATTGCTTTGCATGTCACAAGTTCAGCACAATCCAAGACTGAATGAATTAGAATTGTGCACGCACCTGTTGTCTTGGTAGAATCTGCAGCCCCTTGTGCGACCCGACAATCGCAGCCTTGAAAAAGGCGAAAACTATCAGCTATATATCAGTTCAGTGACATGAACATTTTTGGAATCGGCTTGTATAGTTTGGATGCAGTAATCAGTGAGTAACCCAGCATATATGATGCATGGGCAACGCACCTGGCCGTCCGGGTGTAGCACGCCGCGGTGACCATGTCGTTGAGGTCGCCCAGTCGACGACCCGCCGGTCCGGCACGCTCCAGATGCGCACCTTTGCAGTCCAGCGAGCCGCTGATGAAGTAAACCGTCGTCCACCGGGTTGAACTGCACGCAGGTAACTGCGGCGTCCATGATCCGATTAGTCGCTATGCAAAGGCAACCTGGCAGACTAAGTGCAGGCTAGCGAGCTCACCGTAGTCACTGTGCGGGAACACCTCAGGCACGCCTTCGTGACCACGTCCCAGAGCCGCACCGTGTGATCCATGGACGACGACAGCAGCCGCTGCAACAACAATGGTGCCCACGGCACGCATGTCACACCTTCTGCTTTATGAAGCAGCAGCACCGAGGGGAACGGCATGCGAACTCTGGGACTTGGACCACGACAGGCCGAGCACGTCGTCCTGGTGGCCTTCCGCGAGCACGACGGCTGCTCGGCGAGCGCGAACGCGACTCCTGGCATGACGACGTGCTCCGGAGCACGTCCGCTGCTCTCCCTCCCTCACCTTCCTGGACAGTTGTGCCGCCAGCCTCGCACCGCCGCCGCCGTGGATGCAGCCGGGTGTCTGCGGAGGTACGGAGGTGGAGAGCCTCGCGCCACGGCGGACGAGGAGGCGTCCACGTTCAGCACCTCCCAGACGCGCACCACGCTGTCCTCGCCGTCGCTGGCGAGGAAACCGCCGTCGGGGCTGAAACTTGATGCTCATATCGAGCCTCGTGCGCGCACACTCCTGCCGTGATGTACAGCTGGCCAGCTCCCCGCTGGACTTGCCGTAGGTGGTGCACCTTTGAGCCGCCGGGCCCCCGTAGCGCCAATCCACGCATATGCCGGCGTGGACGACGGCTGGACTTGCTCACCGGGCGCCCGTGGCGGTCTGTTGCCGCCGCCGCCGCCGTCGCCGCTGCCGTGTCCTCCTTTGCGGTTCTGAGTCCGCGGCAGTGGCGACGAGCTGATGTTCCTTGAGCTACCGCAGCCTTCCTCTCATCGGTTCAGCATCGTTGCCGCCATTGCTCGCCGGCAATCGCTGGCTCTGGGCTGCGCCGCACGGGCTTCGTCACTGAACGGGCGGTGGGCGATGAACCGCTTGAGATCGTCTATGTTCAGCGGCGCACTACGCTGGGCATAGTTACCACGGCCGCTCGCCATGATTTCCTTTGGCGCTTTCGCTCGTCCGTCCCTTATTGTCGCCGGCGTTTCTCGCTCGTTCGTCCCTTCGAGGGCCCCTCGATGGTAGCGGACACCGAGCAGCCGCGCGCGAGAGCCTTTTGTGGACCGGGCGAGCCTTTGAGCTTGTGCGGCAGCGAAGCGCACGCGGCGGAACGACGACGGCTTTCGCGGCGCCTCGCTGACGGCGAGGCGGGCTGTCGGAGCGAGGCCGGGTCAGGACGGCGCCGCGCTGGTGTTCCGGGATCTCGGAAGTGCCGCGGCCACCGCTGGCGCGCGCGGCGTCGCCGTGCTCGGCGCTGCCGACGGCAACGGGCAGCGGGCGGCTGCTGTTGTCGCCGGGGCACGTAGCGCGGGATGTCAGGCGGAAGCCGCCGTGTTCGCCCGGAGCAGGTCCTTTTTGCGTTGAGCTCTCCCCTCGGAGCAGCCGGGGGCGCGGCGCCCCGGATGGATTTACGGGTTCCGCGCCATCCACGCGCCGCAGTCATATCGGATGTGTCCTCTTTCCTCCTCCTCCGCCACGCCCAGGTCCAGCTCCGCCGCCCTCGAGGGAGGTGGTCACCGCCGCCCGGCAAAGGAGAAACGGGCGTCGCCACCGCACCGCCGCCGCCGGAGGGAAATTCAACCCCGCGCGTGCGCAAATGCACCGCAGTCGGGGATTCTCCTGATCAAGCCACTGAGAGTATGGCTCGCCACCACCATGCTCATCGCCGCCGCCTTCCTTCGACGGCATCGCCCGCATCCGATCGCGCTATGGACGGTCCTTGTCGTCGCCATGGCTGTTGGCGACGCCGGCAACGCCCCCGCCGGTCCTTGGCTCATGATTCGATCGGACGGTTCTTGTATGGTGGTGGGCAAAAGGCCTAAAGCTTAAACGAAAGGGCCGACACGGGTGAGCTCCCGCAGACCCACCTTGCTCTCATGTTTACTAAACTTAGATGGATGATTTGTAAGCTCGGTGTTCCTGTTCCATTCAAGCCAGTAGTAGTAGTGATTTCTGATTTGGAGGAACAAATACAGATTGCTTCTGGACTTAATTGGCACTGTTTAAGAAAAGTGTACTGCTGTCACCACCCACCACAGATTTAGGGGGCAACCTTATGTATCGGCACGCCACGGTTGTCCCATGCTTAGGCCCTGTTTAGCTTGAATCTACTACACCTTATATGTTTGTAAACCCCACTAGGGGAGTTCTCTGGCTTTACATCATCGTTAATCAATCCTTCGAGGCTTCTCCCCGCGGCGTGTACTCGCTTCCCCACGCACGCTCCAGCCACCCCACCTCCCCTTGACGTTTTTTCTTGTACTACACCGGGCTGGCCGCCCACATCCTCCCCTTTCCATGCTCTTCGATGTTCACTCCGCAAGACTGACCGCCTTCCCCACCCACAGTCCTGGTCGACCGCCTCCCCCCTTCGACGTTCTTCCGCACCGGGCTGGCTGCCCGCCTCCTCCCCTTCATGCTCTTCGATGCTCTCCTCGCACCGCTAGCCGCCACAGCACCAGCTGGCCGCCCGCTCTCCTCCCCTTCCATGCTCTTCCGAACCGCCGTGGCTATTTTCTTTCTGCCCCTTGCCTTCATCGCCTCGGCCCCTTCCCCGTTAGATCCCCCAACGCATACACCGCTCTAGCCGCCTCCCGATTTGCAGCTTCCTCGCGACGGCCGCTGTCTTCGACGCGAGCCTCCATCCCTCAGATCCTCCCTCGCCGGGCGCCGGGCGCTGACGCCTCGGGCCCCCGCCTCCCGCCCGCCCATCCCGACTCCGCCTTCGCCTCCCCTGCTCTCACGGCCCCGCCTCCCGCCCCCATCAGCGCCGACGGGTTTGGGCCTCTGCCCAACACGCCACGGAGCCGGGTATGGGACACCCGCCAAGCGAGACTTAGCACCCAGCGAGACTTAGCACCCATCGCCAGCAATCTCAAGCTCTGCCTTCCCCCAATCCATACCGCGAGAACCCGGCCAAGGCGCCAGGACCGGACCTATGGGTCCCTTCTTCTTCATTATCTTCCTTGGCTCACACGCCCTCCTGGTCGCTTCCGTATTAAAGGTACTACTTCCTCCTGCAACAAGATCTGGTCCGCTTCATATTCTAGCTACCGGTGGTACTCCAATCCCCACCGAAGTTGACCCCACCTCGCAGAGTTCGCTAGATCCTCCTCCTCTATCCCGTCCCCGGTACCCGCCCTCCACCATAATTCAAGGAGAGGGAGTTCACGTACCATATATCAATCTAATGGATCTGTGTTCTTCTTTTTCACCGTTGTTCCAGCCCCGAAGCCTGAAGGTGCACTGTACCCAACCTGCTCACTGCCGAAAGTCATCACCCTAAAGCGCAAGCGAAGTCCTGAAACCGGCAAAAGGTACAGGTGTGCGCTATATCGCGATGGTCGAGCAGTCGACTATGCACAACACAACGAAGGCCCAACACACAAAGTGCAACGAAGGCCCAAATGAGAAGCTCCGCACTGAGCCTCAGGAGAGAAGTCATATACTTTACGAATTAAATAGCCTTCATGTTTAGTGTGAAAAGTACAAAATTAGCACACCAAAAAACCTCTGTGTTAGTTAACTAGAAGGTCTTGCTTCTTTTGTTAAGTGCATGCAGGTCAATCTATTCAGATTGGGAGCAGTCCAGGGCAATGGCCTCGCTCACGCAAATTCGCTTCAGCATGAACGCCAATGGTCGGGCCGTAGCATCACCCCCAAGCTATCGGCAGCAGCGGCAGCACCGTGTACGCAAATGAGGTGGATACTGAAACTGCTCGCGGAGGTCTTCTGATGCAATACACGAAGGCCTGATATATGCGGCAGTGTGAAGGCACGTATACCAGGCGATCTTGCGGAGGTCGCTGAGGCTGTCTCGATCTGATGGGCAAAATTACCTGACATAGCTCAAGTAAGGGCCAGTGTCGACCCAAGCACGAACACTACTGGAATTCACGAAAGTTTCCTTAGGGTTAATAATTCCTAGGGAAACCCCAAAACCCTATGTCCGCTTCCTAGGTAATTCGTATAAAGGCCCCTAGGAGAAATTCGACGGAAAGGGAGCCTTCCTCACGGTTTTCCAGAACCCTAGGGAAACTTTTTCCCTAGGATTCCGCCTCTAGGGAAAATCCGATGATGTTAGAAGCCAACCTGCCCATGTCGAGGCAACCCCCACGTGTAAAGGGGGGCAGTTTCCCAGAAATCTTTCCCTAGGAATCAAAACACTAGGAAACATTGTATCATGTAATGAGATCTTATATTTCAAATTAAATGTATAAATATTTCAAAAAAATTTCTCAAATTCATTCACATGGACCCTAATTAAGCACCTATTTCTCATCCAATCCATACATTTAGATATATAATACTATCACAAATCCATACATTTAGAGTTATACATATTACCACAAATCCAACACAAATCCAAAGTACCAATAACAGGCTTAACGAAGGATTAACTACAAATTAATGGTTTCAAAAGAACGGAAATTGTTCTTCCTGTGCAGGAGGAGAGTACGTGCCTCCACCACTTGCAGTTCCATTCACCTAATTTGTGATCTCTCATTTGCTCCAGGACTTGTCCACTTGGATGGCTGGGCAAATAATCACAAGCGATCCGACTTATTATTTCTTTTTGGAGCTTCGCTTTGAAATGTATTTAGCCAAGGTAGCAAGCTCGTGAGATTGCCACAGTCTAAATTAGAAATGTTGAATTGTGCAAAGAACATAAACAGATAGTGCAAAGCAAATGTCAGCTATATATCTATATCTACCTATAATAGGGCCATCACTAGGCAATGTGTCCACATAAAAAGAGGTGACCACAGCCCCAGACCTGATTAAGGACTCGAGGCAAAACCCATGATTATAAAAAGCATGAAGGGTCAGTCCCCTAAGCATACAGAAAATATTAGTTCAGTCCAGCAAGACAGGTTTGGTACTAATAATAAATGGTTTACCAAAGTACTGCAGTTCTACTTCTGCATTGATAAAAGTAATGTAATCAAATATATTGGTTTTTATGTCCATTGTTCTACCTACTAAAGTATATCATACATCATAAATAACAGTAAAAAGCAAGAAAAGGAAATAGATATGTCACACGTGCATAGATACAAATTAGCACACTTTGGAATACATTAAAAAAGGCAGTGGAAAAAAGTGGCCTATTTGTTCAGTTTTAACAGTATTGGTTTGAAATGAGAAAGCACATTTGGTTTGCCATTGCCAGCACCATCTAGTACTTAAGGCAAGGCATGCAGATTGCTGCAAATGAGAAAGCAATAGTAAACTGACGTTCAGCTCTAGAGATTTAATACTCATTATGGGATTATAACAAGATCTTGATTTAGAATTCCAGTAGTGGTATGTTAAACCAATCAGTCAACTAAGATGCAGTATTTTTCCTGTTGTGCCTCAGAATTTTATAGGATGAGTCAATTGTTTGTATTGGTACAGTGATGCTTGGACACTTAGCACCAACCAGCTGCCAAAGCAAGTAAGAAAATAGGCTGGTGACTCTGAATAAAACTGGAGTGCTAGACAAGAAATTATCAAGTTGATTTCAAAGTATAATTTTGCACTTTAATTTAGAACCATACAGTAGTGATTTAAGACACCAACTGGTTTTAAATAAACAGTCCAGGTTTGCATATTTCAGGTTTGTGTTTTCTCACCACAAAGTTACACACCTTTTTGGGTTTCAATAGGGTTTTAATAATACTCATCCTTGATTATAAGTATAACAATACTCAGCTTGATTGATAAATAAACTGACCAGAAAGTAAAGCACAAAAAAGAAAAGATCTCTACAGGTATTGAAAAATCATTTCACCTTCAAGCTTTGCTTGCACAATGGCACAAATCCAGATCGA